>JABMCL010002741.1:165000-182500 GCA_018857735.1 Alviniconcha marisindica | reverse complement strand
AGGAGGAGGTCGATATCTGCCCAGAGCGATCTGTTACTGGCAAATTGGAAAGGAGGAGGAGGAGGTCGATATCTGCCAAGCGACCTGTTACTGGCAAATTGGAAAGGAGGAGGAGGTCGATATCTGCTCAAAGCGATCTGTTACTGGCAAATTGGAAAGGAGGAGGATGTCGATATCTGCCCAGAGCGATCTGTTACTGGCAAATTGGAAAGGAGGAGGAGGAGGTCGATATCTGCTCAAAGCGATCTGTTACTGGCAAATTGGAAAGGAGGAGGAGGAGGTCGATATCTGCTCAAAGCGACCTGTTACTGGCAAATTGGAAAGGAGGAGGAGGAGGTCGATATCTGCTCAAAGCGATCTGTTACTGGCAAATTGGAAAGGAGGAGGAGGAGGTCGATATCTGCTCAAAGCGACCTGTTACTGGCAAATTGGAAAGGAGGAGGATGTCGATATCTGCTCAAAGCGACCTGTTACTGGCAAATTGGAAAGGAGGAGGATGTCGATATCTGCTCAAAGCCACCTGTTACTGGCAAATTGGAAAGGATGATCATGATGTCGATATCTGCTCAAAGCGATCTGTTACTGGCAAAATGGAAAGGAGGAGGAGGAGGTCAATATCTGCCCAGAGCGATCTGATAATTGCAAATGGAATACGACGTTGATAAGTTTGCTATCTGCGATCTGCTCAGAATTATCTGTTGCTTGCAAATGGGATCGGACGTTGATGCGGCTCGTATCTGCAGACAATGATCTGTTACTTGAAAATGGGGTTGGTCGATATCTGCACAGAATGATCATCGTGTCTTCAACACTTACAAATGGGATAAGACATTGATGAGGTCGATATCTGCCCAAAATGATCATCAGTTCTCTAAAACTTACAAATGGGATAAGACATTGATGAGGTCGATATCTGCCCAAAATGATCATCAGTTCTCTAAAACTTACAAATGGGACAGGACACTGATGAGGTCGATATCTGCCCAGAATGATCATCGTGTCTTCAAAACTTACAAATGGGATAAGACATTGATGGCGTCGATATCTACCCAGAATGATCATCGTTTCTTCAAAACTTGCAAATGGTATAGGACACTGATCCGTTCAAAATGATCATCGTTACTTCAAAACTTGCAAATGGGATAGGACACAGGAACACTTGTCTTTTGATCAACCAAAAACACGTAATCTTTCCATTTAATTTTTCGTCGTTTTTTACCGTTTAACTGTTGTTTAAGTGTCGGGGATTACCCCCAAAACCTGGTTCATTGCTCACTTAAGGTGTAATGTTGTTTTTATTGTTGATTCCTTCACACTGTGGACTAACGCTTAGTGAATGGGCTGATAGAGCAGCAAAACGAAGAGCCATGAACAACATGCAGTCAGCAGTAACAGATGTTCTGTTGCTTTCAATGGAGATGTGCAAGATTATTAGGATTTAGTCGATCAATCTCTTTTTATGAAAATTTATAAATAAATAAATATTAAACAATAATGAATGTTAACGTTCTAAAGCAAGATCCGAACACATAAAAGGTTCAAAAGAACGCTATTTATTAGGACAAAACACAACCTGCAAATCTTCGAGGTAATCCCCGACACTTAATCCAGATTAATCTCATAATGTCAGATTTAATTTTTTACTATATGTTGTATTCAATGAAGTTTGAGTCCACATAAAACAAAATGCATGTATTGAATAGCATAATTGGTAAACTAACTATGCAATAAAGATATTAAGAATGCAACTAATTTTCCTGGAAATAGTGACATTCCTTTTTCCTAAGTAGAAGCTAAGTGTCAGTGTTAACCCATGGAATTCATGCTTGCTCATTTTCTGATACTGATCCATCTGTGAAAAGTTTCAAATGATTTGAATAGTTGTCGGCAATGTGGTATTTTACCACATACGACAGAATATGGAGATTCTCTTCTTTCTTCATTTCAGTGTAATCTGAATCAAAGTCTGCCTCCATCAGTTCCAAAGCTGGAATTGGAGAATATGACATGTATGGTTAATAGACTCAAGTTCGCATTAGCCCCTTTTGAAAACTGTCAATCACACGTACCTCAATTCAGCCTCAGTATTTGTGTTATTTGCAACAGAAGAACCTCTAAGGATGTATTTAGCTTCTGCTAATTTCCATACTTCATCTAGTGGAAGGATGCCTGCTTCTCTGTATTTATGCCCCCAAGGTGGTCGCTTTACTGTCCAGACTTTGTAGTGTCTTCAAGTAGCTCTTCGGCGCGGACACAAGTACACCTTTTGCCGATAAGTCAGTTTCCATCCTACGGAAGAGAGCGCCAGGTGAATAAGAGTTTTAATGTCTTGGCCCCAGGGATTCTTAATGACAATTTTCAGCAAACTAAGGCCCTTCTTTGCCTTAGATAATATTGTTTCCCAATGCCTGTTCCAGTTAAATTTGCTTGTAAGGAATACACTCCAAGAAATTTCACCTCAGATTTACATGGTACGTGTTGACCATTTTGAGGATGTACTTTTGATAGAGTTCATATACCTTGAATTTGCTCGCATGTCAGGTGAATGTTACCATATAGCAATTCAGTTCTTTCTTGTTGTGTCAGCATGTGAGGTCTTCCCAGTGTTAATTAACTCCCTTGCTCGTTGATTCTTGACCATTAAACTCAGGTAACTGCTTTGGTCCCCAACCATCATTAAAAAGAATCGTACTTGTCTTTTTCAGACTCAACAGACAAGGGAGTTAATCAGCGATCCGGCGAAATACGTCACACAAGTACAACAACATGGACCTGAGTCGCCTGCGGTAACACTCACCTGGAACGCATGTAAATACAAGGTACATAAACTCCACCAGAAGTACATCTTTTCAGGCGAAACTTCTAAACCATTGACTTTCGTATATGCACCTAGTTTACAGATCTCACATTGATATAATTTTCTGACTTAGCTCACAAAACGACTAAGTTGCTATGTTATCCGCTTATTGAACGATGTTAGCAGCATGTGAGATAGATTTTGGTAGATCGTGGCTCATAATATTGAATAAAGTCGGTGCAATTATAGATCCCTGGGGGATACCCATTTCTATATTTTAGCCGACGAAAATGAATTTCCAGCTTTAGTGACTATGTTTCGCCCCAACAAAAATGATTTGATGTATTCCTAGACATTTCCTGAGAAACCGATGTTGTTGTGTTCTTTTTTTAAATTAGATTAGTTTTATTTATTTATTATTATTTGTTATTATTATTTACTTGCAGACAATTTAGATCTTATGTCTCAAAAAGAGCCAACCGAAACAGAAATGTCATGAGATTAACTGTGCTAGCTGTGTTTGTATCTTATTGTTCTGTCTACTGACATTTTCCAGGAAAATGATTTATCAAAGGGTATTCTGTGGTTCACAACCTATTGACATTTTCCAGGGAAATAATTTATCAAGGGGTATTCTGTATTCTTCTCTGGCATTTTTCATGGAAATAATTTAACTATCAAGGAGTATTCTGTTGTTCACAACCTACTCGTTTTATCCAGGGAAATGATTTAACTATTAAGGAGTATTCTGTGGTTCACAACCGACTGGCATTTTCCAAGTAAATGATTTATCAAGGGGTATTCTCTTGTTCGCAACCTACTGGCATTTTCCAGGGAAGTGATTTATACGAAACAAATGTCGGAGGACGATCAAACTACATAACTCAGTCTTCGGCGGTATTGATCACAGGCAGCGCATACCGATTATCTTCCAGTATTACAGCTGGAGGCAGTGGTAAAAAGGTAGAGACTCTCGTAGAAAATCGGATTCGTTTGTCAATTACAAGAAGATCCCAATTTTTTATTGTATCAGATTGAAATATTTTTTTATGGAGGCTTACATTCGCCTGGCTTCTGCAGCTGCAAACCTGCTTTAAATAAGATTGCCAGAAAGTGGGCCTATCGTCTGTAAGGTTGGATAGTGTAGTGGTTTATTCATGAAAGAAGAACTCCACCATTGACCGAAGCAAAGCAAACTGATTTTACCGTTTGTATCACAAAGAAAATCAATCAGGATGTACAAAGGATCGCCGTAATATTTCAGGTAATTTTTACATCAGTGTAAGCACGTGTAGTTTCAGCAGTCAAAGTTTCAGGCAACACCAGTGGTCAGCTAATACAGATCAGCATCATCATTCTGTCTAGAAAAGCATGGGTCGAGTTCTTTAATCAAAATTGATATGGAGATACTGACCAGCTACAACCTCATGCATGTATGGAACGTGTCCTTACCGTGAAAGTACGAACCCTAAAACAGACACATCTGGACACGACATAATCTCTCCGAACAGGCAGCGAAACGAAGCCAACCTTGGTTCCATGATTTCAGATAATACGACTCTTGACAAGCATTGTATGCCGTTCTGCTTACGTGGAAATCACACACATGATCTCTGTCCGCCAGTATATGACTGCTGAAGCAACCAAAGCTCTCGTCTGTGCCTTCGTTCTCTCCAGCCTGGACTATTGTATTGTATTTTTACTGTATTTTTCTGTATTTTTGCCCACTTTACCACCACAGCTAGTGGACTACAGAAAGTTCAAAACTCTGCAGCGAAACTGGTTTTCAAAGCACGCAAACGTAATCATGTACAACCTCTTCTGTAAGCTCTTCCTTGGTTTGACTGGGCGTAAAACACCAACTAAGTTACTAATTACTTACTCTTCGTTGGTTACCGGTCCAAGCCAGAATAGACTACAAACTGTCACCTATCAGTCACACCTCCTTCTTTGACACATCTCCAGCCCAGCTTTCGCCCTGATATAACCGCAATGGTTGGCTGGGCGTAAAACACCAAGTTACTTACTCCAGCCTAGTTCTCTGATCTTATCACTGTGTACACCCCTTCCAGGCAGCTTCGTTCTTCTGCAGACACACAGAAAATACTTCGTATCCCCCGTGTTAGAACAAAAACCTTTCGCCAACGCTATTTCTCTTACTGTGCTCCAAAGTAATGGAATTCTCTCCCTTCTCACATCCGTCACATCCGTCACATCCGTCACATCCAGTCCCCCCAGGCCTTCAAAACTGCGTTCATCTCTGCAAACAATACCGACCACAAGCGATTTCAAATTATCTTCTTAATTGCCTCCCCCCACCCCCTTACCTTCATCCTGTGTGTGTGTGGGGTTGGGGGGTGGGGTGGGGGTGTAGTGTGCTAGGCATACAATATTATGACTATAAAATTATAATAATCATTGTTTAGGTTGTAATGTACACACACACACACACAAATCTTGTAAAGCGCGGTGTGCTCCTCCCTGTCGGTGGGATACGGCGCTATTGAATTGAGTAATCTTAGTATTAGTATTATTGAATGCAAGAACGGGTTAGAAGATGAGTAATAAGTTACTAATTGGATACTGGATGGGTGTACAAGTGGGAAGGACAGACGGGTACATGCTTAAAGAACTTGTCTTTTTCTTCCTCTGGATCTTACAGTCTGGGGGGAGGGGTGGAAGGGTAGTAGGGAGGAGGGGGGCGAGAGAGAACTGCTTTATTCTCCTTCTGCTCGATCTTTCTTTTCCTTTCTTTTCTTTTCTCTGCTCTTTTTATGATTCCCCCCCCCCCCCCCCCCCCCCTTTTTTTTTGGGGGGGGGGGGTGGGGGGGGGGGGGGGGAATGCAGCCTGTAAAAGGCATTGCTTTTCTTTTTTCTGCCCTTTTTCTTCTTCTTTTTCTTCTCTTCTTCAGATCGCGCTCCGACCTTTTACTTTCTTCCTTTTTCTCTTTTTTCTTTTTTTCTTCTTACTTTTTAGAGGTGGCTGGAAAGGTGGGGTGGGGTGGGGTGGGGTGGGGGGGACGGGGGGGGGGGAGCTTTATCTCAGTCTTTGTGGCGGCTTCAGAGGTGCCGTTCTCAGTCCTCTTATCCCAACACTACTACGCCCCGACGCCTCCAATGTCCATTTCGTTTCACGGCCCCCGCCACCAGGATCTTTTTCATAATCCTAATTACGGTTTAAAGTTTTGAGCTGGGTTTTGAACTCAGACAGAGTGTGGGGATTTCGCGGACGGCAGGCAGCGAGTTCCAGACAGATGGAGCGATGAAACTGAAGGAGTGGTCACCTAAACATTTAAATTACTTTAAGGAATTGTCTTTTCGCTTGAGGATCGGAAGGTGGGTGATGTTTGATGTGTGCAAAGCGAAGCTCAAAGGTTCAGCAAATTTTGTCTCACACACATACTCACACACGCGGCACATACACAAACGCACATACACACACACGCGGCACGCACACGCACATACACGCACACACGCACACACATATGCACGCACGCACACACACACACACACACACACACACACACACACACACACACACACACACACACACACACACACACACACACACACACACACACACACACACACACACACACACACACACACACACACACACACACACACACACACACATACATACACATGCACAAACTAGCAGGCATATACAAACTCACACAAACCAGCTCACATCTCATTATACAGCACAGAGACAGAGACAGAGAGAGAGAGAGAGAGAGAGAGAGAGAGAGAGAGAGAGAGACACGACACACACACACACACACACACACACACACACACACACACACACAGAAAATGGTCTTAGGCCAATACATGTTAAAAATTAATGTGTTTAGCTGGAGTGTTTGTTATCGACCGAGCTGGCTAGGGAAATCTTGGACAGCTTTAAATATTAATAAGTTTACATTGTTTGATTTGAATCCCCTTGCAGAAGGATAGAGATGTTAAGTCAGTTTTCAGAGAGACTGAGTTTGGTGCTGTCGCGTACGTAGACAGAGCGTGGGTATGACTGTAGACTGCAGTTTAGCGCCGTCAACTGCACGGGTCCATTTCGGCAGGAACAAACACTATTTGAAATCACAACACTCAGAACTGTGTATCAGGCTGAACGAAAGGTTGCCAAATGACAACACTCAGAACTGTGTATCAGGCTGAACGAAAGGTTGCCAGATGACAACACTCAGAACTGTGTATCAGGCTGAACGAAAGGTTGCCAAATGACAACACTCAGAACTGTGTATCAGGGTGAACGAAAGGTTGCCAAATGACAACACTCAGAACTGTGTATCAGGCTGAACGAAAAGTTGCCAAATGACAACACTCAGAACTGTGTATCAGGCTGAACGAAAGGTTGCCAAATGACAAAGAGGCTCACAGTCCTGGACACCAAGCAACGATTTCGTTTCTTTTTACAGCTGGTGGAAATGAAAGTACCTCATTCTCACACTCAGTGGAATACCAGTCTGAGCAAAAAGCATTGAGAAAATCAGCAACTTCTTTTGTTTTGTTTTTTAGTAGAATTGTAGAGACAGAATAGTTGTGGTGGGGTGTGTGTGTGTGTGTGTGTGTGTGTGTGGGGGTTGGTGTGTTGTGTTGTGTGTGGGGCTGTTGTGTGGTGGGGTGGGGGTTTGGGGGAGGGGGGGGGGGGGGGGGGGGGGAGGGGGGGGGGGGGGGTGGGGGGTTGTGTTTTGTGTGGGTGTGTGTGTGGTGTTTTGTGGGGTTTTGTTGTTGTTTGGTTTTTTTTGGGGGTTGGGGGTTTTTGTTTGGTTGGTTTTTTGAACAATGAGAGGTTCTTTGAATAAAAATATTAGGCGAGTCAACCGGTTCTTTAAGTTGTATTTTATTAGCAAAAAAAAAAAAAAAAAAAAAGTCTACGTGTTTCGTCAAGTAAGACAAAAAACAGCACAACAACAAACAAAAATCAGACCAAAAAAAACACAAAAAAGCAACGAAACACTTAAAACTTCCATTCGGTTCTTTAAGTAAACGGCGAGAAAGATCCAGTGTGACCGAAGATATTGAGAGAGGCTAAAAGTTCTACGTGTGCAAACAAGCCAAGGAAAACTTCCAGTTTTTTAACTTAAAAAAATATCTCTATATATAAAATGAACCGACAAGCAAAATGTCGCAGAACCAAGTCTTACGTCAACAGACAGCATCTGTTGCCCGGTGGAAAACATAAATAGGAATTAAGCTATTTATAACTAAGGGAAACAAGGAAGAGGGTTAGTGGGAAGAGAGAGGTACAGAGGTTTGGGGGCGGGGGGGGGGGGGGAGAGAAAATAGGGGGGGCAACAAAAAGGGGAAAAACCCAGAGGGGGGGGGGGGGGGGGGTAGAGAGTTTACAATGGGGGGGGGGAAGGAACCCAGATACGAGGATGAGGGGGGGGGGTAGAGAGGTTAGAGGTGGGGGGGGGGGGGGGGTAGAGAGATGGAGGGGGGGGTAAGAGGATAGAGGTTTGGGGGGGGTAGAGAGGTATGAGGATGGGGGGGTAGAGAGGTAAGAGGAGGGGGGGGGTAGAAAAAAAAAAAAATAAGGGAGGGGGGGGGGGGGTAAGGGGGTTAAGAGGAGGGGGGGGGTAGAAAGGGTTTAAGAAGGCGGGGGGGGGGGGTAGAGAGGTATAGAGGATGGGGGGGGGGGGGTAGGGGAAGGAAGGATTTTTGGGGGGGGGGGGGGGGAGGGGGGGGGGGGGGGGGAAAAAAAAAAGGGATGGGGGGTGGGGGGGGGGGGGGGGGGGGGGGGGGGGGTTGGGGGAAGGGGAGATTAAGATACCTGCCGAATTATTGAATACAAGTAAAGCAGCAAGCAGCCAAGCAGAAGAAGAGGAGAAGACGGTGCAAAGGGGGTATCAGTGGAGGAAACTGTAGGGAAAACGAATATATTAGACCATTAGTCGCATTTTCTTCTTTCCAAGTATGATGTATTGGTTTCAGGTGATATGATGTGAAATCAGTCAATCAAAGCAATGTCTTATTTTATGTTTGTTCACAGCAAGGTGATATTAGACAAAAGGGTGTGGTGAAAGACTGGTATGTATTTGTATTTGTGTACAGATGTCTGTTTAATCATTAATCATTTGCATTTGTCTGTAGTGTATATAGATATATCTGCCTTTTTGTAAACAATGCCTGCTGTGAAGAGGAGCTCTCTCTCTCTCTCTCTCTCTCTCTCTCTCTCTCTCTCTCTCTCTCTCTCTCTCTCTCTCTCTCTCTCTCTCTTCTCTCTCTCTCTCTCTCGTCCTTGCTAGAGTAGATATCAAATTACAGGCTTTATTTATGTACATATAGGCATGAACGAGTGAGTGAAACTTTATACATGAGAATTTCCACACAAACATAGCGTGTTCACAGCGCCAGATGAACGCATGCAATACGTCTTCAGTTACATATTATGAGCATACAACCAGCAAATAAAGCAGCAGTTCATATGACTAGGTTTCTGACTGAACCTAAACTACAATCCTTGTAAAATAAAGTTTTCGAGTTCGAGTTCGAGTTCGAGTTTGAGCTCTGTCTCTGTCTCTGTCTGTCTGTCTGTCTGTCTGTCTGTCTGTCTGTCTGTCTGTCTGTCTGTCTGTCTGTCTGTCTGTCTGTCTGTCTGTCTCTCTCTCTCTCTCTCTCTCCCTCTCTCTCTCTCTCTCTCTCTCTCTCTCTCTCTCTCTCTCTCTCTCTCTCTCCGAGTAGGTAGTAGACATAATTATATTGACTCATGTGGCACCTGCTTCCGCTCTTATAAGGGACTACATGAGTTCTCGGACGCTAACTCCACCGGACACCATTCACTTCCAGTTCCTTGATCTTATAGTGGCCAGCCTAAGTGCGCCCTTTTAGAAGCACTCACAGATAGTTTCTCGTTGCTGCTCATCCCTGCTGTCATGTCCCAGAGTCTGTAGTCCCAGAGTCCCGGCAATACGTTGTTCCTGACGCATGGTCTTGTCCCTGAATCTGTGTTGTCCCAGCCGTCCTCTGTCTGTCTGTCTGTCTGTCTGTCTGTCTGTCTGTCTGTCTGTCTGTCTGTCTGTCTGTCTGTCTGTCTGTCTCTCTCTCTCTCTCTCTCTCTCTCTCTCTCTCTCTCTCTCTCTCTCTCTCTCTCTCTCTCTCTCTCTCTCTCTCTCTGTCTGTCTGTCTGCCTCTCTCTCTCTCTCTTTCATAGTATCCTTAGTTAATAGTAGTTTCCCTCATGGGCGAGGGCTGGATGTAAAAAGACCTCGAGTCTTCTCCTCTACCTTCGTAAAATAAAGTTTATTCATTCATTCATTCTCTCTTCTCTCTCTTCTCTCTCTCTCTCCTCTTCTCTCTCGTCTCTCTCTCTCTCTCTCTCTTCTCTCTCTCTCTACTCTCCTCTCTCTCTGCACCTCTCTGTCTGTCTGTCTGTCGCCTCGTCTCTCTCTCCTTCATGTATCTCATTATGGTTCTATGGGGAGGCTGGATGTAAAAGACCTGAGTCTTTCCCTCCTTTCGTAAATACAAGTTTATTCATTCTTCATATCATTCATTCTCTCTCCTCTCTCTCTCTCTCTCTCTCTCTCTCTCTCTCTCTCTCTCTCTCTCTCTCTCTCTCTCTCTCTCTCTGTCCATATATCTGTCTGTCTCTGCCTGTACAGTAAAATTGGGGTCTGTAGGACGGCAGCCACTGTACCTTGCTCTTCACGCGTGATATTGTCCCAGAGTCTGAACAGTCTAAATGGATCTCTATGGCGGCAGACAGCTGTTTACTGACGCGTGATCCTGTCCCGGAGTCTGTTGTCACACACAACGTTCTTGTGCTGTGAGTAGGCAAAGCCAGTGACGTGGAAAATAACTGTCCACAGAACTGTCAGCCAAGTAACCAAGGACAGAGAACTGTCACTGGCCAGTCCGCCAGTCCCGGCATCTTGACGACAGTACAGTAGCTCTGTTGTTGTGTCGGGGGGGGGGGGGGGGGGGGGGGGGGTCTTGCGCGCGCGCGCGTGTGTGGTTGTGTGTGCCGGGCAAGGGGGGCAAGTGTGTTTTTTGTGGTTTTGTGTGCGGGGTGTGTGTCTTGTTGTGTGTGGTCGTGCGTTGGTGCGTGCGTGCGTGCGTGCGTGCGGGGGCGTGGTGGTGGTGGTGGGGGTGGGGGTGTGTGTGGGGGTGTGTGTGTGTGTTTTTGGTTGTGTGTGTGTGTGTGCGTGCGTGCGTCGTGCGTGCGTGTGTGTGTGTGTGTGTAGTGTGGTGTATTGTGGTGTTTTTTGTGTGGTGTGTGGGGTTGTGTGGTGGTGTGGTGGGTGGGGGTGTGTGTTTTTGGGGGTTGTGGTGTGTGTTGTGTGTGGGGGTTTGTGTGGTGGGGTGTTGTGTGTGTTGTGTCTGTCTGTCTGCTGTCTGTCTGGTCTGTCTGCTGTCTGTTTGTTGTGTCTGTGTCTGTGTTTGTGTCTGTGTTTTATGCATTTCATTAACTTTGATCCTTAACAATAACATTACCCAACAAGGGAGTAAACTAGCCCTCGAAAGACGTCACACAAACACAACAACAAAGACCTGACCTCCATGAACCGCACCAGAGGTGCATTCTGTGTCTGTAATCGGTGACTATTACAGATATATATCCACGCGCAAAAAATAACAAGCTTAATGCATGATGTAGACTCCTCGGTACAAGAAGGGCAAAAACAACAACAACAAAAAAAAACAACCCAACCCCACCCCACCCCCATGAAAAGAAAGAAAAAAGAAGAACAAGGGAGAAAAAAAGTTAATCTTTTTTTTATGGAACATGATCACGTGGTTTGGGGGTTGGGGTGGCGGGGGGGTGGGAGGGGAGGGGGGGGTAGAAAGCTGCACACGCCACGATCCACGTCCTGAGCTAATTATCGTAACGCCGGCAGACATGCGCAGACGTGTATTCTCTACGGGTAGCAAGACGCGTCAGCTGAATTTCGACCTTTAAAGGAAACGCAACACGTCCGCCCAATCTGCCCCCAAAATAACTCCCGCCATTGAAACCTATTGTGGGTGTAAGGGTCACGATTAGAATACCCGGAAAAAGAGGATGACTCCGTAGCAGAGGAGTGTGGAAAATCCATTTGTGTGTTCATGGCGGGGGTGAGTAGAATCATTGGTGAGTTCAAGGCAGGTAAAAGTGGAATCATTGGTGAGTTCAAGGCAGGTAAAAGTGGAATAATTGGTGAGTTCAAGGCAGGTAAAAGTGGAATAATTGGCGAGTTCATGACAGGGTTGAGTAGAATCATTGGTGAGTTCAAGGCAGGTAAAAGTGGAATAATTGGTGAGTTCATGACAGGGGTGAGTAGAATCATTGGTGAGTTATTGGCAGGGGCGTGTGAAATCATTGGTGAGTTTTCATGGCAAACAAATTATTGGCGAGTTCATGGCACGAGTTAGTAGAATCATTTGCGAGTTCATGGCAGGAGTGAGTAGAATCATTTGCGAATTCATGGCAGGAGTAAGTAGAATCATTTGTGAGTTCATGGCAGGAGTGAGTAAAATCATTTGTGAGTTCATGGCATGGGTGAATGGAATCATTGGTGAGTTTGTATGGCAAGAAAGAGTGAAATTATTGGTGAGTTCATGACAGGGGATCACTGGTGAGTTCAAGACAATGGTGAGTACAATCATTGGTGAGTTTATGGCAGAGGTGAGTAGACTAGTTGGTGAGTTCATGGCAGAGGTGAGTGGAATTATTTGTGAGTTCATGGCAGGGGTGAGCAGAATCATTTTTGAGTTCATGGTAGGAGTCAGTGAAATCATTTGTGAGTTTATAGCAGGGGTGAGTAGAATCATTGGTGCGTTCATGGCAGGGAAAAGTGAAATCATTGGTGAGTTCAGGGCAGGGAAAAGTGGGATCACTGGTGAGTTCATGGCAGGGGTGACTGGAATCATTGGTGAGTTCATGGCACACACACACACACTACAAATACCAACATTACCGGTGATGGGTTGGTAGAATGAGAATTAAAGAAGGAAATCGACAAATACTATGCAGAAGAGAAGAGGTGGGTTTTCAATTTTGACTTAAAAGAAGAGAGCGAAGACGAATGCCTGACAGAGAGAGGAAGAGAGTTCCATAAGAAAAGGACGGCCGGAAATAGATTCGAACCTCTGTTTCGACCACCGTAGAACCGAACACCAGTAATTACTACTGGGCCAACCCGGTATTTCTCCGCGTTTCCTCAAAGAGGTTACATCAAAACACTTATTCAGCAAAGCCGTGTGGACTTTTGCATGTCATGCATGTTTCAAGATGAACAACGGAAACTTCGGTGCCAAGGAAATGCTGGTACACAATGGCTGCAAAATGTCTGAGAGATCTGATGATACCTGATACTACAAGGGCTCGAAAAAAATATTCTCGGTGCCAGGGACCTCCAGGCATCGATGCCGGTGTCTTTGTGACACTGAATCTCTTCAGAATGCTTGAAATCAATTTCTCTCTATATCTACAAGTGAGTTCTGAGCGCTGTGTGAGATCAGATAATGTACGAAATAAAAGACTTTTCATTTATTCTTTTGTAAAGTGTTGCCTGAGTGTGGGCGTGTTTGTCGACCTTTTACCAAGATGGTTTCTTTGTTTGTTTTTCCCCTCTTGTTTCTTTGTTGCTTTTGTGGATTTATTTGTAATTTCTGCAAGAAATCAGATGCTGTTTATTACCAGCATTGTTGATCAAGAACGTCTTTGGTTCACCTTTTTTTTCTCCTCTCCTTTTTTCTTGTGTTTTTTTGCGGGCCTTTTTGTGTTTGTGGTTTTTGTTTGTTTTTTTGTTTGTTTGTTTGTTTGTTTTTTTTTTGCTTTTTTTATTTTTTATTTTTTTTGTTTTGGCTTTTTTTTTTTTCGTTTTTTGTGTGTGGGGTTTGTGTGTGTGTGTGTGTGTGGGGGTGTGGTGTGTGGGTGTGTGTTGTGTGTGGGGGTGTGCGTGCGTGCGTGCGTGCGTTGCGTGCGTGCGGGGTGTTTTGTGTGTGTTGTGTGGTTTTTTTGGGTGTGTGTTGTGTTTTTGTGTGTGTTTTGGGTGGTGTGTGTGGGGGTGTGTGTGTGTGTTTTGTTTTTGTTGTCTGTCTGTCTTCTGTCTGCCCCTTTGTCGTTTGTGTCTGTTTTTTGGAAAGGGGGGGGGTTTGTGTGTGGTTTGTTTTTTGGGTGTTTGGGGTGTGTTTTTTTTGGTGTGTGGTGTGGTGTGTGTGTGTGTGTGTGTGGTGTGTGTGTGTCTGTGTGTCTGTTTTGTTCTGGTCTGTGTGTTCGTTCGGTGTTCGGTTCGGTGTTGTGTGTTTATGATTAAAATTATTAAAATAATATTCAAATTTTTTTTTCGGTTATGCTTTAATGCATAAACTAAAACGACGACTACAATTTCCCGCCGGGGCGAACACAGTGCACTGCTACTCTTATCGTTAACCTATTCTTTCTCGGTCAGTACGCTACCCCAAAAAGCCAACGAAAGAAACCAACCACCACGTCCGGTCCAGCAGGACCTCCGTTCCGGGGGGGGCCCCGGGGCGTTTTAGCCTCAGCTATTATTTCATTACGGTACCAGTCCCTGTCGACTCGACCCATTTGTATTGCGCTAAGACCTTTCCATTTTCCGCTGGGAGCGAATCACGGCGTTGCCTGCCGTGGTTCCTTGGCTGGGTTGACGGAGGAGGCGTCTTGGGGAAGTGTCTCCAGAGGATGGGCTGACGAACACAGACTAATTGTTAACGTAATTGTCTGTTTTTGGGCGAGGGAGTTCGTGTAAGTCTCGTAGTACGGCCTGAGGTTTCGTCGTCTGTTTGTCTGTCGCTGTCTGTCCGGGTGTCTGTCTCTCTCAGTGCCTGTCTCACGCCCGTCTCTGCTTTTGCCCGGCTCGTTCTGTCTTTTGGTTGCTTTTCTTGTTTCTTCTTTGTCTGTCTGTCTTTTCTTTTTGTCTTTTTCTTGTTCTGTCTCTGTCTCTCTTTTCCCCCCCTTCTTCTCTCTCTCTTCTCTCTCTCTCTCTTCCCTCTCTTATGCACACAGACGCACGCACCCCGCACAAAAACACAAAAGACGCACGAGCACGCACGACGCACCCCCACAACACAAAAAAAACACACACACACACCCCCAGTAAAAGACAAATCAAATCACTTTGCTTCGGAAAATGCCCCCCGTCGAAATAATCACCCAACAAATACGCTAAATCAAACAATTTAAGAAATTAATAACAGTTTTCCAATGGCATTAACTTTGAAGAGCGGTCTCCAGTGACTGGCAGATAATTGAGATAATTGGCGTAATAAATGGCATACGTCCACCAAAGCAGTAGTTCGCTTTAATCTCCCACACCCACCACTCAAAAAAGCAGAAGAAAAAAAGAAAGAGAGAAACTCCCCGACCGGCCTCGCTGTGTAAATCATAAAAAAGCGAGACAAATAGCTTCTGTCCGTGTGGAGAGACTGACTAAAGCGACAGGAGGTTAAGGCTGTCGAGCAGGCTGTCGTTATCTTTACTCGGCCTCGCTCCCAAAGTGCAATGCTCAACAGCATGGTGCGCATGCGTCGCCCCTTGCCCCCCCCCCCCCCCCCCATGGTGCAGGCTTGCCCCCCCCGCCCCCCCCCCCCCCCCCCTTAGGACTGATTGGGTCACGTGCGTCATTTCCGCTGCTGTTGATTGGCACGTCCTCGCCGCCATTTCAACTTTTTCTTCCTCCTCTCCCGGCTGCATTCCGCGCTGCGGTGCGTCAATGTGTGTGTGTGTGGGGGGGGGGGGGGGAGGTTGTGTAGGGGGAGAGGGGTGCGGTAGGGGGAGAGGGGGTGCTGTGTGGGGGAGGGGTGTGGGGGAGGGCTTATTTGTGAGGGGCGTGCACATGTGCTGCAGGTGTGTGTGTGTGTGTGTGTGTGTGTGTGTGTGTGTGTATGTGCGTGCGTGCGCGCGCGCGCGCGCACGCGCGCGTGTGTGTGTGTGTGTGTGTGTGTACGTATGTGTGGTGTGTGGTGGGGCGGGGGGGGGTACGGGGTGCGTGTGGTGCTTTTTGTATGTCTGTGTTTGGGGGGAAGGGGATCACTGGTTGTGAGTGGGAGGGGGGCGGGGGGTGGGGGAGGTGTGTGTTGTGGGGGTGTGGTATGTGTGTGTGTGATGTGTGTTGTGTGTGTGTGTGTGTGTGTGTGTTTTGTGTGTGTGTGTGGGGTGTGTGTTTGCGCGATGGGGGTATGTGTGTATCGTGCGTGTGTGCGTTTTGTGCGTGCGTGCGTGCTG
Source organism: Alviniconcha marisindica (assembly GCA_018857735.1). Classification (NCBI taxonomy): domain Eukaryota; kingdom Metazoa; phylum Mollusca; class Gastropoda; family Provannidae; genus Alviniconcha; species Alviniconcha marisindica. The sequence continues at coordinate 166,511 of JABMCL010002741.1, read as the reverse complement.
TGTGTCGTGCGTGCGTGCGTGCGTGCGTGCGTGCGTGGTGCGTGTGTGTGTGTTGTGTTTTTGTGTGTGGTGTGTGTGTGTGTGTGTTTTGCGCGTATGTGTATGTGTGTATGCGTCGTGTGCGTTGTGTGCGTGCGTGCGTGCGTGAGTGCGTGCGTGCGTGCGTGCGTGCGTGCGTGCGTGCGTGCGTGTCGTGTGTGTGTGTGTGTGTGTGTGTGTGTGTGTGTGTGTGTGTGTGTGTGTGTGTGTTTTGCGCGTGAGTGTATGTGTGTATGCGTGCGTGTGTGTTGTGTGGGTGGTGGTGCGTATGTGTGTGTGTGTGTGTGTGTGTGTGTGTGTGTGTGTGTGTGTGTGTGTGTGTGTGTGTGTGTGTGTGTGTGTGTGTGTGTGTGATGTGTACGTGTAAACACAGGCCTATGTAATATCTTACTTGTGTAGACAGTATCCAGATCTGACATCAACATGCTACTTAGAAAACGGATGTTAACGCCCTATCAACCACATAGTCACCTCAGGACGACGTGACGACTGTAAGCTATACTTACTGTTGTGTAACACGAATTTCTCTCAAGGGACAAAGACGCACTAAAACAGAACATAAAGCCCACTTATGTTATTGGACTAAATATCGAATACAGGACATGGAATGATTCCGCTGTCTGTTCTTAATAATAATAATAATAATTTACATTTATCATGTGCTCATCAACGCCCTGAGCGCTCATATTAACCTAAATATGATATTCTATACACATGTAGAGCACAGTCCTACCAAAACAATTTATATTAAGTATTATACAGAAACACACACTACACACATACACACACACACACACACACACACACACACACTACACACACACACACACACACACACACACACACACACACACACACTACACACACACACAACACAACACACATACATCACACACACACACACACACACACACACACATCACACACACACACACACACACCACACACACACACACACACACACAACACACACACACCCCCCACACACACACACACACTTACTGCATGAGTACCTGAGGGGTTCTCTGTTGGGGTACATGGCCTGCAATACACCAGCGTCGTACACAGGAGGCGAGTGCATGACACAGTGCAATTCTCCCCAGACTATACACCAGTGAAACCGGGCTTGTGTTAAGAACATGCGGCCTTGTACTGATGACCGAGCCAATACAGAATTCGGGAAAAATGGACTTTGTTTCAGTGGTTCATGCTCTGAGATACGCGTACACGCTTCTTCTTTTCCTCCTCCTCTTCCTGTTCATCCTCTTCCTTCCTTCCTTCCTTCCTTCTTCCTCTTCTTTTCCTTCCTTCCTTCCTTCCTTCCTTCCTTCCCTTTTTTCTTTTCCTTCTTTTTTTTTCTTCTTCTTTCCTTCTTTCTTTCTTTCTTTCTTTCTTTCTTCTTCTTCTTCTTCTTCTTCTTCTTCTTCTTCTTCTTCTTCTTCTTCTTCTTCTTCTTCTTCTTCTTCCTTCAT
>JABMCL010002741.1:150000-157500 GCA_018857735.1 Alviniconcha marisindica | reverse complement strand
GCTTGAAAGTGGAAAGATCAGTTTCCAGCAGATTTGAGGTTAGTTTGGGGGACTTTCAACATGCAAAAATGAACAATGAACTCACAGTAACAGCTAGGTTAATATAGCCACAAGCTAAACCAGGAAACCCCTCTCTCCCAGCTTGGTCTTCATCTCTGCCAATTCTATTGAGCATCTTTCTCTTTCTGGACTCCTTTGTTGCCATCTGTGCCTGTCTCTCAGCTGTGATAATCCGGGATACGTCCTTACCCTCGAAGAAAGTGACCGCGAACGTACCTACAATTATGTCCATGGCCTCAGTCTACTATTTGGCCCAACCGTCTGCAACCATCATTAAATATACACACTGCGATGGCCGTGCACTGATGTTTCCACAGTCCTTGGTGTTTCTCTTTGGGGCAATTTGTCCAGACTAAATTGTTTATAATTTTTATGGAGTTCCGGGTGAAGCCCAGTTCGCCGCACTTGCGAAGAAGTTCCGTTCGGGATAAACGTTGAAGACAGGTCGGACCTCCTATACTATGATTGCCTCAGGCAGATTGTTTGCATGTTTGAATGTATGCAGTGTTTCCGCAGCCTCCGCCTGTTTTATAAGGGCACCAGTCTCGGAGACAAAAAAATTGTGGCACGGCTTAATTCTCATCAGTTGACTGTTTTATGAACTACTTCTTTTTTTCTTCCCCAAACAGCAGACCGCATCCCAACAAGATTATTTGTATTTCCTCTGCCATAATACGCCTGTGTTTTGTTTATTTCCGTGTCAGTCAACCTCCTCCTTTATTAAACTATGGTCTGCGACTACTGATGCATTAGCTGATTCACTGGAATAATTCCAGCAGTCCGGCTCGAATAACTGGAATAATTCCAGCAGTCTAGCTCGAATAACTTGAATAATTCCAGCAGTCCAGCTCGAATTACTGGAAGAATTCCAGCACTCCAGCTCGAATAACTGGACTAATTCCAGCAGTAAAGCTCGAATAACTGGACTAATTCCAGCTGTCCGGCTCGAATAACTAGAATAATTCCAGCTCGAATAACTAGAATAATTCCAGCTCGAATAACTGGACTAATTCCAGCAGTCCGGCTCGAATAACTGGACCAATTCCAGCTCGAATAACTGGACTAATTTCAGCAGTCCAAGCTCGAATAACTGGACCAATTCCAGCTCGAATAACTGGACTAATTTCAGCAGTCTAGCTCGAATAACTGGACTAATTCCAGTAGTCCAGCTCGAATAACTGGACTAATTCCAGCAGTCCAGCTCGAATAACTGCATGGACTAATTTCAGCAGTCCAGCTCGAATAACTGGACTAATTCCAGCAGTCTAGCTCGAATAACTGGACTAATTCCAGCAGTCCAGCTCGATAACTGGACTAATTCCAGTAGTCCAGCTCGAATAACTGGACTAATTCCAGCGTCCGCTCGAATAACTGGACTAATTCCAGCTGTCCGGCTCGAATAACTGGACTAATTCCAGCTGTCCGGCTCGAATAACTGGACTAATTCCAGCTGTCCGGCTCGAATAACTGGACTAATTCCAGTAGTCCAGCGCCCCGTCCCTGCAGTCAGCCAGCCTCCCGACCGGTGGGATGATCGCCACAGCTGATGAATGGATTGGAAAACGCTGTTGTCTGGCACCCAGGTTACGTGATTGAAGAGAAGACCAATATGCGCTGGCGGGAAGGATCATGAACACCGCATCCATCACCGCTGGCACCAGTCTATGCAGTCTGGGAGTGGATTAGGCTTTAGACATTAGACCCGACGTGTGTAACTGGATGAACGAGTTAACTGACCTACTGAACAATTTCCTTCATGGCTCGTTAAACGTGTTTAGCGCCACGTTCTGCCCAGGGTGAGAGAGAGAGAGGGGGGGAGATTTGTGTGTGTGTGTGGGGGGGGGGGGGGGTAAGCAAGGTGTGTGTGGGGGAAGGGGGTCATGGAGGGGTGGGTGGGGTGGGAGGAGGCGTCTTCCTTAACAATGTACCTAGTCAGCGCGCGGGTGGGGCGGGGTGGGGTCAGGGGTGAAGGTGGGTTGGGAGGAGGCGTGTTTCTTAACATGTAACTGTAACGCGAGGGTGGGGCGGGGTGGGGTCAGGGGTGAAGGTGGGTTGGGAGGAGGCGTGTTTCTTAACAGTAACTGTAACGCGAGGGTGGGGTGGGGTGGGGTCAGGGGTGAAGGTGGGTTGGGAGGAGGCGTGTTTCTTAACATGTAACTGTAACGCGAGGGTGGGGTGGGGTGGGGTCAGGGGTGAAGGTGGGTTGGGAGGAGGCGTGTTTCTTAACATGTAACTGTAACGCGAGGGTGGGGCGGGGTGGGGTCAGGGGTGAAGGTGGGTTGGGAGGAGGCGTGTTTCTTAACATGTAACTGTAACGCGAGGGTGGGGTGGGGTGGGGTCAGGGGTGAAGGTGGGTTGGGAGGAGGCGTGTTTCTTAACATGGAACTGTAACGCGAGGGTGGGGTGGGGTGGGGTTGGGGGTCAGGGATCAAGGGGGGGGGGGGAGGATAAGGATCATTCATGATTGAGGGAGGGGGCATGTTTCTTAAACTGTTACCACCAGACTTCATTCCGATGGACAGTGACGCTGTTTCAGTGACAGTGAAGGGCATACGGACACGACAGAACGTGTCCATTATTTCATTACCCCAGCTGTGACCCGCGTTTCTACAGGGTGGATGTCTGTGATTATACACTTCATCCTCAGTCAAGATGACAGTCAGAGTTGGCAATGCAGTCTTGACAACACTGTCTGAGTGGAAAAAACAACGGATATGCTGACAGTAACCGTGATTCGACAGCGGGAGTGTGTATCCATTCTTTTTGTCGCTCAAACTGCGTTCAAGCGTAGTAGCTAGTCCTGTAGATTTTCGAACGATCGCTCAAAATAAAGAGTAAAACGTTCCAGTATACCATCGCTCAAATTGATCAGCTTCGCTAAGTTCATGTCGGTAAAAATGAATGTCGTTTATAAAGGCAATCAATCAAGTGACGTATACATTTTTTTAAAGATAGATTTCTTTATAAGGCAATCAGTCAAGTGACATATATATATCTATATATAATTCTTCTTTTTTTTAAATATATATATTTTTGCAAAGACTGTTTGCTCTGTGTGTTGCTCATATCATAATTATTAGCTTGCTGAAGACTCAGTCCAGTTTCTACAAAGGTGTGCACATGCATGTTGGTTTAAACAAAAATGTATTCGAGACAAAATAAAGATACAAAGAATCGTTATGTGCTCATCAACAAGCTATAGCTTATAGGCGATGAGCTCATACAGTTGGGGGGAAATAAACAATGTATGGAGGACGAACGACTTCACTTCGCTAACAATAAATGAGACGCAACAAAAAAATAACAACAATAAAAACAAAAAACAAAAAACAAAAAAACAAGAAAAAAACAACATGCGTGTCCATACGTACGCCACAGTAGCTTGACTCGTGCTGGTTGAAGTTTAATTCTTCTGATGCGATATTGCAGAAAAGCGTGGCCACAGTTACAGCTGTTCATGTGTGTATGTATGTACGCGTGTATATGTAACGCGGATGTGTGTACGTTTACCCGGGCATCTGTCTGTCTGTCTGTCTGTCTGTCTCTCTCTCTCTCTCTGTCTCTCTGTCTCTCTGTCTCTGTTTCTTTCTGTCTCTCTCTCTCTGTCTCTCTGTCTGTCTGTCTCTGTCTGTCTGTCTGTCTGTCTGTCTGTCTGTCTGTCTGTCTGTCTGTCTGTCTCTTGTCTTGTCCTGTCTCTCTCTCTACTCTCTCTTCTCTCTCTCTCTCTCTCTCTTCTCTCTCTCTCTCTCATCCTGCCTGTCTGTCTTTCTTGTTGTCTGTCTGTTCTTCTCTCTGTTTGGATTTTGTTTTAGAACGAAGCAGTGTTGCTTGTTTCAGGTTGGTGTGTGTGTGTGTGTGTGTGGTGTGTGTGTGTGTGTGTGTGTGTGTGTCAGTTGTGTGGTCGTGTGTGTGGTGTGTGCATGTGTGTGTGTGTGTGTGGTGTGTGTGTGTGTGTGTGTGTTGTGTGTGTGTGTGGTGTGTGTGTGTGTGTGTGTGTGTGTGTGTGTGTGCCAGTGTGCCAGTGTGTGTGTGCCAGTGTGCCAGTGTGTGTTGTGCCAGTGGTGTTGCAGTGTGTGTGTGTGTGTGTGTGGTGTGTGTGTGTTGTGTGTGTGTGTGTTGTGTGTGTGCTTGTGGTGTGTGTGTGCCAGTGTGCCAGTGTGTGTGTGCAGTGTGTCAGGTGTGTGTGTGTCCAGTGTGGTGTGTGTGTGTGTGTGTGTGTGTGTGTGTGTGTGTGTGTTGTGTGTGTGTGTGTGTGTGTGTGTGCAGTGAGTGCCAGGTGTGTGTGCAGTGTGTGTGTGTGTGTGTGTGGTGTGTGTGTGTGTGTGTGTGTGTGTGTGTGTGTGTGTGTGTGTGTGTGTGTGAAAATGGTATTGTTTGAATCATGGACATGCAGATTCTGGCTAACTGCTGATTATGTGATGGTTCCCCTCAGATCATCAGGATCAAAAACATGCTCCACAAGCTGGTTCCGTCTCCATATAGTCGCAAGGGAACAGTCAGCAGTATCAGCATCATGCGAAATTAACACTGAATGGATTATAAATGAAGATTGATTGGTCATGCATTGCATCAGTCCGGGGTCTTTCTCCTGGGTACCGGATTGTGTTTTTGCATCACCTGGCAATTCACGGCATTGTCTTGTTCTCTTGTGGTATCAAGAGAGTTTTTAACTGTTATGCTGTTGTCTTCGTGATGTGTTGTGCGATTCTGATTCTGCCCATCGTTAAAATAATAAGTTCGCGAACACGGGGCGGTGAAATGAAGTGTGTCTGTGGGAGGTGGGGGGGGGGGGGGGGAGGGAGGAAGAGAGGGATAACAAGGGGGGTGGGGGGGGGGGGGGGGGGACGAGATGAGAAAGAACAAATCAAGCTCTGAAACTAAGTCAGAAATACGAGATAAAGCACGAAGGAATACCTTAAATACTGAATAAGCCTGTAAGTAAACAAAAGACACGATAAAATGCGTAGCAAAGAGTGCAATAATGATACATTTTAATATGGTGTTTTCCGGGTGTATGGACGAATCTTGGCATCAAACACCTTTCTAAACATTCCAAACACGCGGAACACGCCACAACTGAAATTTGTCACCGTCTAACTGTTCTGTCGCTTGAAAAAGGGCGAATCACGAAAATTCGCCCGTTTTGTATTGTCGTAATGACTAATTAGCGTTCCTGTGTGTGTGTGTGTGTGTGTGTGTGTGTGTGTGTGTGTGTGTGTGTGTGTGTGTGTGTGTGTGTGTGTGTGTGTGTGTGTGTGTGAGTTGTTGTTTTTTGTTTTTTGCGTGCGCGCGTGCGCGCGTGCGTGCGTGCTTGCGTGCGTGCGTGCGTGCGTGCGTGTGTGTATGTGGTTTGTTTGTATTTTGTTTTGGTGTGTGTGCGTGCGTGCTTGCGTGTATGTGTGCGTGTATGTGTGCGTGCGTGAGTATATGTGTGTGTTTGGATCTTGTCTGGAACGCTAGCAGTCAGCAGTGTTTCAGACTCTTTTAAATAATGATAATAAAAAAAACATGCGCACACCCAGCGCCTGTGGTGGAACCGAGCGGCGTTGTGTTCTGGGAAAGAGAATTAAGGCTGCATGTGTTTGCAGCTGGGATGCGTCCCGTCCTGCACGGCTTCAACCAGCCTGCCGCGGACTGCCAGACCAGCCGTCTACAGCGGAAACGGTGATGAGGAAAGTTTACTCTCCTCGGGGGAAACTAGGATAAATTGATCAACGGTGATGGGGAAAGTTTACTCTCCTCGGGGGAAACTAGGATAAAGGGATCAATGGTAATGGGGAAAGTTTACTCTCCTCGGGGGAAACTAGGATAAAGGGATCAACGGTGATGGGGAAAGTTTACTCTCCTCGGGGGAAACTAGGATAAATTGATCAACGGTGATGAGGAAAGTTTACTCTCCTCGGGGGAAACTAGGATAAAGGGATCAACGGTGATGGGGAAAGTTTACTCTCCTCGGGGGAAACTAGGATAAATTGATCAACGGTGATGGGGAAAGTTTACTCTCCTCGGGGGAAACTAGGATAAAGGGATCAACGGTGATGGGGAAAGTTTACTCTCCTCGGGGGAAACTAGGATAAAGGGATCAACGGTGATGGGGAAAGTTTACTCTCCTCGGGGGAAACTAGGATAAAGGGATCAACGGCATGTGTTTGTATATAGCTTCGAACATTTAGCTGCAGAGTGAGCAGAAAAGGCTGTAAAACGTCAGGTTTTCACGTTTTGTTAAGAAACGAGTACAGAAATATATTTATGTAGATTTTATGGAGTGTTCCGGGTGTATGGCAGAATCTTGGCATCAAACATTCTTCTAAACATTCCGAACATGCGGATTACGCCACAACTGAAACCGGATATGTCCATTTTAATTTGTCACCGTTTAAACTGTTGTTCTGTCGCTTGAAAAAGGGGCTCGCCCCGAAAATTCGCCCGTTTTGTATGATTCAATTAGCGTTTGTTTTAACCTTGTGTGTGTGTGTGTGTGTGTGTGTGTGTGTGTGTGTGTGTGTGTGTGTGTGTGTGTGTGTGTGTGTGTGTGTGTGTGTGTGTGTGTGTGTGTGTGTGTGTGTGTGTGTGTGGTTTGTTTCTAGTTTGTTTTCGCGTGTGTGTGTGTGTGTGTGTGTGCGTGCGTACGTGCGTTGCGTGTATGTCAGTATGCGCGCGCGTGTGTGTTTGTGTGTGTTGTGTGTGTGTGTGTGTGTGTGTGTGTGTGTGTGTGTGTGTGGTGTGTGTGTGTGTGTGTGTGTGTGTGTGTTGTCTGTCTGTCTGTCTGTCTGTCTGTCTGTCTGTCTGTCTGTCTGTCTGTCTGTCTGTCTGTCTGTCTGTCTGTCTGTCTGTCTGTCTGTCTGTCTGTGTGCGTGCGTGCGTGCATGGGTGTGTGCATATGTGTGTGTTTGGATCATGTCTATTAAAACGTCAGGTTTTCATTGTGTTAAGTAACGAGTACAGAAACATATTTATGTAACCCTGCCTTTCGAAATGAGTCAGATCGATACTAGGCCGCTTTCCTATTGCAGCTTATTTTCAAACACCTTTTAATGACTCATATAAAAACAAATTGTGCTTAAAGAGGATCATTATTCATGCGAAAAGTACTGACCGGCAGTCTGATTTTGCTGAAAAACCCCAAATCATTACGACACGACTGTTCAGACGGTATTGTATCCGACACTGAGGAAGGGTTTATATATGAGAAGAGTTTGGAAATGTGCATTTGCTGATGACAGAGTTGGTTATCTTGAGGTCACTCGGTGCAGTTGACAGGACAATGAAATCAGTTACTGACTATACTGACAAACCTTCACAGCCACACTTGTGTTAGGCTCGGAAACCTGCTGTTCCAGTCAGATGCAATGTGTGTGTGTGTGTGTTGTGCGTGCGTGCGTGCGTGCGTGCGTGCGTGCGTGCGTGCGTGTGTGTGTGTGTGTGTGTGTGTGTGTGTGT
>JABMCL010002741.1:142500-145000 GCA_018857735.1 Alviniconcha marisindica | reverse complement strand
CTAAAGACGTCTTTGCTTGTAGTGACAATTCCGTATGTAGCAGTAACGCAAAGCTGTTCTGCTAAAGACGTCTTTGCTTGTAGTGACAATTCCGTATGTAGCAGTAACGCAAAGCTGTTCTGCTAAAGACGTCTTTGCTTGTAGTGACAATTCCGTATGTAGCAGTAACGCAAAGCTGTTCTGCTAAAGACGTCTTTGCTTGTAGTGACAATTCGTATGTAGCAGTAACGCAAAGCTGTTCTGCTAAAGACGTCTTTGCTTGTAGTGACAATTCCGTATGTAGCAGTAACGCAAAGCTGTTCTGCTAAAGACGTCTTTGCTTGTAGTGACAATTCCGTATGTAGCAGTAACGCAAAGCTGTTCTGCTAAAGACGTCTTTGCTTGTAGTGACAATTCGTATGTAGCAGTAACGCAAAGCTGTTCTGCTAAAGACGTCTTTGCTTGTAGTGACAATTCCGTATGTAGCAGTAACGCAAAGCTGTTCTGCTAAAGAAGTATTTGCTAGCATTAACAATTTCGTACATAACGGTAACAGAAAGCAATTCTGCTAAACATAATCGACAATTCCGTATGTAACAGTACCAGAAAGCAGTTCCAAGTCTTTGCTTATATTAACAATACCGTATGTAACAGTAACAGTAACAGTTCTGCTAAAGAAGTCTTTGCTGGTGTTGACAGTTGCGTACGTAACAGTACCAGAAAGCAGTTCGAAGTCTTTGCTTGTATTGACAATACCGTATGTAACAGTAACAGATAAAAGTTATGTTAAACAAGTCTTTGCTTGTATTGACAATACCGTATGTAGCAGTACCAGAAAGCAGTTTGAAGTCTTTGGTTGTATTGACAATTCCATATGTAACAGTACCAGAAATCAGTTCTGCTAAAGATGTCTTTGCCTGTATTGGCAAATCGGTTTGTAACAGAAACAGAGAGCAGTTCTGCTAAACATGTATTACCTTGAACATAGTTATCCTCAAAGCTCTTGCCCAGTTTATTATTAACCATAAACAAACAAGTAGTTCTCTCTCTCTCTCTCTCTCTCTCTCTCTCTCTCTCTCTCTCTCTCTCTCTCTCTCTCTCTCTCTCTCTCTCTCTGTAATCACAGTGCTTGTTTGAGCAGTGTTTGTGTGTGTGTATATATATATATGTGTGTGTAATATTGTCATTTGAATACTTCGTTGTTCATCGTGTATCTGAACCATAATTTTAACATTTTTTTAAATATATTTTTTCCTTCGTCGGGTTTTGACTGATTTTAAAATTATCAACTCTCTCTTCTTCTTCTTCTTTTTTTAAATTTTTTTTAATTTTATTTCTCTCTTCGACACTGATCTTTTTCGTCATTACATCGGTAGTCAGTGTTGTTACCATTGTTTTATGTGTAGCCTACTGGCATGTAGATTAGCAGGGACAGATTGTAAGAATAGGCAACTGCCTAAAATCTTAATCCTTGAGTAATAAAGTTATGAGTTCTGAGTTCTCTCTCTCTCTCTCTCTCTCTCTCTCTCTCTCTCTCTCTCTCTCTCTCTCTCTCTCTCTCTCTCTCTCTCGGCCTATGCTTCTATCTTCACCTTTGAGAAATCTACGCTTGAAAATCTCCCAATGTATTATTATTAGTCATAAACGAACAAGTAATAGCCTCTCTCTCTCTCTCTCTCTCTCTCTCTCTCTCTCTCTCTCTCTCTCTCTCTCTCTCTCTCCTCTCTCTCCACTTCCGCCATTCTCACTCTTTCTGAACACAAGACATGGAACCGGGACACATGGGGACTGGAGGAGGGCAAGCAATTCGTGTCTGCCTGCAGTATCTTGTCTTGTCCAACACTGGACCGCACAGAGGAGATACGTATCTCTTAGTGCTGGGCGGATTGCTGGTACCTTCTGTTCTGGCTAATCGTGTTTGTGGCTCGTGTTATTCTGTTCCAACGAAACAGCTTAATTCTTCCTCCAAGCGTTTGTCGATCTATTTCTGTGCTTACTTGAGTTTACGACTCGCATGGACACATCTCAACATCTGTACATAATCATCGGTTTTATACCGCCTGGCTATGTCTGGCTATGCCGTCTGGTTATGCTGTTCATCCGCCTACCAGTCTCTGGCAAAACACGTCAATGTCGTTATTTTCTTGGACCTTATAAACAACACTGACGTCAAAATGTGGGCTTACAGTTTAGTCCGTTGGTGTTTGTTTTGTTGACTCACTGATGGTGTGTGCGTGCGTGCGTGTGTGTGTGTGTGTGTGTGTGTGTGGTGTGTGTGTGTGTGTGTGTGTGTGTGTGTGTGTGTGTGTGTGTGTGTGTGTTGGGGGGGTGCTTTTTATTTGCTGATTTTATTTCACTGGTCAAAGATGTGAGGCACCCCTAACTCGGAAGGATGTTGTTCATCAACAGGAATTGTAACTGTCGTTGCTTGTTAAACAGTGGTGTTGGTGACCTCGATCCAACTCTCCGTTCATGAGCTCTTGTCGTAACAGACTCGTGGTATTTCGCAGGACACCTAGCT
>JABMCL010002741.1:135000-137500 GCA_018857735.1 Alviniconcha marisindica | reverse complement strand
TGTCAGCACAGTGATTCTTTACGGAGACGGGTGCTGCTATCAGAATCGTAATGTTACCCTGTCCAATGCCCTCATTCACTTTGCTGTGAGCCGAAGGAAGACCATCTTTCAGAAATGTCTTGAAAAGGGGCACACCTGGATGGAGGTTGAATCTGTACACTCTGCAATTGAAGGCAAACTCAGGAGGCGCCAGATATTTTGGCCAGCCGAGTACAGTGATGTCATAACTGCCGCAAGAAGAGACCATCCTTATGAAGTCAAACAAGTGGACCCACTTTCTTCAGAGACTTCTCCAAGCTGAATGTTTAAGCAGCATTCGCCCAGGCAGCAATGCTGGAGATCCTCAAGTTGTGGACCTGCGGTGTCTGCAATACTTCCCGGATGGTTCGATGAGCTACAAGATCAACTACACTGACCAGTGGCGACCCCTACCACAAAGTCGGAGAAAGAACAAAGCTGATGACAACACGATCACCAAGATGTACAAGGCACCCATGCGCATCACGAGCACCAAGTGGCAGCATCTTCAGCAGCTGAAGAAGTACTGCCCAAAGACTACCATCACTTTTATGATGCCTTGCCTCACGGAGACTGGATACTGAACACAGGAACCTCGTCAGTTCTGATTCCAAGGCAGGCACCCCTGGACATCAAAGGAACATGCTCAGCAATCTAAGGATTAGAACTTGCATGGTGTTATCACATGACTAAATGTAATCGGACAGTGCCTCTCTGAGTTTATTGTTGCAGGTCAAGTCAGTCTGATACCTCGTCAAAGTTATCGTTCTGAACTCCCACTATTATTAGTATTTCAGACATCAAGAGGCCTCGACATTATAGACGGTTCCAGATGAAAGTCTACATAAAGATAATCAGCTTCTTTGATTTGAAACGAACATAATTAATTTTGTTTGGGGGTCCTGTCCTGTCATAAACCGGACAGGGCATACTGTTTCAAATCTGTTTAATTTTGTTTACATTTTTATTTTTTTAATTGCTAGAAAGCGACCAGTAGTTGTAGAGTGTCACTTTTATTTTTGAACTAAGTGTTCTATGGAATGTTTTTGCTTTCCTTTGACTATTAATCTCATTATAACAATATTTCTAAAAGTAAAATCCTCGTAAATCCTCAATTTGGACCAATTGTTTAGTACAAAAACCACGTGTCTGCCTTTTGTAGCAAAAATCATGCCTAGTTAATATTGTTTTGATGTAAAATCATACAACAGACGTTCATGCTTGCAACCGCGCTTTTGTCAAAGAATCTGGTTGTTTTGACTACATCTGATCGTTCAAGCGGTATGTTTTGATTATGCGATAAATCCTCGTAAGTCTTCACTGTGGATCAGGTGTTAAAGATAGAAAGCACGTATCTTCATGTTCTAGCAAAAATCGTCCATAACTTACTCTTTTCCTCCAAGAAAAATCATAACAACAACGTAAGTACTTACGATTGTGCATGTGTTAAAAACTTGATATGTTTCGATTAAAACTGAATTTTTAAAACATTTGTTTTTGTTTTTCTCAAAACCGGAAAAACTGAGTTACGAGGTTTTAAACGGTCACCGACGATATGTCGGCACCTTACATTACAACAACGGACTTCAAGAAAGAAAGAAAAATGAAATTCAGCTCTCTGTGAAGCCACTGTGGGTGAAGTAGCTGCCCCTTGACCTAAACGAGTGAAACTGGTGAGCAAGCTGATCTCCACGGCTTTGGAAACAAATTTACTGCAGGCGGGAAATCATTCATCAACTGACCTTATTCCGCAAGAACAGCCTCATTGGCGGGAGCCGCCACAAGTAATACGCTAATGATAGAACAGACCACTACTGCTAACACCACCATAAGCCACAATGTTGGTAGACGAATGTCTGCATGGGAGCGAGGCGACTAAAGCACGTAAGTAAACATGGTGCTTAACGTCCACAGAAACCACAAGGCTGATTATGGACGGGGAGAAGGTGGGTGGGATTATGGAGGTGAAGTAAGTAAACATGATGCTTAACGTCCATAGAAACCACAAGGCTTATTAGGGACGGGGAAAAGGTGGGGGGTGGAGGGGGTATGGAGGTGAAGTAAGTAAACATGGTGCTTAACGTCCATAGAAACCACAAGGCTTATTAGGGACGGGGAGAGGGTGGGGGAAGGGGGGTATGGATGTGAAGTAAGTAAACATGATGCTTAACGTCTATAGAAACAACAGTGCTTATTAGGGACGGGGAGAAGGGGGGGAGGGGTGTGGAGGATATGGAGGTGAAGTAAGTAAACATGGTGCTTAACGTCCATAGAAACCACACGGCTTATTAGGGACGGGGAGAAGGTGGGGTTGGGGGAAGGGGGTATGGACGTGAAGTACGTACACATGGTGCTTAACGTCCATATAAACCACAAGGCTTATTAGGGACGGGGAGAAGGTGGGTGGAGGGGGTATGAATCGGGGAAAGAGGGAGATGGCGACTGAGATGAACGGTACTTTTGCAGGGAATCCGAGACATCA
>JABMCL010002741.1:117500-130000 GCA_018857735.1 Alviniconcha marisindica | reverse complement strand
GAGCAGGACCACAGAGCTGTGGCAGGAGCAGGAACCCACAGAGCTGTGGCAGGTGCAGGACCACGAGCTGTGGCAGGAGCAGGCCACGGGCTTGGCATGAGGACCACAGAGCTGTGGCAGGGCAGGACCACAGAGCTGTGGCAGGTGCAGGACCACAGAGCTGTGGCAGGAACCACAGAGCTGTGGCAGGAACCACAGAGCTGTGGCAGATGCAGGAACCACAAAGCTGTGGCAGCTGCAGGAACCACAGAGTTGTGGCAGGTGCAGGAACCACAGAGCTGTGGCAGGAACCACAGAGCTGTGGCAGAAACCACAGAGCTGTGGCAGGTGCAGGACCACAGAGCTGTGGCAGGAGCCGGACCACGGCTGTGGCAGACAGGCCACAGAGCTTGGCAGGTTGCATGACCCAGAGCTGTGGCAGTGAGCAGTGACCACGACTGTGAGAGTCCTCAGATGTCGGCTGACATGCTTCTTCTTATGTTGAGAATGCCCCCGCTTATAAACAGCGCAAGGTCAAGAAACTGGTCGTTATTTCACAAGCAAGGTCTGGTTCAGTGGCTGAAGAAGATTTAGAGAAAATGAAATTGAATGAGCCCGATGTGGCAGGACAGGACCACAGAGCTGTGGCAGGAACCACAGAGCTGTGGCAGGAGCAGGACCACAGAGCTGTGGCAGGAACCACAGAGCTGTGGCAGGTGCAGGACCACAGAGCTGTGGCAGGAACCACAGAGCTGTGGTAGGTGCAGGACCACAGAGCTGTGGCAGGAGCAGGACCACAGAGCTGTGGCAGGTGCAGGACCACAGAGCTGTGGCAGGATTTGCCGCGTTAACCTGGGAGCGGCCGGTCAGTTCTTATGTTGAGAATGTCCCCGCTTATAAACAGCGCAAAGTCAAGAAACTGGTCGTTATTTCACAAGCAAGGTCTGGTTCAGTGGCTGAAGAAGATTTAGAGTTAAAATGAAATTGAATGAGCCTGATGTGCAGGTAGAAATTAGAGCAGCAGGCTATAAGCATGCAAACGTATAATCTGACTCACTGCAGGCTTTAAACAGGAAGTATTTGATAGCTTTGGTTCCTCAGCAGATGGGAATGGGGGGGGGGGGGGAGATTTCTGCGTCCGCAGTATCCAACTGCCGGTACGGCTTACAGACAGAATGCCATATGACAAAACGCCGCAAGCACAAAGCTCAGTCCATAAATAATACTCCTGTCTCAAACCCTCATAGTATTCCTATCTCATTCGGTCTTTATAATACCCATCTCAAATTCTCACAATAGTCCCATCTCAGTCTTATAATACTCTCATCTCAATCATTACAACGGTCACATCTCGGTCTTTATAACACTCCCATCTCAATCCTTATAACAGTCCGGCCCTCTCTGTCTTTATAATACTCCCATCTCAATCCTTACAACTGTCTCATCTCAGTCTTTATAATACTCCCATCTCAATCCTTATAACAGTCCCATCTCAGTCTTGATAATACTCCCATCTCAATCCATATAGCAGTCCAATCTCAATCTTTACTAGATTATACCCCCACCTCAATCCTTATAACAGTCCCCTCTCAGTCTTTATAATACTCCCATCTCAATCCTTACAACAGTCCCATCTGATTGAGTCTTTATAATACGCCCATGTCAATCCTTACAACAGTACCATCTCAGTCTTTATAATGCTCCCATCATGTCAATCCTTATAACAGTCCCATCTCGATCCCGGTCTTCATAATACTCCCATCTCAATGCTTATAACAGTCTCATCTCAGCCTTTATAATACTCTCATCTCAAGCCATATAATAGTCTCATGAGTCTCAGTCTTGATAATAATCCCATCTCAGTCCTTATAATAGTATCATCTCAGTCTTTATAATACTCCCATCTCAATCCTTATAATAGTCTCATCTCATCCTTTATAATACTCCAATCTCAATCCTTATAATAGTCTCATCTCATACTTTATAATACTCCCATCTGCAACCCAATAGTCTCATGAGTCTCAGTCTATATGATACTCGGGTTTCAATCCTTATAATAGTCTCATTTAAGTTTTTATATTACTCCCATCACAGTTCTTATAATAGTCTGATCTAAGTCTTTATTCCCATCTCGATCCTTATAATATGTCTCATCTAAGTCTTTGTGTTATTCCCAGCTCAATCCTTCTAATAGTCGCATCTAAGTCTTTATATTACTCCCATATCAATCCTTATACAGTCCCATCTCAGTCTTTATACTCCCATCTGAATCCTTATAACAATCCCATCTCAGTCTTTATACTCCCACCTCAATCCTTATAACAGTTTCATCTCAGCACTTATATTACTCCCATCTCAAGCATTATAATAGTCTCATCTCACACTTGATAATACTCGCATCTCAATCCTTATAATAGTCCATTCTCAGCCGTCTTTATATTACTCCCATCTCAATCCTTAGACTTAATAGTCTCATCTCAGTCTTTATAATACTTCCATCTCAATCTTTATAACAGTCCCATCTCAGTCTTTATGATACTCCCATCTCAATCTTTATAACAGTCCCATCTCAGTCTTCATAATACTCGCATCTCAATCCTTATAACAGTCCCATCTCAGTCTGTATACTCCCATCTCAATCCTTATAATAGTCTCATCTCAGCCTTTATAATATCTCAATCCTTATAATAGTCTCATCTCAGCCTTCATAATATCTCAATCCTTATAATAATCTCATATCAGCCTTTATAATATCTCAATCCTTATAATAGTCTCATCTCAGTCTTTATAATATCTCAATCCTTATGATAGTCTCATCTCAGCCTTTATAATATCTCAATCCTTATAATAGTCTCATCTGAGCTTTTATATTACTCCCATCTCAGTCCTGATAATACTCCCATCATTTCTCCATCTTGGCGCTGCAGCATCTCAGTGCCGCCTCCAGAGCAGCAACGACAGCAGCAGCAGCAGCAGCAATCCTCGCTTCCACCCTTTCATCCCCCTTTAACTCCACCCCCCACCCCGCCCCATCCCGCCCCACCCTCTTTCGCCCCAGTCCGGCAGGCGAGGAGACCCCTATCGCGGCACAGAGCGTTATGGCCAGCTCAACAACTTCCCTCCTCTTCGCTTCTGGCACCGACCGGGCTCTGCGATAGGTGCTACGACGGCCACGACATAGCGACACAGTCTGTGGAGGTTGGGAGTCTGCTGGGCCACGTGTAGAGCGTTGTGCTGGTGCTGGTGTTGTCGTGGTTGTCGGTGCGTGTGGTGCTAGGTACCTGACGTGGGGGAAAGTGTGTCTGTCGTCGTCGTTGCCGTGTTTTGATGTGTTCCGCGGATGTCAGCTTTTCGGTTGACACGGTGGGTTCTTTTTTGGAACGGTTGGTGCGGTTTTTATTTATTCATTTGTTTTTTGTTAAAACATACTCTAAGTATTCATATGATTTCCGACTCGCTTTGATTTTGCTGTTGTTGTTGTTGTCGTTTGTATGTATGTATATTTGTTTCTTTTTGTTATTGTTGTTTTTCTTTTTTCATTACCTTTCTTTGTTTTCCTTTTTTGTTTCTTTGCTAGGTTGGTTGTCTTCTGTGGGGTTTTCTTGTTGCAACATTTTTGTTGCTGTCGTTGTTATTATTATTATTACTGGTGGTGGTGGTTGTGATGTTAAGCTCAGTCAGCTCAGGTCAGGTACAAAAGAACTGTTGTCTTCCAAAAGTAACATGAACATTCTTTTTATCCAGATGTGTAGCTTTTTATACGAAATATGTAAATATCGTGTTTCTTTTTGTACTTACTGGGTGTTTTCATTCTTTCATTTCTTTCTTCTTCTTCTTTTTCCATTCTACTTTTTTTATAATTTAAAATGACTATTGTACTGATAATTACGCTCGAAAGACGTGACATAAACCCAGCAACACAGATCTAAGGCGCTCAGTTTCGCCTGGCATGCGAGTAAATACAAGTACATAAACACCACCTGCTAGGACTGCATCCTCATCCTCAGGATGCACCTTTGCTCCAAGTGTACATATACACCTTGCATTTACCTGCATGCCAGGTGAGAGTTGCCGTAGGCTGATCAGGTGTTTGTTGTTGAGATTCATGTAACGTTTGTCGAGCGCTAATCAACTCTGTCAATTCTGCACAAGCTCTGTAGGCCTCATTCTGTTTCAGACTCAGTGCATTAGATTGTTCCAATAGTCTAGACGAAATCGTGGCTTGTTTCAGCGCCGGTAAATACTACAGGAGCCCTGTTTTCGATCTGTTTAGTATTAGGTTCTTTGTTTGTTTGTTTTTTGTTTGTTTTTGTTTGTTTGTGCGTGTGTGCGGCGTGTGTGCGCGCGCGCGCGCGTGTGTGTGTGTGTGTGTGTGTGTGTGTGTGTGTGTGTGTGTGTGTGTGTGTGTGTGTGTGTGTGTGTGTGTATGTTCTCATTTTGCAAGTCTGGCAGCGAAGACCCAGTACAGTTGACAGGAAGTAATTTCCGTTTGCTTACTAACTGATTTTGCAGTTTTCGATTCTATGTTAATTGTATTTTACTTAGGGCGGTGGTCAGTTAGATTTAAGTCCAGTCTTATTGTGCATTAACGAAAATTCGCTACAGACTGACCACAAATTGTGAACCGGAAGAGAAATAAGAACCGCAGGAACTGATGACATTAGCAGAATTTGAGCATACAATTATTTACAGTGTCTGCGTGTCGTTAGCATCGAGACCTTTGCATGTCACCATGTACAGTATAAACACCATGTACAGTATAAACGTGCTACAAATCAGGGACTAATAAAAGCATACGTTAGAGAGCAACTGTCAGCGATTCCCGTTTTCAAGCCTGATGTAGGTTCATATAACAAGATTATGTTGGACTATAATTATAAGCTTCAGTGACTCCATGTTTAGGGAGGGGGCTGTAGTTTAGAGCGTGAACAACTGTTGGGTTCCGACTGATCTCTGAAATAGCTTAGCAGTAGATGGGTAGGCTGGTGTCGCCACACAGTCGTAGCTGGCTTTCCTTTGAGGAAGCGACCCCAAACCGATTACCATGTACTAAATCCCTAACCAGAAATGTTGAATAGAAAAGTCTAAAGTACAGTAAAGCTTCTTCCCTGTTCACATAATACCGTTCCCATAGCCCCTCCCCATCCACCCCAACCCCCACCTCCCACAATACGCACCGCGGAAGACCCCCTCCCCGCCCCCCCCCCCCCCCCCCCCCCGCCCTCCTCCCCCCCCCCCCCCTCCCCCCCAACAGGTATGTAAAAATCAAAAGTAATTCTGACCCCGGGCAACAAGAGTAAAGCAAAACCAAAAACCCCAAACAACAAATCTCGTGTTGCAACACAACCGATACTGATTCCAATTACAAATCTGGTTTCAACAGGCGTTTCGTGCTTTGACGCTCTCAGCCAGACACACACACACACACACTGTGAACCAGCAGTCCAGCGATAATTCAGTGGAGCACGGAAGGTTCAGACAAGGGCGTCCCTCTCCGTGTCTCTGTTCTGCCGATCAGCACAACGTCCCCTTTGGCTGCCTATCGATCTTCCCAGTAGCGTGTGATTGCTTCACGAGCCTATACGTTGTCGCGCCGTGCACCCCTGTACACCACGCTGCAGACCTCCGCAAACTGTATGCCCCCTGTAACGTCTTTATTAAGCAAGCGTTTTAAAAATGAAGCCTTCCTCGTCTGACCCTCCGCGCGTATTCTCAGCTGATGCAAACCTTCGTGGTGTTCTGAGCTGACGTGGATCTTTATCGTATTCTGAGCTGACGCAGTCGAACCTCGACTCGAACCTTTGCGGTATCCTGAGTTGACGTGAATCTTTACTGAATTCTGAGCTTACTAAAACCTTTATGGTATACTGAGCTGACGCAAACCTTTACTGAATTCTGAGCTGACGTAAACATTTATGGTATTCTGAGCTGACGCAAATCTCTAGGTTATTCTAAGCCGACGCAATTGAGCGACACAAATCTTTGTGATTATAAGTCCACGCAAATTTTCTTAGCAATCTGAGACGACGTGAATCTTTGTGATATTCTGATCCGACGCAAATATGTGTGGTATTCTGAGCTGACGTATATCTTTGTGGCATTCTGAACCGACGCAAATATTTGTGGTGTTCTGAGTCGACGAAAATCTTTGTGATTTGTTGAGCTGACTTGAATCGTGAGGCAACGCAAATCTTTGTAGCATTTGCACTCGCCAGAAAACTTTGTATAATCTTTTGGGCCGCCACAAATCTTAGCAGCTGCAAATCTTCCCATCTTTCTTTTCATTCTTTAGTTTTGCACTCTGTGGGGATGCTGATATGCCAAAATTGTGTGGCATCACATATTACTATTTAAAGTAATAAACTGCTTTAGTTTTAATGAACAAATTCTCAGAATCTCAACGGAGCATTTGGCGAAATGTATACACATTGGAAAACATAATCCAGCATTTTATTCCGATTGTTACACACGCATAAGTATTTTCAGTTTTACTAGTTCTATAGTTTTAGTTTTAGTTGTTGTTTGTTTTGTTTTTGCTTTAGTGTGTGCGTGCGTGCGTGCGTGCGTGCGTGTGCGTGTGTGTGTGTGTGTGTGTGTGTGTGTGTGTGTGTGTGTGTGTGTGTGTGTGTGTGTGTGTGTGTGTGTGTGTGTGTGTGTGTGTGTGTGTGTGTGTGTGTGTGTGTGTGTGTGTGTGTGTGTGTGTGTGTGTGTACGTACCTGTTTTCACTTAAATTAAAAACACG
Organism: Alviniconcha marisindica; assembly: GCA_018857735.1. Lineage (NCBI taxonomy): Eukaryota > Metazoa > Mollusca > Gastropoda > Provannidae > Alviniconcha > Alviniconcha marisindica. Next base: position 123,278 of record JABMCL010002741.1, on the reverse strand, counting down.
AAGCTCATATTCACAAATAGTACGTTTAATTATGATCCATAATCTATTCAAAAACAGGCATGATAATGGCACAAAAATGCAGAGTGAATTTTAGACAAAACAGTTAATTTCAGTGCCCAGTTCTCATCCGGTTTTGAGTTTGAGCGTTTTTGAGAAAAGCGAAACGATAGTGTCCTATACGGATGAAAGATGAAGAAGGTTGCAAGGTAAGATAAAAGATACTCAACTGACCAACTCCCTACGGTTACATGTTACCTGGTTTTTATGGAATCGCAGAAGAAAAACTTAAGTTTTTTATTTTGGAAAATCACTTGTCTAGCGCCTCATCTCGAGTCGCCCTGATATAGCCGTAATGGTTGACAGGGCGTAAGACACTAAGTTACTTACTTACTTACGCCTCATCTCGAGTCGCCCTGATATTGGGCGATTCAACGAAGCTGGTTTGCTAGAGTGAACGCGCTTTGTAATCTTTCGCGCAAGAAGTCGCGAGAGGTCGCAGCGCACTTCCGGGCCGATTTCTGGGTATGCGTTGCTTCACGCAGTGGAAGTTGAACCAAGAATCGCGAAGCAATACAAATGCCAATACTGTTGCAGTTGCAAAATTTACCGTGGAAAGGGGATGGAGGGTGGGAAAAAAGTGTCTTTGCGTCGTTTTTGGCTGACCAGAAGATCGCGAGTTCGTAGAAGAAATGCGTTTTGGGGCATCCTATAGCACGAGCAACAAGTTATTGTTTATTGCCAGACACATTATGACTACGGGCCTCCAAAAATGTCTTTAAGGTTGGCAGTGTAAAATTCGCAAATTCACTGTCACCGCCTTCCATTGTGAAGAAAGTACGCACCGGAAGTAAAAGCAGCCAAGGGACTTAAGCGATGCTGGGTAAAAGTCAAGGGAGTTAACAACCCCGCCTGAATCGCCCAATAGCCGTAATGGTTGACAGGGCGTAAGGCACTAAGTTACTTACTTACGCCTCATCTCCAGATGAGCGCTTCACAATGTATGCTCAAAACAAGTACAGTTTTAAGTTTTTGGAACGTTCATGGAAGTGTGTTTGTTTGTTTTTCAGTAAAATACTTTATGTACATTGTTTTGGTAAGACTGTGCTCTACGTGTGTATAGAATATCATATTTAGGTTAATATGTATCATGTGAGCGCTCAGGGTGTTGATGAGCGCATGATAAATGTACATTATTAGTATTATTAGTATTATGGTTGTTGTTATGTTGTTGTTGTTGTTGTTATTGTTATTATTATTAAGTGAAGTTGCACTTTAAAAAAAGAAGAAAAAAAGAAAGAAAGCTAGCACGCTGGCATTTTCATTCTTCTTTCTCTTCCTTCTGTAAACATGCATGCAGGCTCTCAAAGCATGTAGAGTTTGTGAAAGCTTCACTGAAGCTACACTGGCATTCTTTCGATACTCTAATTCGGGCTCACTTACTCTCCAAGCATTCACAGATTCCGGGGTGGTGACACAGACAGGTGTACAGAGGTCTACGGCGTGTTCATGCGTGGGTGCTGGGGGCTGCTGCTGCTGCTGCATCTAGGGATTGTGTCGCAGTCGGATCATCTGCGACCACACAGCGCCGTAGCCTACCGATTCTCGGGGGACGGTGACGACCGAACCAAATATTTGGCTGTGTTCCTGTAACAAGATAAGAGTGGGGTGGAACTGGCTTAAATATACGGGTGAAAAACAGAGATCTCATTTCTGATTTGTCTGTCACTTTCAGCAATTGCTCTGACCTATCTAATACACGCGCGAGCGAGCGCGCACACACACACACACACACACACACACACACACACACACACACACACACACACACACACACACACACACACAAACAACACCACACACACACACATACACAAATACTAACCCACACACACACACACACACACACACACACACACACACACACACACACACACACACACACACACACACACACACACACACACACACACACACACAAACACACACACACTACAGCTGGGACAGTCATCTGAAATAATTTAACAAGTTGGTAAAGGGAGAGTAGTTAGAAAATGTCCAAGCAGTAGTGTCTGTGTGTGCGTGCGTGATGCGTGCGTGCGTGTGTGCGTGCATGCGTGCATGTGTGTTTACGTGCGTGCGTACGTGCGTGCGTGCGTGCGAGCATGTGTATGCGTGTGTGCGTGCCTGCTCCTGCGTGTGTGTGTGTGTGTGTGTGTGTGTGTGTGTGTGTGTGTGTGTGTGTGTGTGTGTGTGTGTGTGTGTGTGTGTTTTAGACCAAAGCAACTGGTGAAAGTGACAGACAAATCAGAAATGGGATCTCTATTCATACCACGAAAACCAGAACAGGTTAAACAGACTCCACAAAGACAAAGGACACCACCACTCGGCCTATTAAAGGAGAGTATTTGGCTGTGTGCTCTTTTGGCCTGCTACTCATCGGCTGGCTGATTTCGGTTGTTAATCGATTAGGTCTTCCTTCGCTCCACTGCCAGCTCCCGGGTGATTGCTTGCTGAAACCTGCACGTCACATGTGTTGCAGCCAACTCGTCCCAGCATGTCCTCTTCGTCTTTCGTCGCTGCACGATATCGTCTCTGCCATTACCCTTCCTACGTCTAAGCACGATATCGTCTCTGCCATTACCCTTCCTATGTCTCTGCACGATATCGTCTCTGCCATTACCCTTCCTACGTCTGAGCACGATACCGTCTCTGCCATTACCCTTCCTACGTCTAAGCACGATGTCGTCTCTGCCATTACCCTTCCTACATCTAAGCACGATGTCTTCTCTGCCATTACCCTTCCTCCGTCTAAGCACGATGTCGTCTCTGCCATTACCCTTCCTCCGTCTAAGCACGATATTCCGTCCCTCTGCCATGTCGTCTCTGCCATTACCCTTCCTCCGTCTAGCACGATACGTCTCTGCCATTACCCTTCCTACGTCTAGCACGATATCCGTCCCTCTGCCATTTTATCCCTTCCTACGTCTAAGCACGATGTCGTCTCTGCCATTACCCTTCCTCCGTCTAAGCACGATGTCGTCTCTGCCATTACCCTTCCTCCGTCTAAGCACGATATCGTCTCTGCCATTACCCTTCCTCCGTCTAAGCTCGATATCGTCTCTGCCATTACCCTTCCTCCGTCTAAGCACGATATCGTCTCTGCCATTACCCTTCCTACGTCTAAGCACGATATCGTCTCTGCCATTACCCTTCCTCCGTCTAAGCACGATATCGTCTCTGCCATTACCTTCCTCGTCTAAGCACGATATCGTCTCTGCCATTCCCTTCCTACGTCTAAGCACGATATCGTCTCTGCCATTACCCTTCCTCCGTCTAAGCACGATATCGTCTCTGCCATTACCCTTCCTCCGTCTAAGCACGATATCGACTCTGCCATTACCCTTCCTCCGTCTAAGCACGATATCGTCTCTGCCATTACCCTTCCTACGTCTAAGCACGATATCGTCTCTGCCATTACCCTTCCTCCGTCTAAGCACGATAACGTCTCTGCATGATATCGTCTGTGCATTATTTCATCTCTGCATGATATCGTCTCTGCACGATATCGTGTCTGCATGATATTGTCCACGCAGATTGACAGAAAGGGCGCGTTTCACATCGATTAACTTGTCTGAACGTAAGGAGAAAAAGACATCGGTTTCACATCGATTAACTTGTCTGAACGTAAGGAGGAAAAGACATCGGTTTCACATCGATTAACTTGTCTGAACGTAAGGAGGAAAAGGACTCAACATTTTATTTTTCAACCAGGAAAGTGAGCAGAATAGTGTGTGCCACATGGCTTAACTATCAGGCAAAGTGAGTAGTAGTGTGTGTCAAATGGCGTTATCAGGAAAACGGAGCAGAATAGTGTGTGCCATATGGCTTTATGAGAGAAAGAATAGTAAGTGCCATATGGCTTTATCAGAGAAAGAATAGTAAGTGCCATATGGCTTTATCAGAGAAAGTGAGGAGAACAGTGCGTGCCATATGACTTTATCGGGGAAAATGAACAAAATGCTGTGTGCCATATGACTTATCTCAGAAAAGTGAGGTGTGTATGCCATATGACTTTATCAGTGAGCAGAATAGTGTGTGACATATGGCTTTATCAGAGAAAGTCAGTAGACGTGTTTTTGTCACGTGGCTTTATCAGAAATATTGAGGAGAATAGTGTGTGCCATATTGCATTATCAGAGAAAGTGAGCAGAATAATGTGTGCCATATGGCTTTATCAGAGAACGTGAGCACACTAGTGTGTGCCATATGGATTTATCAGAGAAAGTGAGCAGAACAGTGTGTGCCATATGGCTTTATTAGAGAAAGCTTTATCAGAAAATAATTGAGGAGAATAGTGTGTTCCATATTGCTTTATCGGAGAAAGTGAGCAGAATAGTGTGTCATATTGCTTTATCAGGGAAAGTGAGCAGAATAGTGTGTGCCAAGGGGCTTTATGGAAAAAGTGAGGAGAACAGTGTGTGGCATATGGCTTTATCATGGAAAGTGAGCACAATATAGACTGCCATGTGGCTTTCCTTGAGTAAATTGAGCAGAATACAGTGTGCCATATGGCCCTCCTTAAGTAAAGTGACAGAATACAGTGTGCCATATGGCCCTCCTTAAGTAACGTGAGCAGAACACAGTGTACCATATGGACCTCCCTAAGTAAAGTGACAGAATACAGTGTGCCATATGGCCCTCCTTAAGTAAAGTGAGCAGAACACAGTGTGCCATATGGCCCTCCTTAAGTAACGTGAGCAGAAATCAGTGTACCATATGGACCTCCTTAAGTAAAGTGACAGAATACAGTGTGCCATATGGCCCTCCTTAGGTAAAGTGAGCAGAACACAGTGTGCCATATGACCCTCCTTAAGTAAAGTGGCAGAATATAGTGTGCCATATGGCCCTCCTTAAGTCAAGTGACAGAATACGGTGTGCCATATGGCCCTCCTTAAGTAAAGTGAGCAGAACACAGTGTGTCATATGGCCCTCCTTAAGTAAAGTGAGCAGAACACAGTGTGCCATATGGCCCTCCTTAAGTAACATGAGCAGAATATAGTGTGTCATATGGCTCTCCTTAAGTAAAGTGCGCAGAATACAGTGTACCATATGGCTCTCCGTAAATAAAGTGAGCAGAATACAGTGTACCATATGGCTCTCCGTAAATAAAGTGAGCAGAATACAGTGTACCATATGGCTCTCCGTAAATAAAGTGAGCAGAATACAATGTGCCATATGGCTCTCCTTAAGTAAAGTGAGCAGAATATAGAGTGTCATGTGGCTCTCCTTAAGTAAAGTGAGCAGAATATAGTGTGTCATGTGGCTCTCCTTAAAGATTAAAAAGTCCAAGATAAGGGGTTATTTTTGAAACGATTTCCGTTAAAGCTCTCTGAGAACGATGATGTAGGTGAAACTGTGATCTGAGGGTTATAAATGCACGAAAAAAGGCATTTTCGGTCGTACCGAAAGCGTCGCCGTGACGCCCAGATCACGTGACCATATGCCTACTACGTCACTCTGGGAGTCGCTGCAAAATGGCGAACTCGAGCTCCGAAGACGAAACTGATACTTTGCCCGAGAGACCCACAAGGATACAGCCGTATCAGTTTGAAAGGGCCCGTCAGGCAGGATTTTGAAAGAGTACCGGAACATCGTGTCAGCTTCGAAACAAACCCCATGCGGTATTCCATGGGGTTTGCGAAATCGCACTCACTGAAGTGCTCGCTACACAAATGGGCGTGATGCGGCGCAGCAAGAAAGTCAGCTCGCTTGAATTGT
>JABMCL010002741.1:107500-112500 GCA_018857735.1 Alviniconcha marisindica | reverse complement strand
GAATTAGTGTGGGATGCAATGCTGGTGGCATAGGAATTAGGTGTGGGAGAACACTGGCTGGTGGACTAGGATTAGGGTGGGTGGACAATGGCTGGTGGACATAGGAATAGGTGTGGGTGGAATGGCTGGTGGACATAGGAATTAGGTGTTGGTGGAATGGCTGGTGGACATAGGATTAGGTGTGGTGGACAATGGTGGTGGACTAGAATAGGGGTGGGTGGACAACTGTGACATAGGAATAGGTGGGTGGACAATGGCGGGACATAGAATAGGTTGGGCTGGACATGGTGTGGACTAGAATTGTGGGGTGGACAATGGCTGGTGGACAAGGATTAGGTGGTGCGACATGGCTGGTGGACATAGGAATTAGGTGTGGGTGGACAAAGGCTGGTGGACATAGGAATTAGGTGTGGGTGGACAAGGCTGGTGGATGGAATTAGGTGTGGGGGGACAAGGCTGGTGGAATAGGGAAATTTGGGTTGGTGGACAATGGCTGGTGAATAGGATTAGGTTGGGTGGAACATGGTGGTGGACATAGGAATTGGTTGGGGACATGCTGTGGACATAGGAATTAGTGTGGGTGACAAGTCTTGTGGATAGAATTAGTGTGGGTGGACAATGCTGGGGACATAGAATTAGGTGTGGGTGGACAATGGCTTGTGGACTAGGAATTAGGTGTGGGTGCAATGGCTGGTGGGCTGGAATTAGGTGTGGGTGGACAATGGCTGGTGGACATAGGAATTAGGTGTGGGTGGACAATGGCTGGTGGACATAGGAATTAGGTGTGGGTGGACAATGGCTGGTGGACATAGGAATTAGGTGTGGGTGGACAATGGCTGGTGGAAATAGGAATTAGGTGTGGGTGGACAATGGCTGGTGGATATAGGAATTAGGTGTGGGTGGACAATGGCTGGTGGATATAGGAATTAGGTGTGGGTGGACAATGGCTGGTGGATATAGGAATTAGGTGTGGGAGAACAATGGCTGGTGGATATATGAATTAGGTGTGGGTGGACAATGGTTGATGGATAGGTGCAGGTGGATGCCGAATGCATGACTGATGGGTAGGTATGGGTGGATGCTGATTGGATGATTGGTGGATAGGTGTGGGTGAACACTTGTTGGTGGACAGGTGTAGGTGGATGCTGACTGGATCGTTGGTGGATAGGTATGGGTGGATGCTGATTCGATGATGAGTAGTTGGTGTAGGTGGATGCTGATTGGGTGTTTGGTGGATATGTGTTGGTGGACGCTGAGTAAGTGGTGGCCATGTTCGCGGGAGAGAATGGATGGCTGGTTGGTGGATATATGTGGGTGGACATTTGTAGGTGGACAGGTCTAGGTGGATGCTGACTGGATGGTTGGTGGATAGGTGTGGGCGGATGTTGATTGGATGATGGGTAGTTGGTGTAGGTGGATGCTGATTGGATGGTTGGTGGAGAGGTGCGGGTAGATGTTGGTTGGATGATTGGCGATTTGTGTTTGGTTGATAAACATAAGTGAAGTTTATTTCTTGTTTTGTCTGTCCTGTTCACTGGTACTTGTGTGGATGTAGTACGCAGTTCTTTTCGTATTGTATATATTGATGAATTGCTTGCTTCTTTTAGCCAATTGGTTTTCGGTCTTCTTGTGTCTGTAACAACGATGTTCGTGAAATGCAGTATATCAGTGAAAGGTTGCTGTGCGCTTCAAAGGATATAATCGTGAATAATTATATACAACCTAAAACATACTTCAAAACACCAACTTACTTACTCACCTTTCAAACCAACCAACCAAGAAACTTAAAATGCATTGCTCTGCATGATCTCTCTCTCTCTCTCTCTCTCTCTCTCTCTCTCTCTCTCTCTCTCTCTCTCTCTCTCTCTCTCTCTCTCTCTCTCTCTCTCTCTCTCTCTCTCTCTCTCTCTCTCTCTCTCTCTCTCTCTCTCTCTCTCTCTCTCTGCTGTAGCAAATAGCACTCACAAAATCGCTGCAAGAAGATTACGGGTTAGGTGTGTACATAGTAATGCCGTGTTGGCCTGCACAGACATCACGTCGTTCAGTCTAGTTTGGCTGACGGGGACAGAGCAGACGGAGAGGTTCCACAGGTGTCTGCCGAGTTAACACCGTTGCTCGGGGGATAGGACGAGGGGATCTGGGGCGGGAGGGTGGAGGGGATGGGGGGGGAGGGTGCGGTATGTGGGTGGAGGGAGGGTAATTTTCTCCTCCTTGTGATAGCCTCCCATTTCGATGCCACCCACACTGATCAGGCTGGCCTCATGGTCAGCATCGGCTCAATTTTCGCTCACGTCCCGACACTCATGCAATGCTTTAATTCTTTTGTGTTGTTGCTGATGGTGGTGGTGGTGGTTTAATTTTTTTTGTTCAAAACAAAATAAAGCTACAATGAATCGTTATGTGCTCATCAACAAGCTTTCAGCTTATAGGCGATGAGCTCATACAGTTGGAAAAAAAAACAAATGTATGGCGGACGAACAATTTCACCAAGCTAAACAAAAAAGAGACGTAAGAAACAAAAACAAGAGAAACCTGTGTTGTTGTTGTTGCTGTGGGGCGTTTATTCGTATAACATGCATCCAATACAATAACACGTTCACACACTCATTCATGCTTCTTTCTAGGAACAATAAATCATGTATACGGATTTTGAATCATCCCTTACAGTTTGATATGTTTATGGCATACAACCTATGCAATTCTAGATTGGAAGTTCGCCCTCGGTGACAGTCAGCAGCCTACCCAGACTCCAATCACTGGTTTACGACATCTTTCCTTTAACCACTGCCGTATTTAGTTACGTCATAGGTTTCTGAAAACTGTCAGCTAACGAGCAGTTTTTCGTTGGTGCTCAAACAGTAGTAAGTTTCTTACAAACAACTCAAATTATATCAGACGTTTGTTTTATAACTGACCATGTTGCTTACGCCAGCTCAAATAAAACCAAAATTGCTTGAATCGAAACAGAACTCTTCTTTTTTTCTTTTTACCCGGGGTGGATGCGTCTCATGTTTACGTGGGTGCTCGGGCGCTATGTTGTTTCCACAGTCATATTAATACCCAGACCTTTCGGAGGGCGCTGACCGCGTCGGTGGACAGCTGCGCGGAGATAAAGAGTGCCCCTTCAGTGGCGTAACCAATTCTGGCAGAGTTTGGAGGAGGGGGCCGGAAAGCGATGCTCGGAGTGTGTAGCCCATTAATGTTTTAATCTGCAACGTCTTCCTTTCCTCGTGCATTTGTCGATGCCACGCAGCAGGTCGATGAAGCTGGTCTTAAACTGTCAAAGTTGATCGTCAGGATGCCGAGAGACATCGTCACAACTGTACAGTCAGTGAAAATAGCACAGCGTGACAGCTTTCGGACACGGGTTTAGTTGTTTGCTGCCCGTCTGGCAACGGTGTTGTGAGCCGGTTTGGCCTAGCGGTAAGGCGTTAGGCTGGTAAGCAGAAGGACCTCGGTTCCAATCCGCTTCGGCTCTCCTTTCTCTTCAAAAGTTGTGGTCTAAAGACGCTGTCTTGTGACTTTGTCCCTCACAATTAATGGAACATTAAACTGGCTCTCATCGCTGCCCATCTTAATGCAGGAGCCATTCTGGTGGTGACAGTGTAGCGATAGGTATAATTATATTTTCCCCTCTTCCCCCACCTCCATATCCCCTTCCGCCCCTTCTCCCCGTCCGTAATAAGCCGTATGGTTTCTGTGGTCGTTAAGCACCGTGTTTACTTACTGGCAACGGCGAGAGTCGTGTGGGTTGTGCTTGTTCATGCCTCGCCAACTAAGCAGTCATGGCTGGAGTGCTTCTCGTTCTCAAAGGCTTATATGCATGTATGTGTGTGTTTGTGTGTGTGTGTGTGTGTGTGTGTGTGTGTGTGTGTGTGTGTGTGTGTGTGTGTGTGTGTGTGTGTGTGTGTAAGAAAGAGAGAGAACTCAGAATTCACAACGTTTTATTGTAGAAGGCCACTTGACCCATTACAAATGGTATGATTATAAACATGTACATACCACCTATACAAAACAGTTAACAAACAACACTAAACAAACAACCAAGACAAAAAGAAACAGAAAAAGAAACAGACACGAACAACAAAACTAAAACAAAACAAAACAACAACAGCAAAAACAACAAAACCAGCCAACACCCCACCCCGCAAAAAAAAAAAAAAAAAAAGAAACAGAGAGAGAGGGAGAGAAACGAGCGTATATTATATCCTCATGTCTTTGTAAGCGCTCCGGGTTCTTCGAGGTGGGGCGCCATAAATAATCAATTATTATTGTTATTATTATTATCTCCCATGGGTAGAGCCTACAGTGTAGAGTGTCTGGGCAAGTGTCAGTAGACTGTATGGGCAACAGGTCTAGCACGAAAGGCTATATACGGTTTTACTCCACAATTTATGAAGGCCCTGCCCTCCATAACGCTACCGTTAAAAGGTAATTGCGTGATGAAACGGAAGGTTGTTTATGTATTCAGCAGTCACGGTACTCTGTCTCTCTGTTTCTGTGTGTCTGTCTGCCTCTGTCTCTGTCTCTCTCTGTTTCTGTTTCTGCACCTGTTTCTGTCTGTCTGCCTCTGTCTCTGTCTCTGTTTCTGCACCTGTCTCTGTCTGTCTCTCTGCCTGTTTCCGTCTCTCTGTCTCTGTCTCTGTCTCTGTCTCTCTCTGTCTGTCTGCCTGCCTGTCTGTCTGTCTGTCTGTCTGTCTGTCTGTCTGTCTATCTGTCTGTCTCTCTCTCTCTCTCTCTCTCTCTCTCTCTCTCTCTCTCTCTCTCTCTCTCTCTCTCTCTCTCTCTCTCTCTCTCTCTCTCTCTCTCTCTCTCTCTCTCCTATATGTTCAATATACATTTGTTTGTGCCGTTTATTAGTTAAGTCTGTTTTGCCCGACCGGTTAATGTTTTATTAGTAACTTACGCCACAGGGCTTCCGAGAAAATACCCGCTTGTCTGGGTCTCTCATTCCCCCAGAACCGCGCATGGGCAATGCTTTCCGCGAAAAAGTCAAACCA
>JABMCL010002741.1:82500-85000 GCA_018857735.1 Alviniconcha marisindica | reverse complement strand
CAGCAGGAAGAAGTTTTCTTTCTTATTTATTGGAGTTTATACTAATTTTCGATCACTGTATGATGCTTGATTTATTTTCTTAATTTTTTTATGTCTTCTCCTGCCTCTCTGTCTGTCTGTCTGTCTGTCTGTCTGTCTGTCTGTCTGTCTGTCTGTCTGTCTGTCTGTCTGTCTGTCTGTCTCTCTCTCTCTCTCTCTCTCTCTCTCTCTCTCTCTCTCTCTCTCTCTCTCTCTCTCTCTCTCTCTCTCTCTCTCTCACACATAGGCTACTGGCCGTTCAAGTGTCCATTTGCAGAAGCCATAACAGAGTCTGAGTCCACGAAGTGCGCGCCTTTGAGCACTTGGCCGACATGAATTGCGAGTTACAAGTGTAGGTCAGGCAATCGGCATCCGTTGTCATACGATATCGACCTAAAAACGCCGCCTGTTCCATTGTTCTGACTGCCCACAATAGCAACACTGTCTGGTCCACCGTTCTGACTCCCCACAATAGTAACACTGTCTGGTCCACCATTCTGACTCACCACAATAGTAAACATTGCTTGTTCCATTGTTCTGACTCCCCACAATAGTAACACTGTCTGGTCCACCATTCTGACTCTCCACAATAGTAAACATTGCCTGTTCCATTGTTCTGACTCCCCACAATAGTAACACTGTCTGGTCCACCGTTCTGACTCACCATCTAACACCGCTTCGTCCACTGTTCTGATTCCGCCACAATACACTGCCTGTTCCAGTGTTCTGACTTCCCTCTCCGTTGTCTGTTCCATTGTTCTGACTCCCCTCTCCATTGTCTGTTCCATTGTTCTGACTCCCCACAAAACACAGCCTGTTCCACTGTCCTGACTCCCTACTAAATACAGCCTGTTCCATTGTTTTGATTCCCCACAAAACACCGCCTGTTCCACTGTCCTGACTCCCCACAAAACACAGCCTGTTCCACTGTCCTGACTCCCCACTAAATACAGCCTGTTCCACTGTCGTGACTCCCCACCTAACATCGCCTGTTCCATTGTCCGCTCCATTGTTCTGACTCGCCATTAAACACTGCCTATTCCACTGTTCTGACTCCCCATTAAGCAGTGCCTGTTCCACTGTCCTGATTCCTCACTAAACACTGCCTGTTCCATTGTCCGCTCCATTATTCTGACTCGTCACTAAACACTGCCCATTCCACTGTTCTGATTCCCCACTAAACACTGCCTGTTCCATTGTTCTGACTTCCCACTGAACACAGCTTGTTCCATTGTCCGTTCCATTGTCCTGACTGCCGACAAAATCGATTGTTCCATTATGACTCCCCGTTAATCGCTTCCTGACCTATAGCTCTTTCTCAACATTAAACATTCATGCCCATCCTCTTCTTTTCTCTCTAGTAAGCACTGCCTGCTCCATTGCTCTTTCTCCCAGTTAAACACTGCTTGTTCCAGTGTTGGTTCTCCCAGTTAAACACTACCTATTCCATAGTTGGTTCTCCAAGTTAAACACTACCTGTTCCATAGTTGGTTCTCCCAGTTAAACACTACCTGTTCCAGTGTTCGTTCTCCCAGTTAAACACTGCCTGTTCCATAGTTGGTTCTCCCAGTTAAACACTACCTGTTCCAGTGTTGGTTCTCTCAGTTAAACACTACCTGTTCCATAGTTGGTTCTCCCAGTTAAACACTACCTGTTCCAGTGTTGGTTCTCTCAGTTAAACACTACCTGTTCCATAGTTGGTTCTCCCAGTTAAACACTACCTGTTCCATTGTTGGTTCTCCTAGTTAAACACTGCCTGTTCCATAGTTGGTTCTCCAAGTTAAACACTACTTGTTCCAGTGTTGGTTCCCTCAGTTAAACACTACCTATTCCAGTGTTGGTTCTCCCAGTTAAACACTACCTGTTCCAATGTGGGTTCTTCCAGTTAAACATTACCTGTTCCATAGTTGGTTCTCCCACTTAAATACTACCTGTTCCACTGTTGGTTCTCCCAGTTAAACACTGCTCTCCCCATTAAGCGCAGACCCTTCCATTGTTATAACTCCCCGTTAAGTACAACTCCTTTCAGTGTCACTTTCTTTCTCCTTGTTACCCTCTGTCTGTTTAGTTGTTCTGTCTGCACACTACATACAGCCTGTTGCATTGACCTCTCTTCGCTTGAAACACTGCCTAGCCGAGTCAGATGCTATTCATATCTCCGCCATAAACCTGTCAAGAACCCGGTGTTGTTTTGACCCTATAAACGTGATTATTCCGGATAACCCTCCCCCCCCCCTCCCTATTGATTATGTTTTTATTTATCCCGCATGTTCTTTCTCTTCAATACACGCTGCCTATTCCCGTATTCTTTCCCAACGCCACCCTACAGCGTTTATTTGTCGAGAATACCGCCTGTTCTGGGTATTATTTCATCCCTGTAAACCTCCCTGTTCCCGTGTTGTTTCTCCCACATCTCTGCCTACTCCAGTGTTCTAGTTCTCTCCCCAGTAAACGCTGACTTCTCCAGTGTTCTAGTTCTCTC
>JABMCL010002741.1:65000-77500 GCA_018857735.1 Alviniconcha marisindica | reverse complement strand
TACACTCCCTCCCGGCAGCTCCACTCTTCTACAGACACCCGAGTGTTCAGAATACCATCCTTCCGAACAAAGTCCTGTGGTCAGCGCTCTTTCTCTCACCAGGCTCCAGTTATCTGGAACCAACTCCCTGTTTCTGTCCGCCATTCTACCTCTGTCAGCTCTTTTAAATCTTCCTTGAAAACCTTTCTCTTTTAAAAACCTTTTCTTCAGTCTCATTCCCTGATGCCCTGGTTGTGCTGTTGTGTGTGTGTGTGTGTGTGTGTGTCGTGTCGTGCTGTGCGTGCGTGCGTGCGTTGGGTGCGTGTGGTGGTGTGTGGTGTGTGTGGTGTGTGTTGTGTGTTGTGTGTGTGTGTGTGTGTGTGTGTGTGTGTGTGTGTGTGTGTGTGTGTGGTGTGTATGTGTTTGTGTGTGTGTGTGTGTGTGTGTGTGTGTGGTGTGGGTGCGCGCGCGCGCGTGCGTGCGTGTGCGAGTCTGTGTGTGGGCGTGAGTGTGCGTGTGCATTCATGTTGTATGCATTGAATTTTGACAATATTATTTGTAAAGAACGTGTAAGCGCTTAGGGCCTGTGCGGGTTAGGCGCTCTGAGTATTCATTATTATTATTATTCATTATTATTATTATTATTATTATTATTATTATACTGCTCGCCCCCAATGTGACAGATTTGCACCTCCGTGTGGGTGCAGCCCCATGCAACGCCCTCTAGTCTGTTGCTAGCGGCGCGTTGAACTGAAGCAGGAACAAAGCTATTCTTGGCCACCGTCATCACCTGCTTTCGACACCATTATTAGCTTGATTCCGGTGCGAAAAGGCGACCTGCCCTAGCTAGTTGTTAGAGACGTTTAGATAAGGAACGGAGCGCGTGATATGTCGTCAGCTGGAGCTGGGAAACACCAGGAAAAAAACCAAACGACATGACGTACGTCACATGCACGCTGGCTCAGCCACGACATTTACAGTTCGTCCCTAATATGTCAGCCCGACATCCGAGGACATTAAGCGCATCATCATCATCATCGGGCCACGACACTCCGCACTGAAAGCGCTTTAGATTTTTTTTTTTTTTTTTTAAATGACTGCTAGCGTTCTGAAAGGTGATCCAAACACACAAAAGATTGAAAAGAACGCTGTTTATTAGGACAAAAACACAACATGCGAAGTTTTCGGGGTAATCCCCTCTGCCTAGCTACAAAACGACACTTAACCCCTTCACTGCCGTGATGTGTCTTGAAAACGACCATTAAGAGTGCGAAATTTAAAACCCTTAAGCTATTTTGTTTTTCCATTTCGCACTTGCATGCGAAAATATTTTCATCCAGACGCACAACATTGAAAGTAGACGCGCTATAGGACCGGAAAATCTACTGTTGTGCAGGCGCGCCCTTCCATCTTTCAGGCCGGAAATTTTACAGGGCGTAGCAGTTAAACGGTGAATTATGAGATGTAGAACTAAAACACTTATATGCTTTAGAAGAACGATTCAGTTTCGTGGTTGTTTGCTTCGGGATGATTAAGAATGAAACATTGACTAAAACAGTTTGCCTGTGAATATTGAGTTTAGTGTTATTCTGTCAGTGTACTGCCGAACGGCATAACACTGATGTAATCTTGTACTGACAGCGTATTCAATGTCGTTGTGGCATGCTCTGTGTGTGTGTGTGTGTGTGTGTGTGTGTGTGTGTGTGTGTGTGTGTGTGTGTGTGTGTGTGTGTGTGTGTGTGTCTGGTGTGTTTTTTTTTCGTGTGCTGTGTGTGTGTGTGTGTGTGTGTGTGTGTGTGTGTGTGTGTGTGTGTGTGGTTTTGAGTGGGTGTGGATGTGGGAGAGGGTGTGTTTTTAATTGCTTTTTAATCACGAGTTCACATATACCGCGCATCAGTTCGAAAACGTTTTCATCTTCCAAGATATCGTAAATAAGAGGGTTTGGGAGAAACTGAAACTATATTGTTGGATACATTTTTAGTGGTGTATATTTTATATATATTTTTATAACATTTAAAACCCATTTGAACATAAGAGAAAAAGCGTTGGTAAAAAAGAACAGTTAGACTACCTGCACAACGTTTTTTATTCGGTTGATTTGGAACATGGAACTGAAGATAATGCAGATAAAAGCTGAATGTTTGTTGTACTTTTGTTTGTTCTTGTTGATGTTATTTTCAAGGGAAACGCACATGCTGCTGGTTTTTACAAGCATTCTTATTTTCGCTACTGCCCTCGCGTAAAGAAATAACCTTGAGCATTGAACGAGATCAATTGCATACTGCAGATTGCTTTGAGTGTGTGTGTGTGTGTGTGTGTGTGTGTGTGTGTGTGTTGTGTGTGTGTGTGTGTGTGTGTGTGTGTGTGTGTGTGTGTGTGTGTGTGTGTGTGGTCAAGATCCCGACTTACGGATCGCCTTGACAAAATCTTGACTGATGGTTTATTTTGACTTCTGGGTTACTCTAACCAAAATCTTGACCATTGGTTTATTCCGACTTCTGGGTTACTCTAACCAAAATCTTGACCATTGGTTTATTCCGACTTTTGGGCTACTCTAACCAAAATCTTGACCATTGGTTTATTCCGACTTTTGGGTTACTCTAACCAAAATCTTGACCATTGGTTTATTCCGACTTCTGGGTTACTCTAACCAAAATCTTGATCGTTGGTGTTTTGCTTTGGGTTACTCTAACCAAAATCTTGATCGTTGGCCTGTTTTGCTATTGGGTTACTCTAACCAAACTCTTGATCGTTGGCCTGTTTTGCTATTGGGTTACTCTAACCAAAATCTTGATCGTTGGCCTGTTTTGCTATTGGGTTACTCTAACCAAATCTTGATCGTTGGCCTGTTTTGCTATTGGGTTACTCTAACCAAACTCTTGATCGTTGGCCTGTTTTGCTATTGGGTTACTCTAACCAAACTCTTGATCGTTGGCCTGTTTTGCTATTGGGTTATTTTGTCAAAAGCTTGACTGTTGGTTTATTCTGTCAAAATACTGACTTTGAGGCATTCTGCCAAATTTTGCATGTTGATTTATTCTGTCAAATCTTGACGTTTAGGTCATTCTGACAAAAGACTGCTGGTTTATTCTGTCAATACACGCACTCTAGGGGCATTCTGCCAGATTTTGGGGTGTTCGTTGATTCTGTCAAGAGCCTGCCATTTGCCCAAAATCGTAATTGTTTATTCTGTCCAGATCTAGACTTTTTGGCACATTCTGCCCAAATCTAGAGGTTTTGGCACCTTCTGCCCCAAATCTAGATTTTTGCACATTTTTCCCAAACTAGATATTTTCGGCATATTCCGCCCAAATCTAGACTTTTGGCACATCCTGGCGAAATCTAGACCTTTGGCACATTCAGCCCAAATCCTGACTACCGCCACAAACCGGAGGACTATGAAGGCCTGAATGTCAAACTGTTATCAGTGCCGATGATCTGCTATCAAACGAGAAATGCTGTGACTTGCGGATCGGCGCAAGTGCTCGACGTTGTGCACAGAGAAGTCGTTTCCGCGCATACAGTTGTAGACAATGTCCGCAACTCTAAGCCCCTCCGGTCAGCGGCCGTCATTATGCCTGACGACTCTCCCAGCAATTCCTTTTCGCCGTGTGCGTTGAGCGCGAAATGTGCAGGGGATAGTGCTGGCCTTAATGAGTAATTAATTCCGTCTCCTATTAATATCCTCAGCTTTACTGTTCGTCTGTCTGCCGCTTCTAGTGTTGTGGCTGTGTGGCAGGCTATCCAGTAAGATATAAAGAACTGGCGTGGACATAGAAGATATGTACCGGCATTCTAGGTGTTCGTATGATTTCTGCGTGCATTTCTACGACGCTGTTAAGGTGTAAACACATAAAAGGTTCAAAATAACGCTATTTATTAGCACAAAACACAGCATGCATGTTTAGTACAAAACCTGTGTTTTGTGTTTGGTCCTAATAACTAGCGTTAGTTTGAATCTACTGTGTGTTTTGATCTTGTTTTAGAACGTTAGCAGTCATTCTTGTTTCAGAGTTTTGCTATTAAGGTGTACAAAACAACAAAAATCAACAACA
The DNA here is from genome assembly GCA_018857735.1 of Alviniconcha marisindica. Classification (NCBI taxonomy): domain Eukaryota; kingdom Metazoa; phylum Mollusca; class Gastropoda; family Provannidae; genus Alviniconcha; species Alviniconcha marisindica. The sequence goes on along the minus strand of JABMCL010002741.1, from coordinate 73,466 downwards.
ACAGAGACTCTGAAGCAAGGTCGACTGCTAGCGTTCTAAAACAAGATCCAGACACAGACTGTACAGTGGATTTAAAACATCGCTTGGAATGCTTCACGCTGTACTACCAGGGTTTCCGGCTGTGTTTCTCGTTTCTGCGTGACCACTTAATTATTCTCTCATGTCATTCGACTGCATTTGTCCAAAGTTGATGCGAACGCGATGCGAACCGTGAGCAGGGCTTTGGACGTTTACTTGTGATTGGATGATCTGTGCTTCGTCCTTTACGATTCTTGGATCTGACTGGGCGTTATAAATCTAGAACCGATCGATAATAATAATAATAATAAAGAGGATTTCTAGAGCGCCCATCTACACACAAGGTGGCAGCACAGGGCGTTTTACAATAACCTAACCACACTCAACCACACTCACACACACACACACACACACACACACACACACACACACACACACACACACAACACACACACACACACCACACCACACACACACACACAAACCAAACCACACACACCACCACACACCACACACAACACACCACACACACACACACACCAGCAAATCGACCGACAGCAAGGCGACTACACGACACAAGACAAACACAAGTTAGTGGCATGTGAAAAACAGTTTAGAAATCGATCCGAGATATTGGTTTACATATTCATTGGCGGCGCTATCTGAAGACAGTGCCTATGATTGGGCGGTTTTTATCAATATCGTTTTACGATACAAGCCGTTATAAAGTAGTTTCGACCCTCTTCTCTGTTAGTTTTTGATGGAAAGTATAATAGTCATTAACCGTGTGTGCGCTGCTTCTACTTCTAGTGTTGTGGCTGTGTGGCTGGCTATCCAACAAGATATAAAGCACTGGCGTAGGCACAGTCCCCTAGAAGATACGTACCAGCAATCTAGGTGTTCGTATGATTTCTGCATGCATTTTTACAACGCTATTAACTGTGATGATGACTTTCAAAGAGAGAGAGAGAGGGGGGGTGGAGAGAGGGAGAGAGAGGGGGAGGGTGGTCAGGGTGGTTTTTTCAGAGTCTTTGCAGTTGGGGATGAATCATCACACTGTCCCATGGCTGCAGGTCCAGCTTCGTCTCCCTATGTCCACCTTCTGAAGCACTCTAGCGGACAGCCAGATTCTAAGCACTGGTTCACGACATCCTTCCACTGCCGTATCATAGTTTAGTTACGTCATAGGTTTCTGAGAACTGCCAACTAACGAGCAGTTTTTTGTTGGTGCTCACACAGTAGTAATTAAGTTTGTTACAAACAATTCAAATAAAACAAGGCGTGTCATTTATAGCCGCCAATAAAGTTTACACCAGCGCAAACAAGCCCACAATCGTTTGAATCGAGACGGACCTCCTTTTTTTCTTTCTTTGTTCTTTTTTTACCCGGGGTGGATGCGTTTCATGTTTACGTGGGTGCTCGGGCGCTAGGTTGCTTCCACAGTCATATCAGTACCCAAGCCTTTCGGAGGGCGCTGACCGCGTCGGTGGACAGCTGCGCGGAGACAAAGAGTGCCCCTTCAGTGGCGTAACCCGTTCTGGCAGAGTTTGGAGGAAGGTGCCGGAAAGCGACGCTCGGAGTGTGGTGGACAGCGTGCAGTTAGGGCACGTAGAGCTGCATGCACCTCCAGTCACCGCGTTTCGTTAGGTACAGGCATCCATCCACACTCCCAGCACCGCTTTCCGGCACCTTCCTCAAAACTCTGCCAGATTTGGTTACGCCGCTGAAGGGGCACTCTTTATCTCCGCGCAGCTGTCCACCGACGCGGTCAGCGCCCTCCGAAAGGTTTGGGTACTGATAAGACTGTGGAAACAACCTCAGTAACGCCCAAGCACGCACGTAAACATGAGACGGACCCACCCCGGGTAAAAAAGAGAGTTCGGCGTCTCGATGCAAACGATTGTGGACTCTCTTTGTGCTGGTGTAAACTTTGATGGCGGCTATAAATGACACGCCTTGTTTTATCTGAGTTGTTTGTAACAAATGTACTACTGTTTGAGCACCATCGAAAAGCTGCTCGTTATCTGACAGTTTTCTGGACCCTATGGCGTAACTAAATACGGCAGTGGTTGAAGGGAGGATGTCGTAAACCAGTGCTTGGAGTTTGGCATCCATCAAAACACTGTAGCGTCTCGAAGTACATACGCGTAAGCAAATACCACGCGAGGTTCACAATGGCCCGTGCGTTACGAAGAATGGCACTCGAATGCGGGATGGTTCCGCTGGAGAACAGGAACGTTTAGCCGTTTCAGTTGTGTTTGTTTCTGTCTGTCTTCGGATGAAAACAGGCTCGCCTGGCTGACGCCTCTGGAAGCGAAGTCGAAATTCAAAGCCAACTAGTTAATTGCTCGGCGGCCCAGACGTCTACACGTCCGTGTCGACTGAGCTGGCGTTGCTGCTGCATTTAGCAACCTGGGTCTGCTTAGCTTCCATGCAGCCGTCATGTTTTGGTGAGAGGTGCAGGGAGAAGATTTAAACAAGCCTGGCTGTCAACTGACAAATAGCACATTACTGTGTGTGTGTGTGTGTGTGTGTGTGTGTGTGTGTGTGTGTGTGTGTGTGTGTGTGTGTGTGTGTGTTGGTGTGTGGTGTGTGGGTTGGTGTGGTATTCAGCAGCGCATCGTTGACTTGTGTGTATTTTTAACCATCGCCATACAGATTTTAAAAGGGAGTGTTGTTTTTTTCGTTGCTTCTGCGGTCTGGAAAATCTCTTTGAGTTTTGTTGTTGTTGTCAGTTTGGATTGCTGGGAGTTTGCAATATGCACAGAGAGAGAGAGAGACAGAGACAGAGACAGACAGACAGACAGACAGACTGACAGAGAGACGGAGAGAGAGAGAGACAAACAGACAGAGACAGAGAGAGCAAAAACGTCTCCGTCCTTGGCTTCCTCCACCATACCTGAGCGGTGAGGTCGAAAACTGAGACCTTAGTTTATCAGCTGCGAAAGCTGTGCAAAGTCACGTAGTGTCATTGTAACGTTTTGCTGTGTGGCTGCCTGGTTGTCAGGCAAAGTGCCTGCAGTGGTTAGCTTCCTGTGGGAGTGTGGCTTCAAGGAGACTGTGGGAGTGTCGTTTCTGCGCTCTACTACTCGGCAAAAGGTCTTCAGTGCGATACTGTGCAGCAACAACAATCAGTCGAGGCAGATATGTTGCATTATTTCAATCGCTACTTATCTGTAAACGTAAAGGTGATGTGTAGCTATTTTCTGTAGTTCATGACTATATAATATTGCTACACCTCTGTACCCTCATCGGCATTAAATTAACCCCTTCACTGCCCCATCCTGTAAAATTTCCGGACTGAAAGATGTACGGACGCGCCTGCAAAATAGTATATTTTCCGGTCCTGTAACACATCTACTTTCAGTGCTAAGCGTTTTGATGGAAATCCTTTCGCATGCCAGTGCGGTAAAAAGACAAAAAGGCTTAAGGGTTTCAGATTTCGCACTTTTATTGGTCGTTTTCAAGTGACATCATGGTAGTAAAGGGGTTAATGGGGTTAAGTAAAATCATCGTGGTGTTTAATTAGAAGAGACAGTTACTGCTCTGTGTCCTCTGTGAGTGTGTGTGGTACACGGGTATTCTCGTACTGACTGTCTTCACGGTGTCGCTGTAATCACACTGTAAGCTTGGGGGTGGCACTGAGTGTGGAAACGTGGTTGCTGAAATGCCAGAGGATTACAAGAGCGAAACGTCTGGGACTCCTTTCACAAAATTAGGTCGCGCTTGTGCTACGCACGTCATATCTAAGGGGCAAGTTATGTCCGGTTACAACCTGGAAAAGATCCAAACATATAAAAGGTTGGTTGGTTGAGTGTTGCTTTACGTCCACAGAAACCGTAGGCTTATTAGGAACGGGAGCCCAGGACGGCCACCTCCACTTTCACACAGCTCCTGAGCTCTGTTATATACGAGGTGATGATGATGAGCTAGAGCTTCATGTCCTCGGATGTCGGTTGACATATTAGGGACAAACTGTGATCAATGCCGAAGCATGGTTTAATATTGCTTTACGTCCACAGAAACCGTAAGGCTCATTTGGCCGGAAAGCCCAGGACGGCCACCTCGACTTGCACACAGCTCCTGAACTCTGAATATATAAAAGGTTCAAAAGAATGCTATTTATTAGGACAGAAACACAATCTGCAAATTTTCGGGGTAATCCCCTTTATCAAGCTTAAACGATGCAAAAACTCTGAAAAATTAGATGAAAAACTAAATCACTAGAAAAGGTGTTGTTTTTGTTTTTAAGTACGAAAGAAAAGGTTTCCCGACGTGTTACTTGAAGAACAGGTCACCCCCGGTGCATTTTTGTCGATGGCCTGTACCCAGAAAGAGACAGAGTCTATTAATGTTTATCTCAGTTATTTTTAGCTTGTGTCACAGATTCCCCTAGACATTGCACAGTGCAATTTCAAAGGGTCGTAACCATTGCTTGCAATTTCAAAGGGTCGTAACCATTGCTGGCCGTACCAGGAACCGTAATTATGACTCGGAATGGAATCAGATATCTGAAACTGTGAAGACGGAATTCCTAGTATCAGCCGAAGCAGACAAGGCTATGTCTGCCGCAGATATAAAGGAGGGAACTGATGATAGCAATGATTATTAGTTCTCAACAGAGAAGCTCTTATACCTTCAGCAACCCTGGTCCCTCACTGTGGATGAAGGAGCAGAAGAAAGAAGGAGACATGTTGAAATGCAAGATCCAAGCACATAAAAAGGGTTTAAAACGACACTTAAACACCAGATAAACGGTGAAAAACGATGAAAAATGAGGCGGGAAGCTAAATCACTCATCTCTTTTTGTTGTTTTCCTGGCCAGTGCTTCTGTGCCGTTATCGGCATGAAATTACGTAACATCATCGTTATCGGCATTAAATTACGTAACATCATCGTTATGGTTAAGTGCAACCTGGCCGCGGTCTCTGCACCTTGATCAGCGGAGAAAAGTGTTGATACCCGACAGTCCGTGTCAATTTGCAGAGTAACACTGGCATCTCAGTGTGTTAAACGAATTCGGTTTTCTGCAAACCTTTCTCGATGAGTTGTGACTGAAGAGTGCTGGACCTCACAAATCAGTATGTCCTCAGTGTGAACTTATACTACTCTCTAAAGAAGCTGGTCGCCCATAGAAAATCTCTCTCTCTCTCTCTCTCTCTCTCTCTCTCTCTCTCTCTCTCTCTCTCTCTCTCTCTCTCTCTCTCTCTCTCTCTCTCTCTCTCTCTCTCTCTTACCGGTGTGTCGTAGCTTAGAAAATGTGTACGTGTATAATTAGACCTAGAGTAATCCCTTGTTTGAGCGAGGGCTGGATACATGTTTATCTATTACCCTTGTAAATCTCTCTCTCTCTCTCTCTCTCTCTCTCTCTCTCTCTCTCTCTCTCTCTCTCTCTCTCTCTCTTCTCCTACCGTGTGTGCTAGAAAATGTTACTGTATATTAGACTAGAGTAATCCCTTGTTTGAGCGAGGCTGGACTGTTTATCTCTTGTAATCTCTCTCTCTCTCTCTCTCTCTCTCTCTCTCTCTCTCTCTCTCTCTCTCTCTCTCTCTCTCTCTCTCTCTCCCACCCATGCGCGGAATTGTATTTTCAACATTCAGTGCTACGCCGATCTCAGGTGTGAATGTACCAGATCCATACCACGCTGTGCGATTCAGATAACTGTTTATAGATGTGGGTGCCTCCAGTCCAGCGGAACTTGATAACGGCCTTTGATGTTCGGCGGCGTATCTGTCAGTTCCAGACGCTGTTAAGTTGCCAGTGTTTGTCGTGACTGACCCCATCAACGTCATGCTGATTTGGGAGAACGCAAGACTGTTTGGGGGTTCCGTTCACCGAGCCGCTCTGTGACCGAGTGCATCTAACCCTAACCCTAACCCTGCATCCACGCAGTAGCATAATTTTATTGTGCTCTAACTGTCCGTTTCTCTGTCCGTCTTGTTCTTTTCTCCAGGCCTTGGCCTAATTCAATATGTTCTTGATCGCTTTTATACAGCGCTATTCTCCGCTGTCGAGCAGACCCACTGCGCTCGCATGTGTTCTACATGAGTGACTAGCTTTTTATAGCGCGTTATTGAATATCCACCGAAGTGGTGTGCCTACAGCGCTGGCATGGCTGGTGTCACATGAAACTGCTGCCGTCTCGGCGCGTTCTGGGTACACCATACAACCATGCACTACGTCACTTCATGCACAGCCACATACGTAAGGTGCATGCGTATTTTGTGTAACCTGCCACCTGCACTTTTGGCAGAACGACCGGGGTCTTTTACGTGCTACTGAGGTGCTCTAACCACTGAGCTATCCGCGCTCCCCGGGTGGGGGAGGATTAATTGTCACCATGTGAAAGAGAACGAGGCCCAGAGCGCCTCCGCAGAACCAAGACAGGAGTTAGTTAGCGTTCGAAAAACGTCACACAAACACAACAGCAAAGACATGAGTCGTCTACGGTAGCTCTAACCTGGCATGCGAGTAAATACATGGCAGGCCTATATAAACTCCTAAAATACATCTTAGAAGATACACCTTTCGCGGAGTTTATATAATTATGTACTTTGTATTTACTTAACAAGCAAAAGAGTTTATTAGCGCTTGAAAAACGTCACAAAAACACAACAGCAAAGACATGAGTCGTCTACGGTAGAGTCTAACCTGGCATGCATGGTACATAAACTCCACCATTGAGAGGTACACTTTCAGCTGGAATATTATTATTTTCTAACGTTCTGATTGGCTGAATCTGCTCGGGTGATTGACGGGCTATGGATTATTACTTCTCTGACAATTTGCTCGTGTGCACTGGTATCGAGTAGCAAATCTACAGCCATGTCAACGGGTTGTGATTAGCATGTTCTGCTCGTCAGAAAGGGCTATATTTAGCTGTTTATTACGGGCAGGTTGATCAAGGTTATCAATCTGCAGTCTTTGCACCAAATGCTCGTTTCACACGGTTCCCTGCTGTTCACTTGTATCTGGCAGGGTTACATGTCCCTATAACAAAGCAAGAGCAGCTGAATTGCAACATCAATCACATCCAAGGGAAACCAGTCCCACAGCTTTGTGTGCTGAAGGGAGTAAACCGCAGATTGTTGTGCTGGGAAAAGTCAGAGTTATCTTCTCGCTGCTGCTTCGTTATCAGTGACAGAGATCAAGCCAAATCCCGTCAGCTGCCGGATATCTCTGACGCACGTGCCTAGCGCTAGCGACAAATTCGTCTTTCACACGCAATGTCAGCAGTCCTCTTTGTTATTGAGCTGCGGTACTTTGCTTTGTCTTGTAGGCCTGCAACAGATCTCTGCAGGACCTGCCTGGACCGGAATCGGCACTCCGCCTTTCTGGTGCCGAACTGCATTGAAAGTCGAGTCCTGTGGTCGAACTGTTCACGACTGGGTTTCTGCTGTGAAAGTTCTATAATCGAACTCTGTCAAGTCTTGGAAATGTGTTTTTTGCAGTGAGAGTTCTATGGTCGAACAGCATTGACAATTGGAAATGCGGTTTCTGCAGTGAAAGTTCTATGGTCGAACACTGTCAACGCTTGGAAATGCGGTTTCTGCTATGAAAGTTGTTGTTGTTGTTGTTGATCGCTTTTATATAGCGCTATTCTCCGCTCTCGAGCAGACTCACTGCGCTCGTATGTGATTCTACATGAGTGAATGGATTTTTATAGCGCATTTTTGAAGATCCTCCGAAGCGCTCTATGATCGTTCTATAGTCGAACACTGTTCTATGATCAAACACTGTCAACGTTTGGAAATGTGGTTTCTGCGGTGAAAGATCTGTGGTCGAACCGTAGACGGCTGGAAATGTGGTGCAGTGAATGCGCTACGACCGAACACTACTGACGCTTGTTTTCTGCAGTGAGAGTTCTATGTTCGAACACACGTTCTGTGGTCGAACACCATTAACGATTGGAAATGCTTTCTGCAGTGAGAGTTCTATGACCAAACACCGTTGACGACTTTTTTCTTCTTTCTTTTTTCTGCAGTGAAAATGTATGACTGAATACAGCTGACAAATAGAAATCTTGTTTCTGCAGTAAAATACCTATGATCAAACACTCTTGACGAATAAAAATCTGGTTTTTGTAGTGAAAAGGGTGTATATGATGATCTACAGCGTTGAAGACCAGCTATCTAGTTGTTGCAGTGAAAACTGTGACTGAACATGCACCGTTGGTGAATAGAAACCGGTTTTCTGCAGCGAAAGCTGTGGACGAACTCCGTCAACCCTTTCACTGCAGGGGTGTCACTTGAGAACGACCAATAAAGGCGCAAAATGTGAAATCCTGAAGGTTTGGGTTTTCTTTTTCGCATTAGCATGTGAAAGGATTTTCTTCAAAATGCACAATATTGAAAGTAGACTTGTTGTGGGACCGGAAAATATACCGTTTGCAGGTGTATGTGTGATCTTTTCAGCCCGGAAATTTCACAGGCTGGGGCAGTGAAGGGG
>JABMCL010002741.1:57500-60000 GCA_018857735.1 Alviniconcha marisindica | reverse complement strand
CACACACACACACACACACACACACACACACACACACACACACACACACACACACACAAAACACACACACACGCACACACACTCACAACACACACACACACACACACACACACACACACACACACACACACACACACACACACACACACACACACACACATACACATACACACACACACACACTGACTGTAGCAGAAACAGGGTACTGATATTAGTTAGGATGGAAATACTGTGAGAAGAGGAAGGTTTTCAGTTTGGCTTTAAAAGATATCTATATGAGAAATCAGAAACAGGGTACTGATATTAGTTAGGATGGAAATACTGTGAGAAGAGGAAGGTTTTCAGTTTGGCTTTAAAAGATATCTATATGAGAAATGGCTGCATGACTGTTTGTCAGCGCATGGATTATTCGTTCTTCGGTTACGCATAATTATTCTACAAAGATCCAAGATTCTTCTGTAAAGTTTTCACGCCGTTATTCTAATCTTTTTTCTTGAGCACAAGACGTCTCGCTTGCATTCTGAACAAACCTCACAGCACGAATTACGTCCGTTCTGTAATCAATAAGTCATGCACATCAGGGGAAATAATATTTCTTCGAAACCCGACGTAAATTACGTGCATGGGAAAGTTGTTGCAAGTTCTTTATAGCATCCACTCGAAACGCCGAGATCACATTGTTTTCCAACAATATTTCCGGCTGCGACTTTTTAACCAAGACAGCCCCACGAAAAGTATTGAAGCGATGCAGATATAATCGCAAGAACTAAACACACTAGTAATATCTCTCTCTCTCTCTCTCTCTCTCTCTCTCTCTCTCTCTCTCTCTCTCTCTCTCTCTCTCTCTCTCTCTCTCTCTCTCTCTCTGTACTCAATATATATTGCAGGTCAGTGTATCCTTAGTTAATTGTGGTTTTCATCATGGGCGAGTGTTGGATGTAAAAAGACCTCCAGCCTTCCCCACTATCCTCCTAAAATAAACTTTATTCATTCATTCACACATGCCCTCTCCCCCATCCTCTCTCTCTCTCTCTCTCTCTCTCTCTCTCTCTCTCTCTCTCTCTCTCCTCTCTCTCTCTCTCTCTCTCTCTCTCTCTCCAGCCCCCTGTCACTCGCTTCACATTAAATGAAATCGAGCACACGCGTTCCCCTAGCTGCATTTATTTGTGTTTTCAGTATAATAAAATCGTAGCACCGACCGCCCGGCCATGCACCGACCGCCCGGCCATGCCAGTTTCTATTCGCTTTATGCGAGGCAAGGAAGCGAATCAATTTCACCCTTGAGTGACACACCGACAGAACCGCCTGCTTCTTGGTAGCCTGTGAACCCACCCGTTTGGGAACGTTACATTTTGGAGAAATTTCCACGAAGAGTGCATGTGCTGGATGCTTCTATCCTCTGTGTTGTGTGACAGTTGTTCCTCGTCGGGCCAGCTTGTGTAGACGAGGTTTGGTTTGTGCGTTATCTCCAGTTCCAGGGCCTCTCTACGTGTGTTTCTGCACTGTGTTCGGGTTTCCACTGTTTTGTGGGTTGCCTTGAATGCATCCAAAAAATATAAGGAGCGCGCTAGATGGGTCTGTTTGTGGGTACGCCAGGCGTAAGGGTTCTTTTTGCCTTGGAGAGTTGACAATGCTGTGAACCTGCGTGTGTTTGTGCGTGTGTGTGTGTGTGTGTGAGCGAGTCGGGTCAGACAGTCTGTCACAGAGCTGCACTGTGGTGAGAATCTCCTTCAGACGTTTTGTTGACAAGGTGTAAATGTACAAGGCTTTACAACTGATGTTTCAGGGTGCTTCCGACTCGTTTCTGTCAGCTAATAGTATTTCGGCTTGGCCGTAAAGTTCCCGACTAAGTGTATTTGCGCCAATGCGGGTTCGTTCCCATAATTATAATATCTGATGCTGTTGTAGTGGCTTTTTGTGCCGTTTTACCGAAGTCTTGACGGGTACCTAAATCTTTCGGATACCTAAGTCTTTGCGGATATTTAAATTTTGACGGACACTTAAGCCTTAACGGATACCTAAATCTTGACGGATACCTAAACGGATACCTAAATCTTGACGGATACCTAAATCTTGACGGATACCTAAGTCTTTACGAATATCTAAATCTTGACGGATTCCTAGGTCTTTACGGATACCTAAGTCTTGACGGATACCTAAATTTTGACGGATACCTAGGTCTTTACGGATGCCTAAGTCTTTACGGATACCTAAATCTTGACGGATACCACAGTGCGACCTTCTGGTAAGGTTTTCTCTGTGAGACTTGTATACCGCCTTCATCTTCCTTTGGTTGTACAGTTTCTTCGAGATTTTCGTTTCGCTGGCTATCCCGCCTGTAATTCATAGTATACACTGCCGATTTTCAACGGTGCCAGCAATATTTGATTTTCACATAATATGTGATATTATTGTCAGTGTTGGCAGTAAGTCATGTCTTCTTCTTCTTCTTCTTCTTCTTCTTCTTCTTCTTCTTCTTCTTCTTCTCTTCCTCCTCCTC
>JABMCL010002741.1:45000-52500 GCA_018857735.1 Alviniconcha marisindica | reverse complement strand
GTATTTATAGCCAGCTAGGTTTAATTCGTAATCGGTCTGCAGGTTGTCGGTGTCATCCTGCTTTGGGTTCCTTTAATAATACGTTTCTGATTATTTGTGTTGCCGCTTTCAGCTGCCCGGTGTATTGCATGATCAATACCTGATATTCATTTTTTAATCTTCTTCTTTTTTTTTCTTTTTCTTTTTTTTCTCTCTCTCTCTCTCTCTCTCTCTCTCTCTCTCTCTCTCTCTCTCTCTCTCTCTCTCTTTTTTTTTTTTTTTTTTTTGCTCTTCTGCTTTTTTTCTCTTTCTTTCTTCCATTCTCCTTCGTTCTGAATGTCTTCTTCTTAAAGGCCATGTACATGCCCCCTACTGTCGCTTTCAGATGCAGGGTGTAATGCATGATGAAAACCCGATATTCTGTTTTGGTGATATTTTTTCATCCTCCCTCCTTCTGAATGTATTCTTCTGAATACCGGATGATCCTCCATTGTGCTATCGTTGTTGCTGAAGTGCAGTCTGTATACCGTCAAAATGACTGTTTTGAGGACCATAATAGCGCATATCCGTGATGGGGACTGATGTGTGCGGCACTGTATCCTGTCATTTCTGGGCTTTAACAGGGCTGAGTAGAGCTTGAGTCTCATGCCGGTAGTTGTCTTGCATTTTGGAAAGCCAGGATGCCGTTTGGGGTACAGGTTAAATACGAATCCTGTCATGAGTAAGTACAGTCTTGTTGAATTCTTCTAAATATAGATACCAGTAGAGGTCCTTTTTTCACCCTTCTTTTTTAAGCCTGTCATTACTCTTTTTTTTTGCGAGAAGAGCTTGATTATTTCTGACTGTATAGGAATACCCTCTTTTCTCTGTCTCTGTCTGTCTGTCTGTCTGTCTGTCTGTCTCTCTGTCCCTGTCTCTGTCTCTGTCTCTGTCTCTGTCTCTGTCTCTCTCTCTCTCTCTCTCTCTCTCTCTCTCTCTCTCTCTCTCTCTCTCTCTCTCTGCAACGGCAGATATGTGAGTCGGCCTTTGTGCTAATATCTTCACCGTTGAGAAATAAAGTTCAATCAATCAATCAGTCTCTCTCTCTCTCTCTCTCTCTCTCTCTTCTCTCTCTCTCTCTCTCTCTCTCTCTCTCTCTCTCTCTCTCTCTCTCTGACCTAGTCATTGACCTTCTCCACTTCTGAACCCACATGTATAAGGAGCAAATAAAGTTAATGGCGGATAGCCCCTAATCCCGATTTGCTAAAGAGTACGTCATTTTGGCGCTTGTTCCGCATGCACTCGCCCTGATTACAAATATAACTGTACTGGTTGACTGGGCGTCAACCACCAACTGACTGACTCCACTTGCACGAGTCGTAGAAAGGCTCTGGACTAGCTATTACATTTTGTTGGTGTTTCTTTTTGGATCGCGAAAGTCTGATCGGATCCCGCATGCCACACGCTCTTTCGAGCTCATAGGTCAAGTAAAGTTCACTTCGATGATAGCCGACGTCAGTGACCCTTTCCCATTCGATATTGTCCTGTTTCCTCGTTGCCGTCTATGCTGATCATGATGTGTCTTGGGGCGTGAATTCAGATGTTCTGAAACACTGGTTGGTCTTGAATAGTACGTATAATGTGAGTCGGTCCGTACAAGTGTTCGTTTTCTCCCGAATAGTAGGTTCTGCAGCGTCAGAGCCGCCATTTTTATACGGCGTTTAGGCTGCTTAAACATAGAAAAATGAATCAGTAACTTTAAACGCGTTTAGGCCAGCCGGATAGTCCTATCTGCGCTCGACACATGCCGAGTTTTTCAGTGTCGTCACCATTTAGAAGGTAAACGCGATTAAGGAAGTATTTGCTCTTCATGCATATAGAAGAAGAAGAAGAAGAAGAATAGAATAGGGAACTTATAGAGCGCTTTCGGAAACGCAAAGCGCGTTACAACCTAAAGGAAAACATACAAATTGCAAATACCCATAATTGTACAAATCACTGTATACAAGCGTACAAAACATTGTATGGTCCCAGAACCTGAAGTAACTGTGTGCCTCATAACAAGAGCAAACCGAAAGATGCCGGACTGAAGGGAAAATGACCAACCAGACAGACTGGCTGGCATAATAAGTGGCTTGCGTCTCGGAAAATATGCAGTGTTGAGGAGCTTGAGACCCTACCTGTGGGCAAAAAAAAGCCAAAGGCATCACGCCATCGATCGCCTGGAGGAGAGAAGTGTCGAAAGAGGAAGCGCTCGACGATCTTCCTTGCAAAGACGAGAAAGGGTCATCGTCAATCAGACGAACATTGGAGCTGAGACGGTGGAGCGCAAACTTACGGGCTTTTCCCGATAGATTACAGATTTAACTGAACAGAAGGAAAAGTATTTCTAGATCGTAAATGCAGACGGCAGGGTGGAAACTGCCTGGCACGTTTACTCCAGCATTTTAGGTACAGGTTAATTCCGTCGCGTACACAGTAATGAGAACATTCGGAGTGGCGCGTCTGTGTAGTGTTAGCTTTCTCGCTTTAATGTAAGCAGTAGCACACACTATAACGTAGATACAAGGCGTTCTTATACTTGCCACGCTGCTCTGATGGTTATATACAGTTATGTTGTGTTATATTGTTTTGGTCGTCCGTTTGCTGCAGACTTCAGGGGGTTGTGTGCCCAGTTTCATCTTATTGTTGCATGAGATAACTGTACGGTTGACAGAACGTTCGACTCCATTTACTTACTTAATTACGTGTCGTTAGCACGCATGCAGCACGGTACCCTCCGATGTCGGCCTGTCAAAGTGTGGAGTTATGGCTGCAAAATGATGGATGAGTGCTGTAAAAGTCGTGTTCCGACTAGAGGTGGGGCAGCCAGGTTTACAGATAACACTTTGATATATGCATATCTATACATATATCTATCTCCACAACACGAGGTACGTCCTTCATTTGCGTACATTCACCTGGTTGAGGACGTGTCCGTAAGGTCTTATTCATTCGAGGCTGGTTATTTTGATACGACTGGCTTTTTGACCGTAAGACTGCAAGTTCAACGGACGTATCAGTAACGTTTGCTCATTCGAAGCCGGTTTATCTTGATACGACTGGCTTTTTGACGGTGAAACGGTCAGTGCAATGGATTTCAATACCTTTTGCAGCTGTCTGGGTAGCTAGGTTTTGCTGGCTTTTGCAGCTGTCTGGGTATGTGTGTGTTGTTGACTTTTGCAACTGTCTGGGTAGGCTTGACTTTACTGGCTTTTGCAGCTGTCTGGGTAGGTCAGTTTTGTTGGCTTTTGCAGCTGTCTGGGTAGGTGGGTTTTGTTGGCTTTTGCAGCTGTCTGGGTAGGTGGGTTTTGTCGAATTTTACAGTGCAACGCTACAAGAAGAGATAAAAGTGGGAGGGGGGGGGAATGTTGGGGTTGGGGGGGGGGGGGGGGGGGGGGGGGGGGGGGGGGGGGGGTGATGTCGAAGTACAAATAATAATTTCGAATACGTGTGTATGACTCCGATCCACTCTACTGATCGCGACTATCGCCCAAATTCGTATAATCCATGGAGAGAGTTAACACTCTTTTTTACAGTGCTTCTTTTTGTCTTTGTTCCACAAAACCGTATACTTACAAATTCAATTTGCATCTACAATAAATTATTCAGCTTCTGTTCAAAAAACTGCTCCGTGTGAACACGACCTTTGAAAAGGTTTGCACGACTGGGACGAAAGAAAGAGAAGTGAGGTGAGGTGGGAGGGGGGACGAGGGTACGATGGGTCGTGGGCGGGGCGGGGGGGGGGGGGGGGGGGTGGTAGCGAGGGGAGAGGGTATCTCTCTCTTTGACGGTAGAGTAGGTAGACCTTTTCGATCACTGGGAAGATAGAGCGAAAATGTCAGGCGGGAGTTGGGTCCTCTTCTTCTTCGTTTTTTGTTGTTGTTCTCTCTCTCTCTCTCTCTCTCTCTCTCTCTCTCTCTCTCTCTCTCTCTCTCTCTCTCTCTCTCTCTGTCTCTCTCTCTCGCTCTCTCTCTGCGTGTGTGTGTGATGCGCGCGTGCGTATGTGTCTCTGTGTGTCTGTGCATGTGTGTGTGAGTGCGTGCGTGCGTGTGTGTGTGTGTGTGTGTGTGTGTGTGTGTGTGTATGCGCGCGCGAGTGAGTGTGTGTGTGTGTGTGTGTGTGTATCTGTGTGTGCGCGTGTGCATGTGTGTGTGTGTGCGTGCGTACGTGTGTGTGTGTGTGTGTGTGTGTGTGTGTGTGTGTGTGTGTGTGTGTGTGTGTGTGTGTGTGTATGTGTGTGTGACGGCACAGCTGAGACATGTTTAGAAGATAATTGTCTTCTCTACTTCTTTATTTCACTTCTTTGGAACTTCATGAATGCCGAAACTAGTGTTTTCTAGTGCAGATCCTTGGCTAACGCAAATAGAAACGGTGGCTGGTGCGTATACGTTTGCAAGCTTTGCGTACCTCTCGCAAGGACGAACCCAACACCAGCCACAACCGCAACGAAGGATAGAAGAATAGCTGCAACCTCTACCGCCCAATAACTCTAATATAGCCAATCAGTGTCACCACCCGCGGTGCTCTTCCTTGACACGAGTGTTGCTTTATAAAGAGGACACTGCTGCCTGCTGTTCCTGTGAGCCGGTTTGGCCTAGCGGTAAGCTAGGTAAGCAGGACCGCGGTTCGAATCCGCTTCGGCTCTCGAGATGGCCGTCCTGGGCTCCCCGTCCCTACGGTCTCTGTGGACGTAAAGCAACATTGAACTTGACGGTAAGAGAGTCAGAGGTCAGGAGCTGTGTGAAAGTCGAGGTGGCCGTCCTGGGTTCCCCGTCCCTAATAGTGCCTGTGGTTTCCTAGACGCAACGTTTGAAGACTGTCTGCAACTGAGCTCTGCGGAGAGCGAACTCACATGAACCATGCCGTGTCGGTGTCAAACTTTCCTTTTTTATATATTTTTTTTAAAATCTGGTACCCGCAGTTGGGTACTGCGGACGCAGAAATGAAGACCCTCTCTGTACTCCAGACTCAGAAATTAAGACCCTCTCTGTACTCCAGACTCAGAAATGAAGACCCTCTCTGTACTCCAGACTCAGAAATGAAGACCCTCTCTGTACTCCAGACTCAAAAATTTAAGACCCTCTCTGTACTCCAGACTCAGAAATTAAGACCCTCTCTGTACTCCAGACTCAGAAATTAAGACCCTCTCTGTACTCCAGACTCAGAAATTAAGACCCTCTCTGTACTCCAGACTCAGAAATTAAGACCCTGTCTGTACTCCAGATTCAGAAATTAAGACCCTCTCTGTACTCCAGACGTAGAAATTAAGACCCTCTCTGTACTCCAGACTCAGAAATTAAGATCCGCTCTTTTAAAACCCAGAGCTGACAAATAGTGCTCCCTGAATTTCTTCCTTGTCGTAGTTTCGACCTACCCGGTCTATTCACCTTCATTGTGTCATCATTATTATTATGAATTGTTTCGTCCCATTCTAACAGCTGACAATAAAAATGTGTGTGTGCCCCCCACGCACACCCTCACCCCACTCATCCCTACGCCCCCAGTCAGCTTTAAATAAGTCTAACAAGAACCTGTACCCTCCCCCCCCCCCCCCCCCACCACCCCCCCCCCCCACCCCCCCCCCCCCCCCCCCCCCCCCCCCACTGTCCCCCCCTCTAAACCCACCAGTATCCTGCTAATTGAGAATTAAACTGGGCTTTTGGTTGTTGTTTTTAGCTTCTTCTTTCATTCTTCCTTCTTCTTTTTTTTCTTTCTTTTTTACCAGCGAGCGAAAGAAAAGATTTACGCTACATTTACTCCATGCAGATTTAACTAGCGCACGTCCTTGCCAGTTCTGCCGGTATCCATTTCAAAAGACGGTGGGCAATATGGCTTCCAATATGGCTGGAACCCAATTTTGTTGATAAGTCACCTCACGTGGGAAGCTGTTCTTTTTATCTGGCAGAGCATAATGTGAATTTATGTGGCAGTTTCCTTCGCCTCACAAGTCGTTGGGTGTTTTGTGGAGGGTGTGTATGGAACACGGTTTGCATGGGCGGCTCGAGAAATAGATTCCGGGGTGCATGTGAGGGTTTGCTACCTAGACAAGCAGTCCGACCGTCTGTCTGCCTGCCTGCCTGCCTGCCTGCTTCTCTGTCTGTCCGCCTGCCTTTCTGTCTGCCTGCCTGCCAGCCTGCCAGTCTGCCTGCCTATCTGTCTGTCTGTGTACGAAATTTGCGGAGTAACGTTCCTCGGTTTAGGGCTTTTTATGCTTAGCTCTTCGGTTTTCGCCCTGATATAACCGAAATTTTACGGGGGGCGAAAGAAAACCAACTTATTACTTACTTACTTTTCATATCATTTCCCAAAAATGCCACCCCCCCCCCCCCCCCCCCCCCCCCCACCCCTTGTTTTCGTTTTTTAATGCACAGAGGGACATGCTGGCATTTAACGCTTTATGTTCGCGTTTAGGCAAGCTTTAGCAGGCACGTTTTCAACCGGAAGAGCGCCTAGACCTTTAAAGGCAATCGGGTTCAACTCGCAGCTCCGAGACATCATCATTACCAGTGACATATTCAGTGGACTGGTTAGTGGGCAGCGCGACAGTTTGCACCGTGTCTCAAGTAGACGGTGCAGAGCGGCCTGGGAAAGTGTCCACGATTTCTGAGTGTCGGAAACTGTAACTGGCAAATATCCACTTCAGCCGTGCTGTGCTTTTCGTGTGGAGAAGAAAATCCGTGCGACGACAACCTGACGGAGAAGCTGTCGCTTCGGATGACATCGTGGACGGTATTTCTGTGAGGTGAAGGGTTGCCGCTTTGAGTAATTTCTCCGTCAAGCTGAGAAGATGGCCGCCGACGGAAATGGGAACCGACAGGACGTGACGTCACGGGACTGGTGAGTTATTTCCAGTTCATTGCTTTACCCTAACAAAAAAAAAAAAGAAGTGTTCTTTGACATGTTGCTTTTCGTTTCGATGAAGCCTTGGAAGATCGCGATGACATTTGGCTGCCGTTCATGTAATTAAATGCTAGGAGCGTGGTTTCTTGATTTCGATTATCTTTTTATTTTGTTATGACTTGTTTGCTGTCTTTCCTCTTCTTTGATCTGTCTGTCAGTTTGTATGATGAGAGCTGATTACGACGTTTCATACATTCTCTCTCTCTCTCTTTCTTTCTGTATTTTGTGAATTTTTGTTGTGTTGTGTGTTTGGGCCCCGCGGGTGTGTGTGTGTGTGTGTGTGTGTGGTGTGGGTGTGTGTGTTTTTTTTTTTTTGTGGTTTTTTCCTTAGGGGGAGGGGGGGGTGGTGTGTGGTGGGGTGGGGGTGTGTTGTGTGGTGTGTGTGTTGTTGTGTGTGGTGTAGCCGGGGAAAATTAATGCAGCCAAAATAGCGGCCAAGACACCCAAAGTGGTAGTTCCGGAGGAGAGGGGGGTGGGTGGGGGGAATAAAAGAAAAGGGGTGGGCCTATTATTATTAGGAAAAGGTTTGAATAATACCCACACTCTAGCCGCACACAGTAACATTATTTCTGTGCATCTTGCTATTCATCTTGCCTCTTT
>JABMCL010002741.1:22500-30000 GCA_018857735.1 Alviniconcha marisindica | reverse complement strand
TTCTCTGTGCGTGTGTGTGTGTGTGTGTGTGTGTGTGTGTGTGTGTGTGTGTGTGTGTGTGTGTGTGTGTGTGAGTGTGTGCGCGCGCGCGCGCGTGTGCGTGCGTGTATGTTTGTTTGTTTGTGTGTGTGTGTGTGTGTGTGTGTCCGTGCTTATGTGTGTGTGTGTGTGTGTCCGTGCTTATGTGTGTGTGTGTGTGTGTGTGTGTGTGTGTGTGTGTGTGTATGTATGTGTGTGTGTGTGCGTGTGTGTGTCGCGCGCGCTGTGGTGTGTGTGAATGAGTGTGTGTGTGGTGTGTGTGTGTGTGTGTGTGTGTGTGTGTGTGTGTGTGTGCGAGCGTGTGTGTGTGCGTGTGTGTGTTTGTGTGTGTGTGCGTGTCCGTGCTTATGTGTGTGTATGTATGTGTGTATGTATGTGTGTGCGTGTGTGAGTGCGCGCGCGCGCATGTGAGTGTATGTGGGTGTGTGAGTGTATGTGTGTGTGTGTGTGTGTGTGTGTGTGTGTGTGTGTGTGTGTGTGTGTGTGTGTGTGTGTGTGTGTGTGTGTGTGTGTGTGTGTGTGTGTGTGTGTGTGTGTGTGTGTGACCTGAGCACTAAATATCAATCATCAGTCCATCATCCTTCACAGAGGTTCATTCTCAAAACATTATTTATTAAGACTGACAAGATCCTTTGTTTTTGTCGTGTCGCTGTACACAATCCCGACTGTTCACGGACTGACCTTTTTATTACCTCGGCCACTTTCTCATCAGACGAGCAATTCCGAAGGGGTTGGCTGCTCGATGTTTCACCTGACCTCCGACTGGGCAAGATCACAAGCACAGCTGTTGACGTCCCATCAGGCATGGTCCTAAGCACAGCTGTTGACGTCTCCTCAGGCATGGTCATAAACACAGCATTTGACGTCTCATCGGGCATGGTCACAAACACAGTATTTGACGTCTCATCGGGCATGGTCATAAACACAGCTGTTGACGTCCCATCAGGCATGGTCCTAAACACAGCTGTTGACGTCCCATCAGGCATGGTCATAAACACAGCTGTTGACGTCTCATCGGGCATGGTCATAAACACAGCTGTTGACGTCTCATCAGGCATGGTCCTAAACACAGCTGTTGACGTCCCATCAGGCATGGTCCTAAACACAGCTGTTGACGTCTCCTCAGGCATGGTCCTAAACACAGCTGTTGACGTCCCATCAGGCATGGTCCTAAGCACAGCTGTTGACGTCTCATCGGGCATGGTCATAAACACAGCATTTGACGTCTCATCGGGCAAGATCATAAACACAGCATTTGACGTTTCATCGGGCATGGTCACAAACACAGAATTTGACGTCTCATCGGGCATGGTCATAAACACAGCATTTGACGTCTCATCGGGCATGGTCATAAACACAGCTGTTGACGTCTCATCGGGCATGGTCATAAACACAGCATTTGACGTTTCATCGGGCAAGATCATAAACACAACATTTGACGTCTCATCGGGCAAGATCATAAACACAGCATTTGACGTCTCATCGGGCATGGTCATAAACAGAGCATTTGACGTCTCATCGGGCAAGATCATAAACACAGCATTTGACGTCCAATCGGGCTAGACTCGAGGCTCGGCCAAAAACGGTTACTGGCGAAACTAGCCTGGAAGAGCAATTGAACCTGTCGGAAACTTGAGCGGAGATCTGCATTTTTTTAATGTTGTTTGAGGTCAACAATTTGGGTCACGGGAAAGCTTCGGGAGTGGAAAAGTAACCAGGCGGAAAGAAATGGGAGAGGGAGCGAGCGTGGTTGAGGGCAATGCAATACCCCCCCCCTCCCCCCCCCCTCCCCCCCCCCCCCCCCCACACACACACCTACCCACCCTCCCATTTTTTTCAGTTTATTTTTTTCAATTCTTTTTTTTATTCCAGTTCCGATTGGATGGTCGCAGTATTGGATTTTTTTATGTACATTTTTTCCTCACTGTGTGGTGAATTTCCTTTGAGCAATGCGTGAAGTATATGATCTGTAAACGATGCAGTAACATATAATATAAGGGTATTTTCATGTTTTTATTCTGGCAGTATTTTAACTTGTTTACGTGTATTTATGTACATTTGTTTCTGTAATGGTGTACATTTGGAATTCACTCCCACAAGACCTTAGACACTGCTCAGCCCTGTCATCTTTTAAAGCCAAACTGAAAACCTTCCTCTTCTCACAGTATTTCCATCCTAACTAATATCAGTACCCAGTTTCTGCTACAGTCAGTGTGTTGTGTGTGTGTGTGTGTGTGTGTGTGTGTGTGTGTGTGTGTGTGTTGTGTTGTAGTGCGTTTTTTCTTTTTCTTTCTATCTCTCTTTTTTTTCTATTTTTTATAATACTTTATGTCAATTGTTTTGGTATAACTATGCTCTACATGTGTATAGAATATCATATTTAGGTTAATATGTATCATTTGTGCGCTCAGGGCGTTGATGAGCGCATGATAAATGTACATTATTATTATTATTATTACGTGTATTGCTGATTCTAAAGCAGCCTCCCTCGGTCACTCTTAGATCAGGGAGAGAATAGTTAATGCAAAAAAGCTTTGCCTCTCTCTCTTTCCCTCCCGAAACCCAACGAGTCAATAATGACCAAACATGACCGAGTTCCAAGAATTCTGTGTGTGTGTGTGTGTGTGTGTGCGTGTGTGTGTGTGTGTGTGTGTGTGTGTGTGTGTGTGTGTGTGTGTGTGTGTGTGTGTGTGTGTGTGTCTCTCTCTCTCTCTCTCTTCCTCTCTCTCTCTCTCTCTCTCTCTCTCTCTCTCTCTCTCTCTCTCTCTCTCTCTCTCTCTCTCTCTCTCTCTCTCTCTCTCTCTCTCTCTCTCTCTCTCACGATCAGTAAGTTTTTACCCTTCTTGAGCATCCAAAATTATTTGCTGCTTGGCCTGAAATTTCACATGCTCTACGTGCCCGCACGGAAGTAAAGGCGTGTGAGAAGAAGCAATTCAACACTAATCAAAAAGTAATGGTGTAGAAACAATAAAAGGAAAGAAGTAAAAAACAGCCCTAAACTGAAGACGACAAAGAACTCGCGTAGAAGGAAATTTAGAAGCCGATTTCCATAGCAACGAGAAAGTCTTTGACCGGCCCTGATCTTTTTACGTTTCAGAGCAGACGGATTAGACAGTCTGACGCTTCAAGCGTGGCTTGCGTCACGGCTGTCCACTCCAGCGGCAATCAGCAACAAGTTACAAGCAGCTCTTTAAGCTGTCGTCAAATATCGTTGGTATGGACTCGGGCTGGTCCGGCGAAAGCGAGTGCCCCGGTGAATACTTGAGCTAATTACCGAAATCTCAAAAACCGTCACTTGAAAACAAAGCTTGAAAGAGGGACGTTCGTTTGAGTCCTCCGATGAAAACGCCGGGTAAAACACTTTGAAACGCGGACCTCTCTCTCTCTCTCTCTCTCTCTCTCTCTCTCTCTCTCTCTCTCTCTCTCCTCTCTCTCTCTCTCTCTCTCCTCTTCTTCTTCTTCTTCTTCTTCTTCTTCTTCTTCTTCTTCTTCTCTTCTCTTTCTTTTCTTCTTTTTCTTTTCTTCTTCTTCTTCTTCTTCTTCTTTCTTCTCTCTTTCTTCTTCTTCTTCTTTTTCTTCTTCTTCTTTCTTCTTTTTTCTTTCTTTTTTTTTTCTTTTCTTTCTTTCTTCCTTTTCTTCTTCTTCTCTTCTTCTCTCTTTTTTTCTTTCTTTCTTTCTTCTTCTTCTTCTTCTTTCTTTCTTTCTTTTTTTCTTCTTTCTTTTTCTTTTCTTCCTTTCTCCTGTTTCTAGCGTATACTTCCTTCTTTCTTTCTTTTTTTTCATTTTTCTTTTCTCTCTTCTTCTTTTCTTTCCTTTTCTTTTACTAGCTACACATCATTTCTGTGTGTGTTGTTTGTTGTGTGTGTGTGTGTGTGTGTGTGTGTTGTGTGTGTGTGTGTGTGTGTGTGTGTGTGTGTGTGTGTGTGTGGTGGTGGTGGTGGTGGTGGTTGGTTATTTGTTTGCTTGTTTGTTTTGTTTTTGTTTCGTTGTTATTTTGTTGTTTTCTTGTTTGGTAGCGAAAATGTCAAAATAAAGCAGCCATATTCAAATCCAGGAACAGACAAAGCTGGCCCAAGTTGTCTTGGACTACAGGCACTGCGATCGGTTGAACGTTGATATGATTCATTGATGATCGGTTGACTGCTGATATGACGTCACTGCGATTGGTTGATTGTTGATATGATGTCATTCATGATCGGTTGACTGTTAATATGATGTCATTGATGATCGGTTGACTGCTGATATAATGTCACTGATGACTGGTTGACTATACTGATATGATGTCACTGCTGACTGGTTGATTGTTGATGTGTGTAACTGATGATTTATGGTTAACTTCAGCTGTTTTCCTCAACGTCTGCTTCTCTGTTGGTAGAATGTGAGAGTCAGTGAGAGAAACTGCACAACAAAATGCTAAGTTAACCCTTTCCCTGCAAGGAAATTTGTACTGCCTGTTCTAGTTCCTCCCAAGAAAGGTGTCAAGAGGTCTTAGCAACCCAAACACGTTCATTTATAAGACATGTGTACCAAAAGTGGATGTTTCCTATAAGAATGGTCTCAAAAGGTCTCAGCGAATCACAGACATTCCATTTTAAGACATGTGTACCACATGGGGATGTTTCCTATAAGAATGGTCTCAAGAGGTCTTAGCACAGACATTCCATTTTAAGACGTGTACCACATGGGGATGTTTTCTATAAGAATGGTCTCAAGAGGTCTTAGCACAGACATGTGTACCACATGGGGATGTGTCTCCTATAAAAATTAAAGGTCTTCAAAATCCTCTTTAAAACAGTGCCACAGGGGGCAAAAATTTTCCAAATTTGCAAGACCCTGTGTACCACATGGGGATGTGTCTTTCCTTAAAAAAAGGCTTCTTAGCCCCCAGTTACCCTTTTAAAGTTCCACGGGGTGTGTTACTAGCTTTGTTTTTAATTTTTTTAAAATGTAATAGCCCGTGTTAATAAACCTAGCTGTAGAAATACTTCACACGGTTGCTTAGGTTGACTCTGTGTGCGTCTTACTGGGCAGCGGTGAGAGTGAAATCAATCAGAATTGTACGGTTCGTTAGTGAGTTTCAAGTCTCTGATTTGCTGCCCGTTTTACGCTGTTTTAAATTAAGCTTTGTATAGTCAGTATGCTCGTGTGTGCGGGTGCCTTTGTATGTGTTTATTGCGTGTATGCGTGTATCCTAAAATAGTCTCTACGGACAAGATTGCGTGCTTTATAAATACTTTTATTATTATTATGAGTTCTGGCATATACAGGAATCAACGACGACGTTGACGTAAATCAGAACCGTACGGTTCATGGGTTAGTTAGACAGCTTATTTGTGTTGCACGGGATTTCGATCTACGGCCAATGTATCTCTGGAGGCAGCTCTTCGTCAGACCTAGTCATCCGCCACAATCTCGATTCATGCATGATTGTGCTCACTGACGCGCATAGCTTAAAGGCCGAGTTGGACGTCTGGCCTTTTGGCTGGCGTTGAACAAACACAGGATGGCACCGTCACAGCGAGGCTAGAACCTGGCAAACGTCACACTGTGCCTCCCATGCGCACAGATGCCCGGATGTCGCTCTCATTTGCATATTGGCCAGCTCGCTGGTGTATGGAAGCAATCTCCCAGAAACACCGGCGCACAAAACATCAAAGCCGATTTGTTTGGATCGAGGCTTCGATTTATCCATTTTCTTGTCAAGTATCGCCATGGGCACGGGATGATTGTCGTCTTTTCTTTTCTGTTCTTTCTTCTTCTTCTTCTTCTTCTTCTTCTTCTTCTTCTTCTTCTTCTTCTTCTTCTTCTTCTTCTTCTCTCTCTCTTTCTCTCTCTCTCTCTCTCTCTCTCTCTCTCTCTCTCTCTCTCTCTCTCTCTCTCTCTCTCTCTCTCTCTCTCTCTCTCTCTCTCTCTCGCCAGCCTTGTTTCTTTCTTTCCTGGTCGCCTTTGCCGACATATTATTCTGCAAGACACGCAGTTTTATAACGAGGCCAAACTACATTGCGGAAAAAGCAACTCGGGAGTACCAGTTTGGTGGGACGTTCTACACTGCACGGTCTGGAGACACAAAACAAAGCGAAATTTAGGAATGTAAAAGAGGATTTGAAGTATTCATAAATGGATTTGTTTCCCTACACCTTTGGTTAATGACATACTGATTGTTTGGGGCATCCTTGGATCGACACAATGCCCTCTCTCTCTCTCTCTCTCTCTCTCTCTGGGGGAATGTGTGTGTGTGTTTTTTCTTGGGGGGAGGGGGGGATTAATTTTTTTTGGGGGGGGTATCATTTTTCTTTGGGGGTATCATTTTCATTGGGCATCAGAGAGAGAGGTCTCGTTCTTCTGGTGATAGATATATCGATTAGGGGATTTTATCAAAACCCAGATCCCGGATGAAAGATATTCTTGGCTACGTATACCTGACAAAGGCAGCTGGCTGGGGGAGAATGTGATGTTGACCGTCGTCTGGGTTCGGTTCAAGCAAAACCATAGAGAGCATTGGTTTTAACGCTGGCGGGAAAAGCTATAGAAATGATTGGTTTTAACGTTGGTTCAGGGAAAAGATATAGAGATTATGAGTTCAACGAGAAGATATAAAGAACATTGGTAATTTTAAGGGTAGTTGAAGAAAATATATAGAGATGGTTGGTTTTAACGTTCGTTCAAGGAAAAGATATAGAGATTATTGGTTCAAGGAAAAGATAAAGAGATCATTGGTTCAAGGAAAAGATACAGAGATCATTGGTAATTCTAACGGTGGTTCAAGGAAAGGCTATAAAAATCATTGGTGATTTTAACGCAGGTTCAAAGACAAGACGTAGAGATAAGTAGTATTAACGCTAGTTCAAGGACAAGATGTAGAGATAAGTAGTATTAACGCTGGTTCAAGGACAAGGTGTAGAGATAAGTAGTATTAACGCTGGTTCAAGGACAAGACGTAGAGATAAGTAGTATTAACGCTGGTTCAAGGACAAGATATAGAAATAAGTAGTAGTAACGCTGGTTCAAGGACAAGATATAGAGATAAGTAGTATTAACGCTGGTTCAAGGAAAAGATATAGAGATAATTTGTTCAAGAAAAGCGCTACCAATTGTGGAAACATGTTAGTGTTAAAAGAAATAAAATCTCTTGTTGTTTTGGTGTCATTTATTGACATAATGTACGTTGTTATCTTGATAATCGTGAAATGTGTCTGTATAGTACAATATCACTTATAAGAAAGGACTTTAATTTTTTTAATTTAAGTAAGAAGAAACACGTTTGTGTTATATGGTTATAAAAGACACATTCCGCTAAATCTTATAAGGCCTTGTAAAAATGAGGTGAATTTTTGTTTGTTGTTGCTGGTGTTGTTGTTGTTGTTTGCTTTGCTTTTTGCCAAAACTCGGATCCTGGAAAAAGAAAAGCAAACATTTTCAGTCACCCTGGTCAGAGATGTTCCTGATTATCAGACCAAAACA
>JABMCL010002741.1:15000-17500 GCA_018857735.1 Alviniconcha marisindica | reverse complement strand
GTTATTTCCCATGGAAACGGAACATGATAGATGTTATTTCCCATGAAAACGGAACATGATAGATGTTATTTCCCATGAAAACAGAACATGATAGATGTTATTTCCCATGAAAACAGAACATGATAGCTGTTATTTCCCATGAAAACGGAACATGATAGATGTTATTTCCCATGGAAACGGAACATGATATCTGTTACTCCCCATGGAAACGGAACATGATAGATGTTATTTCCCATGAAAACAGAACATGATAGCTGTTACTCCCCATGAAAACAGAACATGATAGATGTTACTCCCCATGGAAACGCAACACGATAGCTGTTATTTCCCGCAGAAACGGAAGATAATACCTGTTATTTTCCAATAGACGAAATATAATAGCTGTTATTTCTCGTGGAAAAAGGAACAAGATCAAATAAAATAAAATGGAGATGGAACGTTGTAACTGTTATTTCACATGGAGATGGAACGTGATAGCTGTTACTTGCCTTTGAAAAGGAACATAATAAGTGTCATTTCCTATGGAAAGGGGGAGCAAATGACTTATTTATGATGGAGATGGAACATGGTAACTGTTATTTCCCATAGAGAGGAAAGAAGATAACTAATACCTCATGAAGATGGAAAACGATGCTAGTATTAAACGGAAAGGGAACAAAATTACTTATTGAACATGACAGCTGTTATTTTTCTTGGACAGGGAACACGATAGCTGTTACTTTCCTTGGACAGGGAGCACGACAGCTGCCATTTTCCTTGGACAGGGAACATGACAGCTGTTAATTTCCCATGGACAGGGAAGATGGTAACTGTTATTTCCCAAAGAGCTGGAACATGATAGATAATAGGAATAATACCATGGAGTGGAAACATGATAGCTGTAATTTCCCGTCGAGCGGAAACATGATAATTGTTATCTCCCATTGTTGGTTCAACAACAACAACAAAATGTTATTACAACATGGTTTTTGGCTGTGCGTGTTTTTAACTAGTGCATAATTCATTTCCATGCTCTGCGCATTCATCCTCATTTCAGGATTAATTCCCAAACGCTTACTTTAAATCGCAGAGCAGTACAAACTTTGCGTTCCTGGTTCTCGTAGCAGTCGCAACGGACAACGTAACTTTATTCTGATTGGCTGATCGCTTTTACTCGTCATCAGCTTACGACACGCGAGGTCGGCGAAGGTTGTTTTTCTTTGAGTTTTGAATCAAATGTCTGGGCTCATTTTGTCGTAGAATGTGACATTAAATTGATGTCTATGAAGGGTCCGCTGGTTGTTGTTGTTTTTTGTTGTGTTGTGTGTGTTTTTGTGTGTGTTTTTTTAGTGTTTTTTTGTTGTTGTTGTTTTTGGGTGTGTGTGTTTTTTGTTTGTTTTTGTTTGTTTGGTTGGTTGTTGTTGTTTTGGCGGTCTGTGGGGTGTTATTTGTTTGCTGTTGTTGTTTCTGCTGCTTGTTGTTCTGTTGATGTTGTTGTTGATCTTGATCTTGATATTGATGCGCGCTATAAGTGCGATACGTCGACAGGACCTAATCACGGGTAAAGCGTCAGCAGACGAGGGGAGAGCACTCGATGTTGTTGCGGGAGTTGTTTTGTTTTGTTTGCGGGGAGCAGGTGGCTTTGGGTCTAAACACACGACAATAATTCAGGTGAACAAGCTATTCTCGCTCACACTGCCGATGAGAAGCTTGGTAAGTTCAGTCATAGCACCACATTCTGTGTCCCTATCGGTTATACCGCGAAGCGATCGCGACATCAACTACAGGGGAAACGCTGTCTATCCATAGCATGAAGACGTAACTATATATACTCTCTTCCCATGGAGAACGCATACAACGCAAATGGGAAAGTAAATGTGCAATTAATACTACACTTAATTAGCCGGGGGGGGGAGGAGGAGTGTGGGTATGTTCAGCTAAGAGATAATCTGTTCTTCTCCAGAAATACTCGGAAATTTTCCCAGACTCGGTGAGGGGGGTTGTGGTGGGGGGGGTGGGGCTGGGGGGAAGAGAGGGCGGGCAGACCGGTTAAACGGGCGACTGGTGCTGTAGACGTTGGTGCTGTGTTCCCAGAACCAGAAGGAATTTGTCCCATTGGGTGTAAGAACTTGACAACTGACAAATGCCAAGAGGAGAATGTTTTATTATTATAAATTTTTCATTGTTGTTTCTGTTGGACTTTTCAATTTTTTTCAATTGTTTTTATTGTATTTTTGTTTGTTTGTTGGCACGTTATTTGTTTTTTGGTTGTGTATTTGTGTGTGTGTGTGTGTGTGTGTGTGTGTGTGTGTGTGTGTGTGTGTGTGTGTGTGTGTGTGTGTGTGTGTGTGTGTGTGTGTGTTGTGTTTGTTTACGTGTAATGTGTGTGTGTGTGTGTGTGTGTGTGTGTGTGTGTGTACGTGTGTGTGTGTGTGTGTGTGAGGGGGGGTGTCGGGAGGAAGTGAACGTGTTGTTTGTTTCTGCGATCACTACTGGCTCATTCCTTGGACACAACGTCAAT
>JABMCL010002741.1:5000-10000 GCA_018857735.1 Alviniconcha marisindica | reverse complement strand
GGGGATTGAATGTGTGTTTGTGCTAGAGCTGACGCGCCAGATACCATGGTCTCATGTACGACTTTTGGTCGGACCACAGTTTCTAACTACTACTAACGTGTGTGTGTGTGTGTGTGTGTGTGTGTGTTGTGTGTGGCTGTGTGGATGTGTGTTGACATGTCGTTTTGGTGGCGCGTTGTATTTGTGTGTGTGTGGTGTGTGTGTGTGTGTGTGTGTGTGTGTGTGTGTGTTCGCGTGTGTGTGTGTGTGTGTGTGTGTGTGTGTGTGTGTGTGTGACTAGTTGGTGTATGTAACCAAAAGTAATATCCGCATGTAATAAACACGGTAACAAAACACACATTCATCCGAGTCTTTCGTTCACAAGGTAAGCCTCCTCAGTGAACTTGATCACTCTGTTTCAAGCATAGACTATTTTTTGTTTAATACTTTTTTTGAATCAACACGCAAGGGAGTTAATTAGCGCTGGAAAGACGTCACACAAACCCAACAACAACAAAGACTTTGGCTGCATTAATCCTTTTTCGGTTAATTATGGCACCACTTGTCTACCCGTCATCAGGGGTTCTGTTCAGTTCATATGGATGCTTTCATTTGGAGCTACGTTAAATTGTCTGATTTTTATGTGCTGACAGACGCCCGCACGTACAGCAAGCACACTGTGCAAACCGCACGCAAAAACCGAAACAAGGACAAAACATTGCAAACTGCCTCCGAAGACACGTCTCCACCCGCCACTTTGCTGGCACGTGACTTCAGCAGGCTTTCTCTGCGGTACTTTCCCTTCCTCATCAATCAGCAGCTGCCTGCATGGAGGCTTTTGTTGGATTTTGTCAGTAATGCCCACTCTTCTGGCTTCGGCTGCGGTGCGGGGCATTGTGTTTGTTTTCTGTTTCCTTTTGCCTCGTGGGTCTTCGGCCAAAATTGCAGTTAAGATTCATTGCAGTTCACGCCTTATTTTCTTGAGTTATGTGATCTTTTCTGATCTGTGGTTCGGCCAGAATTGCATTTTAGATTCGTTGTAGTTCACGCCTTATTTTCTTGAGTTATGTGATCTTTTCTGATCTGTGGTTCGGCCAAAATTGCAGTTTAGATTCATTGTAGTTCACGCCTTATTTTCTTGAGTTATGTGATCTTTTCTGATTTGTGGTTCGGCCAGAATTGCAGCTTAGATTCGTTGTAGTTCACGCCTTATTTTCTTGAGTTACGTGATCTTTTCTGATTTGTGGTTCGGCCAGAATTGCAGTTTAGATTCATTGTAGTTCACGCCTTATTTTCTTGAGTTATGTGATCTTTTCTGATTTGTGGTTCGGCCAGAATTGCAGTTTAGATTCATTGTAGTTCACGCCTTATTTTCTTGAGTTACGTGATCTTTTCTGATCTGTGGTTCGGCCAAAATTGCAGTTTAGATTCATTGCAGTTCAGGACTTATTTTCTTGAGTTATGTGATCGTATCTGGTCTGTGGTTCGTTGTCTAACCTATCTGGGAAGGGTGGGACAAGTCGGTTAAATCCATATGCTGCGTAGCACTTTAGTTCTTCGTCTCTATTGCGACTCTCTCTGGATGTTTATTCAGTAAAACAAAATCTGAATCAACAATGACTGCTAAAGTGAGGAAGAACTGTCCGGTTGGGTGTGACAGGTGAGGGAGAACTGTCCGGTTGGGGGTGACAGGTGAGGGAGAACTGTCCGGTTGGGGTGACAGGTGAGGGAGAACTGTCCGGTTGGGGGGTGACAGGTGAGGGAGAACTGTCCGGTTGGGGGGTGACAGGTGAGGGAGAACTGTCCGGTTGGGGGGTGACAGGTGAGGGAGAACTGTCCGGTTGGGGGTGACAGGTGAGGGAGAACTGTCCGGTTGGGGGGTGACAGGTGAGGGAGAACTGTCCGGTTGGGGGTGACAGGTGAGGGAGAACTGTCCGGTTGGGGGTGACAGGTGAGGGAGAACTGTCCGGTTGGGGGGTGACAGGTGAGGGAGAACTGTCTGGTTGGGGGTGACAGGTGAGGGAGAACTGTCCGGTTGGTGAGTGAGAGAGAGAGAGAGAGAGAGAGAGAGAGAGAGAGAGAGAGAACAGGACGAACATTCAGGGGGCGAGGAGAGAGAACAGTCCTGGGGCTAACAGTCCCCGTGGGCTGACCACGTCACGGGGATCGAACGGTCTATAGGAGCGAAAGCGGTCGGAGCTAGGGCAGTCAGACTGACGTAGAGCTAAGGGCCCCGTGGGGGCCGGGCGTTTGGCTCTGGACAGCGCAGTAACTGACCGTTACATCCACATTGCTCTCCGCCCAGCCGCGTTTACCGCAGTGTTTTGGAGACGATATTTCACATCACTGTCGCGGCGCGGTGGCCGTCCCATGAAAAAGCCAGTTTTGATCAGCAGTTAGTGTTGTTGATTCTGCGCAGGCGTTCTGGGCCTCGAACTGTTTCAGACAGCGTCTGTGAGGCTGAGACTTCTCTTTGCTCTCTTTGCCTCCACCCCCACCCCCAACCCCAACCCCCACCCCACCCCCACCCCAACCCCAACCCCAACCCCAACACCCAGCAATCCCCCCAGAGCAAAACGACCGAATAAGAGCAGAAATGGGGGTCTTTGGGTGCTTTGTGTGGACATAATAGCGGACTTTGTACTTTCATTCACATTATTTCATGACATTATCAGGCCTGCATGTGCAGTTTTAGGTGATTTGTTGTTGCTTATTTGCATACTTGGCTGGCTGGGGCGGGGTATTGTTGTTGGTTGTTTTGTTGGTTGTCGTCGTCGTCGTCGTCGTCGTCGTCGTTGTTGTTGTTGTTGTTGTTGTTGTTGTTGTTGTTGTTGTTGTTGTTGTTGTTGTTGTTTGGTTGGTTGGTTGGTTGTGCTTTCGACTGGCGATTTATCACCTGACCCTTTGTGGCACATAATCGATACGCTCGTGTTTGTGCGTATTTCCGCGTGGTTATCTGAAACAGAACGAGGCCCATAGCGCCTGTCCAGTATCAACAAACAAGGGAGTTAATGAGTGCCGGAAAGACGTCACACAAACACAGCAACAAAGACCTCAGTCGCCTACGTAGCTCTTTCGTGGCGTGCCAGTAAATACAAGATACATAAACTCCACCAGAGTTACATCCTCACCGAGGATGTCCTCACATTGTATTTACTCGCATGCCAGGTGAGTTACCTTAGGCGATTCGGGTCTTTGCTGATAGACGTAATGAACTGGGTTACATTAATTACGCATGTGTTTACGTATGTTTTTCTGACGCTCAGCATTCCTTAGTCAGAGTTCATTGAGAAAGATTTCAAGAAAGCCGAAAATTCTGATCGGAATGTGGCGTTACTGTTGTTTTTATTTACACTAGATAACTCCTTTGTTTCTTGATTTTGTATTTCAGCGTGCTTATTTAAACCGGGAGGCAGTTGTTTATGGAACAGTTGGCAATCTTCCTGTTCACTCATGCCAAAAGGTTAAGCAACCTTAAGAAGAAAGGAGCCTGATATATTTGCTATTCTGATCAAATAAGGTTTGATAACGGTTTCAGAAAGTCGATAATAAATATATGTCAATTAAATCATTGACACCGTGGACGATCACGTACGTGGACACCTTTGATATTTCACAACTGTTTGTCAGTAAACTTGGCAAAGAGTCTGCTGACTGCAAGCTGATACTCTAGCAATCGCATGCTGAACTTACTTAGCCACGGCCTTGCCGCCCGGTGCCATGATTTTGACGACTGCTGAGTCTAAACTGTTTTTCAAGTGCGTCTAATGCTGTCAAAGCCTGTAGTCTTTACTCACATCGGGCTCGTTTTTCACGTGCGTCTAATGCTGTCAAAACCTGTAGTCTTTGCTCACATCGGACACGTTTTTCACGTGCGTCTAACGCTGTCAAACCCTGTACATGTTGCACTCATCGGGCACGTTTTTCACGTGTTCTCCACGCGGTGTACGTAGAGTATACGAGTGAAACTGATCGCATGCTGACTGGAGGAAGACCAGCGAATGAGCCTTCCAAAAGTAGAGGTTTAGTGGTTTTGCGGTTTGAACATCTGGGAACTGTTTTTCATATAAACGTCGCTAAGCTTTTGAGCTTTTGAGCTTGGTAATATCCAAGGAGGCGGTCTGAAATTCCTGGGACATTTTTAACGCCATTGTGGCTCACAAATATCATCAGAATCATCCAAACCGAATCATATCAAGCGAATAAAGTCCAACCGAAAAGTAAATTTTATCACATTTTGTTTCTTTCAGTATGCGTATGCGCCATTGACGTTTGATCTAGATCTAGTTTCCGAGTAGCACCGTGCACGCATCCTCAGATCTGATGGCAGCAAAACAATCGATCGTGTACTGACGACTCACTTTTTACAAACCGTCTAGCTAGCTAGCTAGCTATCTGTCTAGCTGTCTGTCTACCTTCCTATCCGTTTGATTTTGAAATTCAGCTCTATCTGTCTAGCTAGCTACCTATCTATCTATATCTATCTATCTATCTATCTATACGTCTGATTTTTAAATTATCTATCTAGCTATATCTACAACCTATCTCTGTCCACCTACCTACCTACCTATATGTCTGTCTGTGTACGTATCTGTCTGATTTTGAAAGTCATTTATCCTGGAAATGGCTCACACTACCGCCTTAGTTGCAGGGCCCGCTGAAAGACTCGTGCCGTAAGTGTTGAAACGTGCGCGAAAATTAAGACTATAATGACGTCATGCCCTGTGTCTTTTTCAGGAAGCTGAGCAGCAGTGATCTCCACTCACGACTCAAAACACGCAAAGTGCTCGGCGTCGGTGAAACTGACGACGGGGACGTGCACAGGTCAAAGGTCAGTTGCGTGTCTGTTTGTTTTTTGTTGTTGTTTTGTTGTTGTTTGTGTGTGTGTGTGTGTGTGTGTGTGTGTGTGTGTGTGTGTGTGTGTGTGTGTTCTTCTTCTCTTTTCTTTTCTCTCTCTCTTTCTTTCTTGAAGTCTGTTGTTTTGGTGTAACTTTTTGACATACGTCTCTCTCTCTCTCTCT
>JABMCL010000697.1:845000-916866 GCA_018857735.1 Alviniconcha marisindica | reverse complement strand
TGCTTCGACGCCGAGGTAGGCCCATAATTCACACACAACACACACACACACACACACACACACACACACACACACACACACACACACACACACACACACAAACATACACACACACACACACACATACACACCCACCACACACACACACACACACTCACCACACACACACACACGCGCGTGATGCTGACGCCGAGGTAGGCCCATAATTCACACACACACACACACACACACACACACACACACACACACACACACACACACACACACACACACACGTACGCACGCGCGCGCGCGCGCGCACGCACGAACGCACGCACCTGATGCACGCACGCACGCACACACGCACCTGATGCACGCACGCACCTGATGCACGCACGCACGCACGCGCACTCACACACACTCGCACGCACGCACGCACGCACACACACACACACACATGGGCGCAGGTCCATACCGCTGAGGAGAAAAACGAGTTTCCCGTAAGTCACGTGGCCTGGAAGCCAATTGTAACAGTCTAGTAGACGGACACAAGATCATAGTGACGAGAACTGTTCGCGTGAAGAGGATGAACCCATGGACCTATATATATACAAGTCCATGGATAAACCACTGGAGGTTGTTTAACTGTGTTCGTGTCGTCACTTACTAACCGAGGTGAATCTAAAGGAACTGTGGAAAAGTGGAGGAAAACTTGGAACATGTCTCACACCTTACTCGTTGCGGGTTTTATACACTTCGCTGCTCTTTTTGCAGGTAAGAAAATTAATCGATTACTAAGCCTGTTTGCATGGGTTGTACGTGTTTTGGGTTATTATGGTGTGAGAGACAAAACTAAATATAAAGACGCCTTCTCAACACATGTTTTGTCTAACCGAACAGATCGAAGAGGTCAAAATGAAATTTAAAAAAAAAAAAAAAAATCTTCAAATCCTTCGATGATTTTTTTATTTTTTATTTTTTTTTAATTAAAAAAAATATATATATATAAAAATCGTGCGTGATGGTTAGCGGGACTGACAGCGCACAACAATGACCGGTGTCCCAGCTCACCGTATGGCACGCATATTTGATATCGTGCATGGACGTTGCGTGCTCTCGTCACCCGCCCCTCGAATAAGATCAAAGAGGCTGCGGTTGGCTGTTTGGGAATCTGACACCTGACGGTGCTTTCTACATCGACTCCCGTTAATCGTCACTTACGCAGATAGTATTCATAACTGAGGAGAATATCAAGGGAGCCACATTTTGAAGCTGAGTTAGTAGTTGGACACTTTCATGTCCTGTCAACCGAACAGGGTTATTATTATCTCCATTTTTTTCCCCGTCAGATTTACTCTGTTTAAGGTCTTCCAGATCTAAATTTAACGCCTCAACAATTAACTACTAGCTTGTTGTTGTTTTTCCCCCTACACTTCGACCTAAAATCCTCGGTTTTAAGTGTTCATTTTGATCTCTTATATCTGTCGCCGGAGCCGGAAAGGCCGATAATCAATTAGACTGAACCAACACATAAGGGAGTTTAGCGCTCGAAAGACGTCACACAAACACAACAACAAAGATCTGAGTCTCCTACGGTAAGTCTCACCTGCCAGGTGAATACAAGGTATATTAACTACACCAGCCGTCAAATCAATAATCGATAATCAATCAATCAATTCAGTTACGTCCATCTTTTTTTGAATGACAAGCACTAAGTCGTATATTTTGTGAAAACTGTTGCTGTGTCAGTTTGTATCTGATAGAGTCTAACGTAAAATTATAG
The DNA here is from genome assembly GCA_018857735.1 of Alviniconcha marisindica. Taxonomy (NCBI): domain Eukaryota; kingdom Metazoa; phylum Mollusca; class Gastropoda; family Provannidae; genus Alviniconcha; species Alviniconcha marisindica. The sequence goes on along the minus strand of JABMCL010000697.1, from coordinate 915,104 downwards.
TGTCCATGGATTTGACGTCACTGATTTTGGAGAGAAAAAAGTTTGTATGCCGGCACTAGCACCCACGTCGTAACTTGACCAAATAATTATTGTCTTCTGTACGGCGTTGGAGCCAAGGCTGACTTTCGTGGGTAAAAATGACACGACTTTGGGGAGACTTGTTTTAAACTGTTGCTAGGTGTCTAACGTAAACAGTTCCCATGCAATATTTGCCTCGGACATCAGAGTTACTTCTTCTTCTTTCGTGGTGCTTTAGAAACGGCCACGAGGCTTATTAGGAACAGAAGCCTAGGACGGTCACCGGTGCAGTGAGCCGGTTTGGCCTAGCGGTAAGGCGTTAGGCTGGTAAGCGGAGGGGCCACAGTTCGAATCCGCTTCGGCTCTCCTTTCTCTTCAAACGTTGTGTGGTCTGTGGACTGACGTTGTGAGTTTGTCCCTCACAATTTATGAAACATTAAAATGGCTCTCATCGCTGCCGATGTTAATGCAGGAGTAATTCTGGGGGTGACAGTGTAGCGATAGGTATATAATCTCCCTCTTCCCCCCTTCTCCCCGTCCCTAATAAGCCTTATGGTTTCTCATAGTGTGGACGTTAAGCACCATGCTTACTTACTTACGGCCACCTTGACTTTTAGACAGCTCGGCCTGAGCCCTGACTGAGTCACTCTTATGTCGATTCGCCGAGAGGGTTTGAAGACCCAAAACAGCTGGTGTCAGCTAGACGAGTCAGAATCAGATCGACGTGCGATGTAGACGATTAAGAACAGGAAATTCCCGTTCATGGTTATATATAAATTATAGCGACCGTCTTGAATTTCAACGGCTACATAGGTCAGGAGCTGTGTGAGAGTCGAGGTGGCCGTCCTTCCAGGCTGTCCGTCCTAACGAGCCTTCTGGTTTCCGTGGACGTAAAGCTATATTGAACCATGCTTCGGCACTGGTCTCAGCTTGTCCCTAATATGTCACTGAACTGACATCTGAGGACATTAAGCCGCATCCGTCACTTCAGCATCATTGGGCAGCAGCTTCGGGGGCCGGGTCAGTGTGATTCACTCCCAGCTGACCAAGCCGCTGAAATTCAACTGAGACGGTCACTTTATTCATTAACGTTTTATTTTTGCTGTTGTTGTTGTGAGCCGTTTTGGCCTAGCGGTAAGGCCGCGTTAAGGCCGCTGGTACTGGAGCGGAATGACCTCGGTTCGATACCGCTTCGGCTCTCCTTTCTCTTCAAAAAGGTTGTGGTTTGTGGACACTGTCTTGTGACTTACTTTGTCCATCACTTCCTACTGAAACATTAAAATGGCCCTCGTCGTTGCCAACCTTAATGCAGAAGTCATTCAGTGTAGCAATAGGTCAGTATATAATCTCCCTTTTCCCCAACCTCCGTAACCCCTTCCCCCCTTCTCCCCGTCCCTAATAAGCCTTATGGTTTTTGTGGACGTTAAGCATCATGTTTACTCGTTACCGTGCGTCACCTTGACTTTTAGACAGATCGGCCTGAGCCCTGACTGAGTCACTCTTATGTCGATTCGCCGAGAGGGTTTGAAGACCCAAAACAGCTGGTGTCAGCTAGTCGAGTCAGAATCCGATCTACATGCGATGTATAAGGCTATTTAGAACAGGAAATTCCCGTTCATGATAGCGTCCGTCTTGAATTTCAGCGGCTTCGGGGGCCGGGTGTGATTCACTCCCCGCACTAAGCCCGCGCTGCCGAGAATTCAAGACGGTCACTTTATTCGTTAACGTTTTATTTTTGTTGTTGTTGTTGTTGTTCACAAAAGCCGCAGCTGCCAACGGAGTCATTCCTCACCTCAGTGCTGACTATGAGGACAGCGAGTGGACGCCGCCGGAAGTAACTCGGGCAGCCTACGACTTCTGGGGCATATTCACGACAGTTGGCGGCCTGATGTTGCTGGTGCTGTATTTGCTGGTCATGTGTTGCTGCTGCTGGCGAGGAGCGAAGAGGGGCGAAACGTGCGTCCGCAGCAGTTGTCGTGGAAAGACTGAATCTGACTGTGACACTAACTTTCTGCCGATACAAGAGCCGTCAAAGGAGCCTGTGTAAGGCCTTGTACATTCCTTGTACATTTTTTCCCCTTTTCTTTCGGGAAGGGGAGTGTGTGGAGGGGGGGGGGGGGGGGGTGGGGGGGGGGCGCTCTCTGACGCTGGTCTCTCTCGGCCCTTCTCACATCCTACTTCTGCCACTTCACACATCAGTGGATTAATGAAACGTTTTTAGATTATTAGACATTTAGCAATAATTGTATCTGTGTGTGTGTGTCTCTTCCCCCCTCCACCCCCCCCCCCCCCCTCTCGTTGTATAGCATAATTATGCGTGTGTGATGTCATTTTCGTTTCCTCGTCTTCCGCTTATTCGACCGGTGCTTTGTGAATTAATGTTTTTATGTATGTTTCGAATCGTGCCAGTATTGACAATCCTCTCTCGCTCTCGGAAAAGCCATGATAAGTATAGATTTGACACACCCCACCCTCACCCCCCACCCTCACATCCCTTTCTTCTACATTCTTACACTTTTACTTGTTACTCTTTCTGTCTTGTCATCTTTCTGTTACTGGAAATATTTTGACAATATTGAAGGACTTAACTCTTTGAAAGTATTATATGTCTCATGCTTGCGTGTATGTGTGTGTGTGTGTGTGAGAGAGAGAGAGAGAGAGAGAGAGAGAGAGAGAGAGAGAGAGAGAGGAGAGTGCCTTGTTTTATATTTGTGTAAGGACTGATGTTGCAGATGTGACATGAGAAAGGGTTTTGAAATGTGCATTTTGCTTAAAACAGACTCACAGATCTAGAGCTTGATCGTCCTAAGGTGACAGAATGTTAAAATCCAGTTACTAACTAGACTGTTTAAGTGTTTTTTGTTTGCTCGTTGTTGCTGTTGTTGTCGTGTGTTTTTTCGTGTTTTTTTTTTGGGGGGGGGGGGGTTGGGGGGGTGTCTAATTCTCCTTCCAAACTTGCTTTCATGTTTCTAGTAGTTCTTGTTTTTTTGTGTTGTGGTCTGTGGACACTGTCTTGTGACTTTGTCCCTCAAAATGAATCAGTTAATGAAACATTAAAGTGGCTCACATCGCTGCCCATCTTAATGCAGGAGTCATTCTGGTGATGACAGTGTAGCGAAAGGTATATAATCTCCCCCTCCCCCCCCCCCCCTCCACACTCCGCCCCCTCCCCCCACCTTCTCACCGCCCCTAGTAAGCCTTATAATTTCTGTGGACGTTAAGCACCATGTTTACTCATGTTTTGTTGTTGTTTTGTTCGCTTTTTTTAATTATATTTTTAGGTACTTTTTATCCCAATTCCTTCTTCTTTTTTGGGGTGGGGATATAGGTTTATGTACCTTTTACCCTAATATTTTTTGTTGTTGTAACATAGGATTGGTCTGAACGTATGAACGAGTGTACTAATTCGCATCATGCCAACTTCAAACAAGTTTAACCAAACCAAGCCTGTTTTCTTGTTCTCACTGTAACATATACACCAACGTGCATACACACACACACACCTGCGCACACACACATGCTTACACACACCCAATTGCAAAGGTAAATATCTAGTTTATTTACCGTCAGATAAAACAGGGTCATGGACAAATCAATGAGAAAAACAAAGATATGGTTCCATGTATATTTTTTTTTTTTATTATAGAAAACTTGCAAAGAAATGATAATCTTTTAAAACTGTACAAAAACAAAACAAAAACACCAACAAAAAAACAAGCTGCAATAACAAGCATGCAGATAATACGTATACATATATATATATATTATGTATATCTCCTCATGCTGCTGATTGCAATATTATTATTATGAAAACAACATTAAATAATACAAATTGCACTATAACACAGCAGGCAAGGGAAAAAAATCACAGAGGTTAAAAAAAATCCTGCTTCAGAGCTTTTCATTTAACAGAATCACATAGGCCATATCATGGGACATCAAAACCAACATACAGCATGACCAACCATTTCTGACAGCTTCACCTGGCATGTCTCTCATGAATGGTATCCCTGTATCAAGGGACATCAAAACCAACATGACCAGCAACTACACTGGTGTTACAGGGACATGATGCAGGTAAACTATTTTTGGAAGCTTCGCAAGGCATAATGTCTCTCATGTTTATAACTCCGGTCTTGAAGACCAGATGGCTAAACACATACTGCAGAGATGCCCACTTCTGCAGACAGGAAGAACAAATGTGTGGCCAACGGCAGTCCAGTTACACACCAAACCCTATGGCAGCAAGGAGGAACTGGAGAAGACAGCTACATCATCTTGCAGACTGGACTCTCAGTGTAGCGGCAATTGAGAAGAAGAAGAATTCATATGTTTTGTGTTGTCCTGTTAAAATCAGCATCCTTTTTAACTGTTTGCATGTGTGGATCTTGTTTCAGAATGCTAACAGTCACCTTTAAAATAAAATAAAATAATTGGGGGTGACAAACAGTTTTAAACTGAAAACTTTATGTTCTTGTGCAATTCAGTTTAAACTTTATGAATTTTTCAATTACATCACCTAGATCATGACTGTAATACTTTTATTTTTTACTTTGCATATATTCAAGAGAGATCATTTACACTTTTTGTGATTTGTCAAAAATGCTGATGTGGGCAATTTATTTTGAACACTGTTCAAGTCTTATAACCTTGCTATGGTCGTATCAGTAACCTTGACATTTTCAATGTTACCAAGGTGTCAAAAATATAAACAGAAATTTTTGTTTAAATGCTGTATGGTTACTTAAAACAAATGATACACAATATGCTTTGCGTGATATGGTGTGTATTTAAGGGAGATAATTGGCAAATTTCCTATCTGCCTTTGCATTTAAGAGGAAGTCATCTCAGCTTAACTGCTCTTCTTGGTATTAATAGAAATGAGCATCCAGTGCACACACACACACATGCATGCTCACACACACACACACACACATGCTCACACACACACATATGCATGCTCACACACACACACACTCACACAAACACACACACAGAGTACACATAAGCAGTACATGAGTCCCAACCGAGAACTCTCAGATTAAAATGTAAATATAAAATGGCTGATGGCAGGCTTGATGCATGCTGTGTACAAGACAAACAACAGGTCTTGGCCTTGATAGGACACATTCACACTGGCAATAACGGGACCAGCACTCGCATATTTATATAATTATGTCAATGGGGAGAGCACAAATCATCCTCAAAAATGTTAAAAAAACAGATAGAACTGTTGGTTCTATCTTCAGTTCTGGTGATGAGTTGAGAGGAGCTCATTAAACTCCTCAACCGACTCAGCAGAGTCTGCGGACTCATCCAGGTTGCTCCAGTCTCTCACAGTCCTTGGGAAGAAGCTGCTTTTGTACATGTCTGTCTTACCAAGTTCGCCTTTAAAGCAGCTTCAGTTGTTTCTTGCGAACTAAGCTACAATGTTCTTGTAGTCTTTAATGGTCCTTGGTCTGATAGGCCCCTTGTTCCAGACAGGAGTGATGTCCTCTGCTAGTATTGTGTGGTTCAGACGTGGTTGGTAACTCCCTGGACTTTTACCTGGCATCACTCAAGTCCCTTGGCTCTTTTTATTTCCAGTGCATACTTTCTTTTTTTAACAGAAGGCGGTGACAGCGAATTATTTGCAAACTTTACAATGCCAACTTTAAAGACATTTTTGAAGGCCTGTAGTCAGAGTGTGTCAGGCAACAAGCAAGAACTTGTTGCCCATGCTATAGGATGCCCCCAAAATGCATTTTTTCCCCACATACTCGGAATCTTCCAGGTCAGCCAGGAAATGATACAAAGACACGTGTGTTTTTTCTGTGCTCCATCAGCTTTCCCCAGTAATTCTTGCAAAGCCAACAGTAGTGGCATTTGTACAGCTTTGCAATTCTAGGTTCAACTTCCATTGTTATACACGGTGTAAACCATTGCCTACTTAGAAATTGGCCCGGAAACAGCAGCTGTGACCTTTCAAGACTTGTGTGAAAGATTACAAAGGGCATTCACTCATGCAAACCAGCTTCGATGAATGGACCATTAGCTGGAAACTATCTGGTAACCATCTTGCACACAAAGAGTAGATGCTGTTGTATTCTGCATCCTTTGGGGGTCTGTCAGGTCAGAAGATGTACATACTTTTGAAGTTACTAGTTTCACCCCAAAAGCTACCAGATCTAAGCATAGACAATCTCTAGGAAGTTCTCAAATCACATGTTCACCCAAAAGACTCAATGACTACTAGACATGTGAAGCTTTATGCCAGGAAACAACAGGCAAGCAAGTATGTCACAGACTCCTCAGCAGAATTGAAACAACTGGCAGCTGAATGCCAGTTTGGGGCTTTTCTGAACAATGCCTTGAGAAATAGGCTTTGTAGGGGACTGTCTGATATATGCTAATACACACACACACACTCACACACACACACACACACACACACACACACACACACACACAACACACACAAGGCTCAGGCCTGAGAAGAAAAAAATCTCCACAATTTTTTTTTAGGAAGTGGTCATTTTTTTCGAAAGAGAAACAATCTCCTTAGCAAGAGAAACAGTCTCCTGTGATTTTGGTGGCGGCAAGATATGCATAAATCGGGCACACCCAGCCAGAGTGGCTGGGCAGCACAGCTGGGAAGAAATGCACACAGGGACAATCACAGACACAAGGCACTGCAGAAAGGGAAGGGTCACTCACCCTGAAAACAATTAAAGCAGGGGCAGCGGAGGTCAGCAGCAGTGGCTTACCACAGGCACAGGCACTGGGAATTGCTACTGCTGTGGCCGGCGCCGTGGTCCATCTAGTTGTAAATTCAAGGCGTATGAATGCCACGGCTGCCACTGGCACTGCAATCAGTGGGTAGAACCAAAAACCAAAAGCTCCGCTCATTTCCTCAACCAGCATGAAGAAGATGAAAGAAGAGAGGACAGCCCAGCCAGCCCACTGGGCATCTTTCATCAGAGACTGATGGGTGCAAGGCCTTGGAAGGTGATGCTGTTTGTTGACAATGTCCCACTGTCATTTGAAATTAACTCGGGGTCAGCAAAGAATGTCACAGGCAGTGACGCCTTTGACAAACCAAACATGGAAGCGCCTCCAAGACCAACAGATATATATATCACATTGCAGACACACTCGGGAGGCATGCCCCCCACACCCTCCCCATTCCAGCGCCAGTGTCTGTGAGAGTTTTGCAAGAAGGCAGAGGAACAGACATAGAGCTGCTAGTGGCTGACGTAGCTGGACAAACTCCAATTTGGGGTCGAGACTGGGTGACAGTTCTGCAGATGGAATGGCAAATCATTTGCCAGGTAAATCTGATCATGGCAAACCAGCCACAGTCCTTGTAAGGCGTGCTCGACAAACACAAGGACATTTTCAAGGATGGTACTGGGCACTAAGAAGGCAACTGGGGTTAAAGTGACCTTGAGAAAGGATGCATGACCCAAGTTCTTCAAGCCAGGGTCTGTTCCCTATGCTTTGAAAGGGAAGGTTAAGAGGAACCCAGCTGGCTCAAAGGGCAGGAGGTGATAGGAAAGGTAGCCAACAATGACTGGGCCATACCCATCAGGGTGGTTCCTAAGAAGAATGGCCACATCAGAATCCGTGGAGACTACAAGGTCATGATCAGTCAGCAACTGGGGGCTGACCATTTCCCCTTGACAAAGCTGTAGGACCTACCCACAATGCTGACCAACTGTAAACTCTTTTTGAATGGATCCAAGTCACCCGTATCACCATATGGAGGACGAGGTATAGGGCCTATATGCAACACCGACCAGCCGTAAACTCTTTTCAAATGGATCTGAGTCAGCCTTACCACCAGATGGAGGTGGAGGTATAGGACCTGTGTGCAACACTGACCAGCTGTAAACTCTTTTCGAATGGATCCGAGTCAGCCTTACCACCAGTTGGGGTGGAGGTATAGGGACGATATGCAATGCTGACCAGCCATAAACTCTTTTTGAATGGAACTGAGTCAGCCTTACCACCAGATGGAGGTGGAGATATAGGGCCTATACACAACACTGACCAGTTGTAAACTTATTTCGAATGGATCTGAGTCAGCCTTATCACCAGATGGAGGTGGAGATATAGGGCCTATACACAACACTGACCAGCCGTAAACTCATTTCGAATGGATCTGAGTCAGCCTTATCACCAGATGGAGGTGGAGGTATAGGGCCTATATGCAACACTGACCAGCCGTAAACTTTTCAAATGGATCTGAGTCAGCCTCACCACCAGATGGTGGTGGAGGCCGACCAGTCACACCTGCTCAGCAACAATACCCATAGGGGACTGCATCACTGCACCTCTCTCCCTTGTGCTTGCCCTTTTCCAAAAGGCCACGGAACAGATACTGCAAGGAACTGAAGGAGACAGTGTCGACCTTGATGACCTTCAGGTGACTGGAGCCCAAGAGGAGGAGTGCATACATCAGCTAGATGTATTAGTCTGGCTGGAACAGTGTGGCTAGTTAGTTCCTGGATTTTAATGTCCTGTCATCTGCATAGGGTCACTGCAGGGCAAATCACACATTCACAAGGTATACCCCACAGGGCTCATCTGAGGAAGGGCTCTCCACGACCCCACTATTATTATAATAATTCCTTTACACCATTTCAAAACATGAGTCATTAAATCACAAGTTTGTATAAGTCATTGTTACAACATTAAAAACCAGCCCTCGATCCATCTGCCAATGAGCAGTAACACACGTTTTGGTCTACTCCACACACACAGAGCCTCTGCTAGACTGTTGAGACTATTGGTACGCGATACTGGCAATAAAAAAGAATTCCAGTACCAACCCACGGTGAGCCAGTATAGTCAACATTAATTAGGCCTAATAATGTGCCCAGATTTCCTCTGCCAGGCCCCCCCCCCACCACCCACCTCCACCTGCAGTGGCCACGCTTCTTGTTTTGAAATACAATTTCTGTTCACCACTCCGGTCCACACCCTGGCACAACACAGTCTGCAAAACAAAGGTCACGCTGAGATGCCAGACTTTTAAGTGTCAATGTCATCTTCATGCCTGTGCCACAGAAAATCTGTCTGGCAAGTGTTGTTGTACTCCTTATCTTCTGTCGTTCAATAGCTGGTGGTTTGATTCTATACCCTGAGAAAAAAAACGACTATAAAAATATGCTTCACCGCACCATACCGACACAGTTAGATCCAGAACGAAAATGGACAGGAAAAGATCGTACAGCCGAGCTGATTTATCCAAACAGAAATGGAATGGTCCAGTATCTTGCAGTCAGCCTTCATACTTTGGGACCTGTCCATTTGAAGATGGGAGCGCTGGCAATGAAAGTTTGTAGTTTTCACTTCTAGCAGGTGATGCGAATGGCATCTGGTGTGACAGTAAGCGTTCACTGTTTTGCTTGCTGATCAACACCGGAAGTGATCTTGTTTAGTCGGAGCCTCCACTTGCTTCTGGAGCTAGGGTATAGAGTGTCTCCAGTAAGTCACTCAAAGTGCTCAGTTTCAGCTGGTATGTGGTGCCAGCACTGTATTTTTTACTGGTACAAGGGGAACATGTACCAGGAAAAAACGGTGTATGCCAGTCTAGCGGAGGCTCTGACACAACTACTGGCATGGACCTGGATAAGGTCTTCATCAGGTGCATATGCTCTCCTTACCTTGTCGAGTCTGGAACCAGAGTCAACCATGCAGAAGGAACATCAGCAGGCCAAGGAGTCCAAGTCACTGTGTTCCTTTCAGCTAGGTGACCACTTGGCTGTGCATCAGTTCTGAGGTCCCAAGAAAGGGGCGATAGATCTTGTAGTACAATGCCTAGGTCCTGTGTGCTACATGATCCAGATGGCACACAAAACATGCCGAAACATGGACCACCTCACTCTTGCGCCAGACACCACTGGCCAACACACAGGTGACAGTGACCCATCCTAAAAATACTTGTATGCCCAACAAACCGTCTGCAGAGGTGTTTAACTCCAGACACTCCCATGGTCTTACCCCTGAGATACTGTCACCCATGTTCAGCCCTGAAGAAGGCCAGCAGAACATCCAAGGGCTCAGAGCAGATACCATTGACAGAGATACCCTGTCACAAGTCAACTTGAGCCAGAAAGCCACTGTCTAGACAGGTTCTGTGAAGAACTCATGAAAAGTACTTTTGCTTTTGTTTTCACATAAATGCACCTCATTTCACAAACATGGAAAGAAATGTATCAATGCGAAGATGTCATGCAAATTTGATTTGTGTTGCTTACCGCTGACATTGTTTCAGATTTTGATTTCATTATACTTAATGAATTACCCTTAATGAAATCACAGTTTGAAACGACGGTATGTGACACAAATTGAATATGCTTGACAATCTCATACTGGTTCAGCAAAAAAGGTTCAGCTCAATAAAATCAAAATCTGAAAGAATGATATGCGGTACAAATCATATTTGCGTGACAATTGTGAAGTTTTGAATATGCAGCATGAATCAAATCTGCATGAGAATTGTGAAGTGTTCTGAATAGCCAAGTCCAAGAAACCATAGGAGGCAAGTGCTTATGCTCTGGAACCAACAAGAAGAGTAGCTGTCTTGTTAGGAATTCCTCCTCGAAAGATATAGTCACCCATTTTTCTCCCACAACAGCATTCCACTCTTTTCTTTGACAGCAGCCGCTTCCTTCCTCCGCAGTGGAACCATGCCTGCCTAGGCTACTCAGTAGAACAGAGTGACTAGTACATCTAACTCTACACCAGTCAGAGTTTTGTCAGTTTGTGTGCCTGTGGGCAAAACATATTGGTAATAACAATGACATGCAGGTGTGGGGAAATGGCTGCACGTTCTACTTTCTCACCCAACACTGGTTAAACCTCACGGTTTTTGGCCAAGGAAATCTAACAAAACAAACAATGAACCGTGGGTTTAGACTCCATCTGATGTGGAAACACAGTGCGCTAATACTGAGGTTGCTTGAGCTGGTAGGTAGGATGCTGACGGGTACGGATGGCAGGGGGAAGTGGGAGGGGAAGGGTTGGGGAGGCACGGTGGAGCCTCTCTACCTTTACAGCTGAGGGAAAGACTACAAGGCACCAGTGGAATTGAAGTACTGCATGAAAGTCTTCTCACGAATCTTAACCTGAGTCATGACCACCTCCTTCATCCGAGCATCGGCAAAGTGGATGGGCACCACCTGCCACTCCCCCTTTGTCCACGTTGAAGATGCAGGCAAAGGTGTCAAAGTGGCGCTTCAGGAAGCTGTAGCCACCGAAACACAGGATCGTGTCTGTAGACGGGAAGGAGGTGAGAGCAGCAGAGAAACCTGAAGGGAAGCGTGTCTCTAAGGTGGTCCACTGGTCTGTGGCAATGCTGTAGTTTTCACAGCTCTGCAACAGCAGTAAAGATATATATATATTATACCAGTATTGTGGTGTTATACATATATATATACATATATATACATACTGTACAAATTTTATTTTTTAGCTGGAAGGAAAGATGTCCTGAGTACCTGAAAACACATCTGGTGTCACTGTTATCCATTACTTTGTGTGATAGGTGTTTGTGCTGTGTCCACTGTATCTTTGTGCTATCACTACTGTTTGTGTCAACGGTAGCACCACACTCCAAGCATCGCTTTTCAGCATCTTCCTCCAAACTGTCAGAATTGGTTATGCCATTGAAGGGGCACTCTTTATCTCAGTGCAGCTGTCCACTGATGCTCTCAGAGCTCTCCAAAAGGTTTGGGTTCTAATAAGACTGTGGAAGCAACATGGCATCCAAACATGGACATAAATATAAGGCATGTCTGCCCCAGGTTTAAAAAGAAAAGAAGAGAGTTCCATCTCGATTTAAATGATTTTGGTTTTATTTGTGCTGGCATAAGCAACATGAGCTGTTAAAAAAGAAATGCCTGAAATCATCTGTGTTGTGTTACAAACTTACTGCCATCTGAGCACCAGTGAAAAACTGCCCTGGTAGCTGCCAGTTTTTCAAGACCTATGGTGTAATCAGTTATGGCAATGGCTGGAGGAAGGATGTTGTCCACCAGTGCTGGGAGTCTGCTGTAGCCGCCATATACTGTAATGTGCAGTTTAAATACCTGCACGTTGACAACATCCCCAGCAGTGGTGCAGCATCCTCCAATGACGTACAGCTGATCCCTGAACGCTGTCATTGTGTGGTAGGACCTGGCAGTGCAGAGAGGAGCGCACACCACCCACTTTCCAACCTTCGGCCGGAAACAGTTGACAGCATTCGTGTGAGCCACGCCAGTGTGACCCCCAGATATATACAGTGAGCCATTGTGGACACAGCCTATAACAACAACAGTGAAAAAAGTGCATGCAATTGTATGGCAGTAAACTGCATAATTTACACATATGTACACACGCAAACACACAAAGCAAAACAGAGGCAAAATATGTAATGTTTTCCATTGGTTGATGCAAATCACTTAAACTTAGCGTGACTCTTGGTTTCAGAAAAAAAGTGGTCTTAATTCAAGATGGATGGTCCCTTGGGGGTGTGGGAGGTATTTGATCGGGTTTCTTTTCTTCTTCTTCTTACATGGTCCAACTTCTTATTTTGATGCTTCGGTAATGCACCAAACTTGGACATGGACTATAGGATCTTTAACATGGGTAGGTGATCGTTTTGCATGCACATACACAGAAGGGCCCCTGGTTTTAGTCTCACCGAAAAGACTTTTGCAGCACCTGCAAGAATTTGACTGGCATGTCACATTCTAACAGTCACCCATCCTCAAGGAGACCAATCTTGATTGTGCTTAACTTGGCTTTTCACAGCAAATTCTACTGCAACAGTAACAGAATAATCAGAGCCTCTGCTAGACTGTTGAGACTATCAGCAGGTGATACCCCCACTAAAAAATAATTCTGGTACCAACTCCCAGTCAACTGGTAGTCAACATTAATTTGGCCTAATCATGTGCCCGGGTTTCCACTGCCTATCCCCTGCAGTGTTCACACTTCTTCCTCTTTTTGAAATAAAATTTCTGTTCACCAATCCAGTCTACACCATGGCACAACATGGTCTGCTAAATGAAGGTCACGCTGAGATGCCAGACTTTCCAGTGCCAATATCATCTTTGTGCCAGAGCCACAAAAAATCTGTCATCCAAGCATTGTTGTACTCCTTTTTCTTCTGTCGCTTAATAGCTGGAGGTCTGATGGTTTTCTCAGTCGTTTCAATGGTTTCTTCGTTTGAAGCAGACGATGATCCAGACGATTCGGTCAGTGCTGGGTGAGAAAAAAACCCATAACTATATGCTTCGTTGCGCCATATTGACGCAGTTAGATCTAGAATAAAAATGGACCAGGAAAAATCATAAGCTGATTTATCCAAACAGAAATGGAATGGTCTTGTATCCTGTAGTCAGCACTCATACAGATGATACAGACGATTTGGTCAGTGCTGGGTGAGAAAAAACCCCATAACTATACGCTTCGTTGCGGCATACTGATGCAGTTAGATCTCAAATGAAAATGGACCAGGAAAAATCATAAGCTAAGCTGATTTATCCAAACAGAAATGGAATGGTCTTGTATCCTGTAGTCAGCACTCATACTTTGGGACCTGTCCATTCAAGGTGCTGGCAATAAAAATTTGTAGTTTTTGCTTCTAGCATGCGATGTGTACAGCATCTGGTGTGACAGTGAGCAGCGAAATTGTTTTGCCCTCACTTTTACTTGCTTCTGGACCCAGGGTTAAAGCGTCTCCAGCAAGTCACACAAAGCGCTCAGTTTCAGCCAGGATGTGTTACCGGCGACTGTATTTTTGCCGGTACAAGGGGAACACTTCCCAGCAAAAACCAGGATATGCCAGTCTAGCGGAGGCTCTGATAACCAAAATGGTCTTTATGGCTAGTTACTTCCAGGGCAGGAACAAGACTGGTTCCCCACCAACCTACCAAGCAGGCAAGCAACCTAACTAAGTTAAATCCTACCTGCATGCTCATGGACAGAGTTCGGCAGAGGAGCTTGGTAGATCCATTTGTCCTGATAGGGGTCATAGCGTTCCACTGACGAGAGCTCCCCTGTGTTGTTGGCTCCCCCTACAGCGTACAGGTTGCCGTTGAGTGCGCCCAGGTAGAACAGACAGCGAGGTTCTTGCATACGGCACACCTGTACAGAGGAGAATTTTTGGTGATCCCATAATCTGAAACAGAACGAGGCCCATAGTGCCTGTGGAGAATCAACAAACCAGGGAGTTAATTAGCACTTGAAAGATGTCACACAAACAACAACAAAGACCTGAGTTGCCTACAGTACAGGTACCGGTACATCCTCAAAATAACATCAAAGACCAGTCATTTACGGTAACTCTCAAAGGTCTAGCAACCTGCTGTTGCATTGCCCAACCCAATTGCTAGCCAGATCATTACAAAAGCGATTCCAGCGGTTGCAAATCTGCAGAAAAACACACACTTTTTAATGCAAAATAAACCGCTTAAACCTCATGCTTTCACTGTGCAAAACAGGCCAGATCTGTATGACAAAATATGTTTTATTTAAAGTCTTTAAGCAGTCTCTCTTGTTCAGTCTCTGTCTCTGTGACACTGGGGTGTGAAGCCGACTGTTAGAACATACCAACTCTGACAGCTGCCAGGCCAGGGTGGGTGACACTGAATGAGGTCAGTGGTAGTTCACTGCCTACATCAGTTTCCAGCCACGTAAGTACTAGTTTCTCATTGTTCATGCTGGACCGACCACATTTTGCAGCTAAGCATCATGTCGTGAAAGACAATGCAGAAAACTCACCTATTATTTTCACCATGATGATAGTTCTGAAACAATTCCTTCCACTAGCTCTGAGCCAGCTGACAACAGGCAGCCTACTCAACATGGTAAACAAGCCAGCCAGGAATCTGCAAGTACCAGTGAAAGGCCAAGATCTAGCCAGGGACTGGCACAGAATTCTATTGTACTCTGTAGGGACAAGGGGCAGAATTTCATCTAGTTAAGTGCAGGATAGCTCTTAAAACATCAGTCAGTGTCATCTTGGTTGTAACTTGCATACATTTTTTCAATGAATCTGCACCATTACATCATATGACAGTTTTGTGCAGAATATATAATGTAATAAACTATTTGTGTGTGTGTGTGTGTGTGCATGCGTGCTCCAATGCTCAGATTTTAAGTTATTTAACACCTGTGAGGATTGTATTGCAGGCATGCTCAGCAGTATAATTTTGTTCTTTTTTTGACAGTCTGAAATTTTATTAGAATCTAGGATGCCTGACAACCTCAAACCCTCTGTTGGTGGGATAACCACAACACTTTGCTGGGTCAAGCTCATGAACTGTCCAGCAGGGGCCTCTGAGTCAAACTGAGTTTGAGCTTCAAGAACACTTAACGCTCACCTCTGTCCAGCGAAGATCTGCCAGGTCAAGCTCAAACGTGTAGGACAGAGCATCCTGACCGCTGTCTGAGAAGGAGTTCTGCCCGCCTGCTATATACAGAATGTTGTTCAGACTGCAAGCTGAAAACTCTCGCAGACACAGCACAGGAAGTTGAAAAGAGGAGTGGCGGAGTTCTGAGAAGTGAATCTTCTGACGTAGTGATTCCACGCCTCTAGACGGCTCGTCGGTCAACTCTGCATACGACACTGGCAAGCAGAAAAACATAGATGGAATGCTGTCATGGGTCCCAAGGGAAACCACCACATCCACCGGACAGCGAATATTGCTTTGAACAGGATGTGTGATTCTGTATGACTTTGGATCAGCCTTGTAGACTCGCACTTCTTCCATGATGTAGGTGACGATGTCCGGCCGCAGTCCATCTGGGGCTTGGTCTTCTTCCCCATCGCATACAATCTCTGTGACACGAATATGTCGGAGGATAGGTCGGAGGTGTTTGTCAGGGTCAGTGGTGACCTCTGTTGGGCCGCAACGCAGCCACTGTTCCACCAGTCTCACTAAATCCCATTCTGAATTAACCTGCAACACAAATCAATTTATAAATGGATACCGGCCTGCAGATTGATTCCCTGGAAAACAAACACACCAGCAACCAGACAATCTAACCTGCTGACACAGTGACAGTACAAACTAACAAATGAAAACATCAGAAAAGCTGGCCATTTCTGATACATTTTTTTTAATAATACACACATCCCAGGCCAGATGCCCTGTTGATTTCACCTACAAAGCTAACACACCAGAGAAACAGAAACTTACAAGTTACATTGTTACAAGCTGTACATTCATGACTCAGGATTTGTCAGTAACAGATCACCTGACCGATGTGGCCAGGAAATAATGTAGGTCTTGCACTAGTATGGAAGTAACAGAAAATCAAGTCTGAATTCAGTGAATAGGTGAAAATATCTGCATCAGTTACATGCCACTTCTACTAGTAACTGTAATAGCAAAATCATGTCTGACCTTAATCAAATATAATTATAAATAAATAATTATTACATTTTAAGTCAAAGCTCAAAAAGGTCAAAGACAACACATTACATTTACATAGTATTAGTAATGAGTATGTTGTCGGACTCGTTTGACAAATTTTCATGAAAGGTTTTGCAGTACTTTCAGGATCACTGTATGCATACTGTATGAAGCCTCACCTTTCATTTTGACGTGGTCATGCTACACTGACAACTTAAACAAGAGAAGCCCAACACTGCCAGCAGAGGTTATCGCAGTGCAGAGTTTTAAAATTAAAGCAAAGAAAATCTGAGCATTAATGGTTATGTCATGGGCAGCCAGACTAGCAGTAGCACTGGTCATTTCTTATAAAAACAGATACATGTAGTGATGAATCATGTAATGTAACATAAAAGAGTATTTCTAAGCCGTTTACACCTAACATAAACTTTACATGAGCCTGAAGCGTATAATATAAAAACAATAAGGTCAACAAAATATGTACACAATCTAGAGCATAATGAACCCTACTAATTACATAAACATATATTTTGGGGTACACCTCACTCATCATCTTTCTCATCACTTCCAACAAACACACATGTATGTATGTATACATGCATACACAAGAAACCAATGGCACATCACTGCATGCACACACCCACACAGGCAAGGCATCTGTCATGTGTTTACAAGTAAAATGCAGCTTCCTCCTCCCACACTCATTATTTTTCTCCTAAAGAAATTAGGCAATATGGGTGACACTCAATGAAATAACATTTAACCAAGTACTATGTTCACCTTTGTGTTGTCACTGGCGAGAAGATCTTCAAGCAAAGTTGATGAGAGATGCACCAGCCACCTGTCAGATGCACACACATCAGTCACTCTGCCAGACATGAAATTCACAATCGCCTGACCTAACCTCGTTAGTGAGTACTTGTGATTCAGAGCCAACAGTTCCTCAAAGTTTGCTGCAGAAATGGGTTTTGTTCTGCACAGGTGCTCGTCACACACTTCCTTTAGCACTGGTATGTCCAGGTAATCAGCAGCGTCCAAAATCTGGGTCGTGGTGGGCATGCTCGTCTGGCTCTTTTCCAAGTGCTCAATGCCGTCTTCTTGGTGCTTCTGGCATTTAGCCAGGAGGTTAACAACCAGCTGGAGAATGTCAGAGTGAATCAGCTTCAAGGAGATGGACTTTGTGCGAGTTTCCTTCATTTCACTGTGGAGCAGAGAAGCAAAGTATCCAGAGAAGCGGGAAAGGTGAGAGGGGTTGACGCTGATGCTCTTGCCATCTGAACACATGCAGCTGTAGCTGGCATCATGGGCTTGTGACTTGGGGGTTGTTACCCCTGAGAACTTCACAGCCATATTTGTTGTCTGAAACTTCTAAATCTGTTGTAGAAAGAAAAAAGAAGTATGCAGTAATGTGATGAATAGAAAACAAAAAGAAGAAACGAAGATGAAACAGTCAGTTCCAGTTCAGCTTCACCTACCTACACAGGTGTTAATTGGCAAGATGGCAGTGAATCAATGGTCTTTATTGAACTATAATGTAACATAGGTATACATGTAAGTAAGCATTGAATAGATAACAATGAGTTGGTGTTACTGTTAGGTGGTACACACTGGTGGGAAGTTTCATATTATAAAATATGTAAAACAAAAAGCGAAAATCTTATCCAAGGAGAACACCTTTCTCAAAAAAAGAATGAAATCTGTTGATAGTGATATATTTAAAGTCACTGATACAATGACAACAATTCATGTTTTGTCCTGCATCTGTTTCCGAAGGCTCTAGTTAACAATCATTGCCATCATAACATAGGGAAAAACAATGATACGATGTCATAATGCACTTTATGCATCCACCGAACAAGCAAGGAACAGTCTTGAATGGGCATCAAAACTGTGATTGCATGCGTGCACAATGTGATCTGGGGAATGATAGATGCATGCAGGATACGTGTTCGAGGGATAAATTCTGGAAAAAAATAATCTGGACTCCGACGGTGGACGGTCCTGATCGTGATGTGTAACAGCACACTCTGAAGCCAACTCTGGGATCAGTGAAAATTAAACATCTATGAACTAACTGAAAAAATCCAGTGTTCTTTATAAGACACATATATTGAAAAATTACCTATTTTTTCAACAGCAGGAGAAGCAATTGTTCAACTCGTAAGATCTATTAGGTCTTTACAGACGAAAGTCAGTCGGATGTGCAATGTTGTACAAAGCTATAAGAATTAGTTTCACTAACTGTCAATTCTATGTGACGCAATAGCGCACAAAGAAATAATCGCCAATTTTGAATGATGTAAGTATAGATTTTAGTTTTTGTTCCCCCCTCTTGCCCCCTTGCTGATATTCGAAACTTTGTTTTGGAGCTTTGTATTAATTCAAAACAAAATGGCGTCACATGGTCGAACGAGCGGATGGCCCAGGGATAAGAATGCCTCTGGACCATCGTACAAGGGTTCCTACTCAGCATCAACTGCTCTTAGCCTTACACTAGAAAGGACGGTAAATTTGTAAGTACGAGATACGCATACCTATATGTGCAGTACGGGTAAGGGCTAAAGCACGTGAGTCCGTCAGCCGTTATGAACAACAACAAAATAAGGTGCCGGTGTGATTTTTAATTTAACTGCTGTTGGAAAGTTGTTTGAGTCTTAGTTCTGTCTAATAAAGTGCGTACATTATTGCAGATGTTGATAACTGCGCTTCTCGCCATCCTTGCAGAGTCGTTCAATTTTGCGGCAATTAGTATTAAGCGGTTCATATGGCCGACTTCGTGATTTTTGTCGGTGCGAAGATGAAGACAACGTTAACGAAACATAACATTAACAGCACATTTTGTTTAGCGTTAACTACTATTACTATAGTACTAGCAGATCTCTCAGTCTGGTGGTCCTGTATCACTTCGTTTGCTGTCCACCAATTTTGCACCATAATTATGCAGAATGACACATTGCATGCTCGTAGTTCATTTGCGTTCTGCTCAGTTCTGTTTGAAGCTTAAACAAGTTAATCTAAAGTTAAAACTGAAAGCAGTCTTGGCAATCCACTTTCAGTTTTACTTGTTTTAGCCCAGTGGATTTGATAATTTCCTCAAAAGAATACACATTACACACTACTTACATGCATGAGAATGTGGTCCATACCAATTTGTTTGAAAATAGAAGTCTCACTCTCAAGTCTCATTCTCAATGTGGATTTCAAAATTGAAGTGGAGGTTGTCTGGTGTATTATTGTCTGCCTGAGTGCCTCTTCCTTCTACTGAATCAGTGAATGGCAGTTTGCACCAAATGTCATGACAATGTGTATGATGCAGATCTGTCACACTCACACTGTCAGCTAATCCATTTGGATAACATTTTACAGATCTGTCACTAGTGACTAGTAGTAGTCTAGTATCAATTAATGTATTATTAATAACTAATATTACCCAGTTTTGTTTTAGGTATCCTTTGAGCAACTACACATTTGGCACAAAGGAGCCTCTTTATGAGAGGGACAGCTCAGTGGCAGCTCGATTCCAGAGAATGAGGGAAGAGTTTGACAGAATTGGCATGCGACGATCTGTTGAAGGTGTCTTAATTGTCCACGAACATGGCTTGCCTCATGTTCTCCTGCTGCAGCTTGGCACCACATTCTTCAAACTGTGAGTTGTTCAGTTATAATGATATTAATAATAATAAAATAATAATATATCTATATCTATATATATATATATATATATATATATATATATATATATATATGACTTAGTGCCAAAAGGTGTGCATGAAAACAGGACAAAGGGGGTATAAAATAAAGTTGATGATACATTGAAACTAGTTGTGTTTTTAGAATGTGCACAATGCTAGGAAAGATTTCTTAAAAGCAAAAGATAAAAACTTGTGCACTTTTGGAGATATTTGCTGACAAAGGTCATAAAAGGCCGCATGTTGTACATCAGATATTACAACATGCATAGTTCATTGTGTCTTCAATTTTGCACAAGTATGCACAAAATCAAGTCATACTATTAGAGCACATCTCCCCTACTATGTTTGTGCCAAATTTTGTACACTCATATAATTTAACACCTGATTGTGATATGCTAATTTTTGTAATATCTGATGGGCGACATAAACCCATAACTCAATTTTTTTTATATAACAAGTAAAACACACCCTTTCATGCAATATACTATAATCAGCCATACAAGCGCATGCAAAAACACAGAAGATTCTTTCTCAGTTTGCATTTAATAACAAGTCAAAAATTAAATGAAACCACATTCTGTATTACATCAGTATTACAACAAAATAACATTTCCCAAATTTTTAGCATAGAAAACATTCTGTTTGCTTAGATCAGTCTAACAAAAACAAATCAGAATGACCTGATTTGATCAAGGTAATTTACATTAACAATTAAGTCCAGACCCCCCCTCCAGCTCTTCGAGATGTGGATTCTCTGCGGCCAGCCTCTCTCTGTACCATCTGCAACTGTCTGTGTTTGATGTTTTCCTCCTTGCTGTACCACTTGGCTCAGGAGTACACTCAGTTCCGCATACCCTGGTCATGTCAATGAATTTGAAGTCTTATGAATATGAAATTATTAACCCAATAACCAGCAACTGTCCCAATATTGATATGCTCAGTACAAACATTTCAAACCTACACACCATGACCTCTAAACAAATCAGTACTCAGTTCTCAGAACCGCTATTAGTATTACTAACATCTGCTGGGCTTAATTAAACTTTAAAAGTTTAATGTTTTACGTCATGTTACAACAACAGTTGTGTGGCAAACATGGCGTCTGACATAACTTTCAGGACAAAAATTACTTCCAGAAAAAAAACACTGTAACTTTGTCACTCTCGCTCAGTTAACAAAATATTCTCGCAACACCACTAAACAGTACAAAAAGCATGCACTTATAACTGACAAGTTTTTGATGAAATTGAGTACACATCCTGAATCAACAGTTGCATGTAAGATTTACAAGATATTGCCTTGTCGTAATGAAATTCTTCACGCTGTACTCGGCTAAGTATAAAAAAACGGGTTTCAAATCTTCAGCACGGGAAGATTTTTCACAGTACTTTCATTTGGCACACCCAAATCGGCGGAAAACTTGAAAATAATCTCAGTAAACTCCTGAAAAAGCGCATAGTGCATGTTCCACATCAGACCACTGTACCTACGTCGGACCACTGAAGGAGAGTACAACACACCTTTCAATGTTTCTGAACAAAGACACGCCATGCGGCTGGGAGAATGAAGGCACTCAGGAAAGGTCATGTGACGTGCCAGATGTTGATAAAAAAGAAACTGCTTTCTCGTTTGTTTTGTACAGAATATTAGATATCTTGTAGGGATGTCAGATGTTACAACAATATCAAACGATCAGGGAAATATTCTTCAGATTTTGTGCAAAACTTTGCTGAAAAAACCCATTATCGCTGTGTAGTACAAATGCATGGATTGGAACACACACAACGTTTCCGGTGATTCCGAAGCGATGCTGTCGTTTTTCAGTTGTTTCAAAGTTTTCAGTTCGAGTTTGCAACACATCTGATGTACATACAGGGCAAACATTTGCGATCAGTTGATCGAAAATACAACTATCGTGAGTGTTGATGTTATATTATCCATATAAAACAATGTTTTCCGCGTACAGATCAGTGATTGTTACTCCATGTGCTTGTGATTTGTTTGTAAGCAAAGTTACGAAAACCACTCGGTACATGGATGTCCATTTTTGGCGGTCATTTTTCAGCGCTTTTTCAGTGTGACTGTATCTTGAAATCAACCACATCCTGGGAGCTAGTGGGAGGAACTGGTTTACAATTACAACTACCGAAAAAGAAAAGAAAAAAAGAAGAAGTCAGAGTTCACTGCGTTGCCTTTTGTGACGTTATGCTGAGCTGCAAAATGTGGTCGGTCCTGCATGCAAATGAACGGGAGGGTAATGCTGCCAGAAACTGATGTACTCATGTAGGCAGTGAACTACTGCTGACATTGTTTAGTGTCACCTACCCTGGCCTGGTAGCTGTCAGAGTTGACATGTTCTACACGACTTCTAGATAACAACTGACTTCACACCACAGCATCAGAGAGAAAGAAACCGAGAGAGAGACTGCCTAAAGCCTTTAATTAAAATGCATGCTGTCATACACAGCTGGACTTTTTTTAGCATAGTAAATGAATGGGGTTTGAGCAATTGCATGAGAAGTGATTATTTTGCCTTCAAGTTCAAGACATGTTTTTTCTGTGTATTTGTGACCATAGTCATAGATATTTTTGAATGTGGGTATGTGTGCATCAGTAAAGTACAATTTGCAGCTGTAAAAGTATAATGATAAATTACAAATAACAAATTTATACAAATTGTATTACAATGCTCATGCAGTTTGTGTGTGTCAGTGTGTGCTTGTGTCTGTCTGTGTATTGGCATTGGTGTTATTGTTATTGTAACAATTGTTCAACTGATTGTAAAGTGATTGTAAAGCACTCTGTGCCCCCAGTCCCACTCTATGATGCTATGTCAGTGACTGTGTTTGGAAAATGGGATACTGTATAATTAATGATTGCTTAAATCAATAAATGACACTTTTTCTTTTTTAAGTATATGTGTATTAACTATTATCAGTATTATTACTTGACTTTGAATTGCTTAATATTAGTTTACTTTGTAAACTAAAAAGCCCTCTGTGCTCCAGGAAGACAGGAAAGTCCATAACTAAACTCTCTGTTGGTTGTTCATTTATTGTTGTTTTTGGTGCTCATGACAGAACTCTTTGGAACTGACACTAGTGTTATAAACATAATAAAGAGTGGAGTTAGTGTTGACTGTTGGGCTTTTTTGTCTGTTGATTTCATGCCATTACTCACTCACAGTCACAGTGAGTCACTGTATGAATGAATACATATACTCTCAATCTCATAATGAGTCATATGATAATTGATATGACTTATGAAATATGAGTCTTAATATGTTTTTGGCTGGAATTTACAAGTCCACCTCATTCTTCAAAACTTTTAATAAAGTTACAATTTTAGTTCTTTCTTTGTAAATGTTCAGACCAGGGGGCGAATTGATGGCAGGTGAAGACCAGACAGCTGGACTCAAGAGACTTCTCACAGAGGTATGGTGTGTGTGTATACACATATGTGCATGTGTGTCAGTGTGTGTGTATGTGTGTGTGTCAGTGTGTGTGTGTGTGTGTGTGTGTGTGTGTGTGTGTGTCAGTGTGTGTGTGTGTGTGTGTGTGTGTTCTAGATGGGGAAGGTAGCTTGCTGTTTGTTAGTACAGCTGTAGTAGTATGTACAGCTCTCTGGCCCAGCATCTGACTGGTTACAGTGATTAGCTAAGCAGTTTCCGTGAATGATTTTCACCACCTTACATATTTCACACCTGTTTGAAACATGTCTAGCTCGGTCACTGTGTGTGTTTGATCCTGTCATTTATGGTGTTACTGTGTATATTGCATTAATTGTATTATGTTTATACTTTGTATGGTTGTATCATGTATGCCCCTGCACTTTTGTTTTGCATTTGGATACATGATTGCTTCTGCTACTGTGTGCATGCTGGTATTCAAATTGAAAGACCAGCTCACTATGTGATTTTGTGTGTGTATAGAACCAGGCAGACAGGGCAGTGTCCCCATAGACTGGGTGGTAAAACGTGCTGATACTGATCTTGTTTTGTGTGTTTAGACCCTAGGCAGACAGGGCAGTGTCCCCATAGACTGGGTAGTAAAACGTGCTGATACTGATCTTGTTTTGTGTGTTTAGACCCTAGGCAGACAGGGCAGTGTCCCCATAGACTGGGTGGTAAAACGTGCTGATACTGATCTTGTTTTGTGTGTTTAGACCCTGGGCACACATGACAGTGTCCCTATAGACTGGGTAATGGAACATGCTGATTTGTTTTGTGTGTTTAGACCCTGGGCAGACAGGGCAGTGTCCCCATAGACTGGGTGGTGGAACATGCTGATTTGTTTTGTGTGTTTAGACCCTGGGCACACAGGACAGTGTCCCCATAGATTGGGTGGTGGAACATGCTGATTTGTTTTGTGTGTTTAGACCCAGGGCAGACAGGGCAGTGTCCCCATAGACTGGGTGGTAAAACGTGCTGATACTGATCTTGTTTTGTGTGTTTAGACCCTGGGCAGACAGGATGGTGCACCTATGGACTGGGTAGTGGAAGACACCATTGGCAACTGGTGGCGACCCAACTTTGAACCACCTCAGGTAGTGCGTGCTTTGTTCAAAACCATTTGCTAGTTAGTGTGAGCACATTTTTAATAATATTGGGACTATGGGAGAAAAAACATAAAACTAAACTAAAACAAGACAAAGCTGTATGGTGATGCTGATAAGATACTATTACTGTATTAGATGATATGACAGTTACTAAGTTAGGCATTGGAACTGTGAGTTAGGTGTGGGAATTGTGAGCTAATTAGCTTAGAATAGCATCTACAGACAAGATTTTGCACTTTATAAATAGTTTAGTTATTATTATTACTATATTAGTAGTAGTAAGGCATTCTGCACTCCAATTTTGTGTGGTAGATGGGTGCTATAGAAATCCTCTTAACTACTGTTATTTTATTATTATTCGAAACAGCAATTAAAAATAAATAAATATATATATATCTAAAAAAACATTCTTTTGTTGTTCCATTGTTGAACAACTGGATTTGGACATTTGAAAAGGATTATTAATGTACCACTGTTACCTGCATATTGCACATCATCTTTTCTGTGCAGTATCCCTACATCCCAGCACACATCACCAAGCCCAAAGAGCACAAGCGTCTGTTCCTAGTCCAGCTTCCAGAGAAAGGTGAATATGAGCAGTGCACAGGGTCAGGGAGACAGGAAGTCACGGTGGCTAGAGACTTAGCTGCATGGAACTTTACACGGCAGTTAGAAGCCCAGATGCGTGGAACTTTTCACAGCAGTTAGAGGCCTAAATGCATGGAAACCTAGATGCATGGAACCTTTCTTGGTGGTTAGAGGCCTAGATTCATTGAACTTTTCATGGTGGTTAGAGGCTTAGATGCCTGGAACTTTCATGGTGGCTAGAGGCGTGGATTCATTGAACTTTTCATGGTGGTTCGAGGCTTAGATGCCTGGAACCTTCATGGTGGTTGGAGGCCTAGATGCCTGGAACTTTCATGGTGGTTAGAGGCCTACATGCATGGATTTTTTCAGTGGTTAGAGGCCTAGATGCATACAATTTTCATGGATGCATGGAACTTTTCATGATGGTTAGAGGCCTAGATGCATGGAACTTTTCATGATGGTTAGAGGCCTAGATGCATGGAACTTTTCATGATGGTTAGAGGCCGAGATGCATACAATTTTCATGGCTGTTAGAGGCCTAGATGCATGGAACTTTTGCTTTTGTGCTTGAGCACAGTTTTACCATGAACAGAAACCTAGCATGCTTCAGAACATCACAAACAGAAGTCTAGGCATGATTCAGAACTTCACTTCTTTGCAAATCATTCCCACATGCAGAGCATTTTGCTTTTGCTGAGAGACACAGAACAGGCAGGAATTTGTGGCTTGTTTCTGGGTCAGGAAAAATCTCCAGCAGCTGAAAGCAACAGCTGGGAAATGATAAAGAGTTGGAAATGATAAAGAGTTGGTAACCCACTCCAGTCAATTTTCGTTGGTTCCCTGGGCAGTTTTGATTGCTCCCTATAAGAGACATCCTTAATTTTATTGACTTTCACTCCTTTATAGCCAGTAAATTACTGACAATCAGTAATTACCTGTTATTGCTTTCACTGGTTTGAACAGACAGTTGCATTTATAGTCTGACTTCTGTACTGCTGAATATTTCACCACATATTTTTTGTGGTGAAGGGATAGAACTGACACACACTCTGTTTGTGTGCAGCCTTGTTTGCAGTTCCACGGAATTACAAGCTGGTGGCAGCACCGTTGTTTGAACTGTATGACAACTCAGCAGGCTACGGCCCCATCATCTCAAGCTTGCCACAGGCTCTGGGCAGGTGAGAGTTGCTGCTCTCCTGGATCGCGTTTTTGTTTGCATGTTGTAATTAGATGGACATGGTGATGTAAGTAAGATATACCCACTCTAACTGGGTAGGGGGGTATCCTGGAATCACCATGTTCTTCTGCCCATCTGTCTGCCTGTCCACCTGTCCAGCTTTGTCCAGAAGATATCATCTGAACCACTCAACCTTTTGTTACCAAACTTGATATGGTGATGCATGATAGTGAGCCAGAGTGTCATGTGAAAACAAAAATGGCTTGCTGTTACTACAATTGGCCAAGACATAATTTTGCAAACTTACATAACCTCGTCTGAAGTCGCCCAGTGCTACAGGGTAGTGCTGCATGTTTGAGTAGGTTGTCCCTTGCGTGAAACATCTCCAGCAAATGAAAGCTGAACAGATCAAATTTCATTCCCGTCATTGTTTGTTGATGTATTATGTGTCTGTTGCTTGAAAAGAAAAGGGTTTTCACTATATAAAAAAAACTGTCCCGCGTGTAAAACTGCCCTACCAAACCAACTGCTTGTTTTATTCTGGCAAAGGTCAAGGGTTAAACTGCATCAGCACATGCCCAATGCATAGTCTCAGGAGTGAATATAGGTCGGCGTTCGGGTAGTGGTTCGAAAAACTGTCAGTGGCAGAAGGTATTTGTGTTATGAACAGAGAGGAGTTGTTGTGTGTATGTAGCAGACAGATTCTGTTCAGTTCAACACATTTTTTGCAAAGCGGGCATGCAATAAACCAAAACGGCAATGAGAGCGAGAGTTCAGTAAGGGGAAGTAATTCAGTCTTACAAATGCATCATGGAAAAAACTGAGTTGCTCCCCTTGCACCACGCCGGCCTTCTCTGCCCCCTCGCGTTCGCGCGCTTGCGTACGTTTTTATCTGTGACACCACAAACATACACAGATGGAAGTAATGAACGTCTGAAGAGAGGGCAGAGGTCACTTGACAAATGTGTGTCCTTCAAAACGGAGGACTCAAAACCAACAATATTTAAAGAGTGCAATTCAAACCCCAACAGCAAAATGAGTGGGATTGAACAGATATATATATATATATATACACATACATGTAGCATGATTGTGTGTGTTTGGGTGGGTTAGAAAAATGAAAATAACAGA
The DNA here is from genome assembly GCA_018857735.1 of Alviniconcha marisindica. Taxonomy (NCBI): domain Eukaryota; kingdom Metazoa; phylum Mollusca; class Gastropoda; family Provannidae; genus Alviniconcha; species Alviniconcha marisindica. Next base: position 887,547 of record JABMCL010000697.1, on the reverse strand, counting down.
AAAGTACTGATTCATCAGATTCAGGTTATCCTGTGCATTTGACTTCTCTTTCTCTGTTCTTCTCTCTGCCCCCCCCCCCCCCTTCCCGCCCCATCCCTTCTCTCTCTGGTTTTAGGACAAAATATCATGGTTCCTTTTTTGGGCACCTTTTTGTCACTTTTTATTCCTTTAGCTTTGCCCTGCTACAGTTGCCCTGATATAACCGCACTGGTTGACCGCGTAAAACACCAATTTACTTACTTACTGCCCTGCTATGGCATACAAGTTGCTTAATTGCTTGTAAGCCCTTCTGACAGACAAAGGGTTTGTTGTTGCAGGTCTGAAATAGAATCCACTTCCATTTATCTTTCTCATCAAAAGTCTAACTTTATGGACACAATCTTGTGACCCTCTCTCTCCCACCTCTCCTCTCTCTGTCTCTCTGTCTCTCTCTCTCTCACTATGTCACTTGTGTGTAAGTGCCTGTCTCCCTCTTTCTCCTTCCTTCTTTCTCCCTCCCTCTCCCTCAGCCCTTATCATGTTCTTCTTGTTTTAGGGTTGGAGACATTCTTGTTCTATTTGTCCTCTCACTCGCCCACATATACAGTTAATCGGACAGTAGATGGCCCACATTAATCACTGATCAGTGAGGTAGCGATGGACCATTCTGATGGTGACAGTTTTAGCATTACTGGCAAAAATCTTGGTTTGGCATTATTGGCTTTGTCGTTGGCTGACTCTCTGCGGTCCTACCTTTAGATTGAAGGAGTTGCATCAGCAGCACAGATTCTTTGGCAGGGAAAGGGTTAATTAACCAGGACTACTGGCGCGTGGCGTGCCCGGCCCGGCGCTGTGCCCCGTTTCATCCTCATCCCCACGCTGCTGCTGGCGGCGGCTCCCTGCCTCCCTGCTGCACAATGGCACAGCAGCACGCCCTGGGTCAGATTGGCATCGAGGTGCACGTGAAACACGGTGCCCAACGCCTGGCTCCTCCTTTGATCAGGGTGGCGAGGCTGTTTATTAGTAGGCAGGAGCCCGATTAACCGAGTGTATCTTAGCGAAGCGACAGGGGTTTCGGGGATAGCCGATGCGCTTCGGTGGTGCACAACAGGGGGAAAGTGTCGGCGGCGACTTTGTCCCTGGGTTCTGTAACCTGATGCGTTTAGAAAGAGCGTGTGGGTCCCGAAGAGTCGGTTGCATCGGCGGGAGTGGGTGGTTGGGGTGGGCGCGCGCGTGCGTGCGTCAAGTCAAGCAGATCTTTATTCCGTAAATGGGAAATTGGTGGGGCACACGCGAAGTTCAGAGACGATCACGAAGTCGGGAGGTACACGGCAGACAGGTAGGCTCGGTCTGAAACGGACAGGATGATTATGACCGCTAAGTATGGTCAAGGCTACCGTCACATAACACTGAGATTGATGTCATTGTAAACGGGTGGGCGGGTGTGGATGCACACATCAGACCGGAAAGGATGGGTGGGTGAGCAGGTCTTGCTGGATAGGCTCAGGTGGGTGGGCGATCGGATGGGTTGGAGGGTGAGCAGGTATTGATGGAGGAGCTTAGGTGGGTGGGCGTGAGTACAGATGCTGGTGGGTGAGCAGGTTGTGTGTGCTAGATAGGCTTGGTTGAGCGGGTCGGTGTGGGTGTGCGTCTGCTAAATGGTGGCGGGCGGGCGAGAGTGGGTATATTTGTTCATTTGGGGTTGGGGATGGACAGAAGAGCTTGGCATGACAGAAGAGCTTGGTTTTCACTAGTGATGCATTTCACTGTAGTGACACACCATTTTCTGATCAGAAGGACATGCATGTATCGGTTCAAAATGGCTGACGGAGACGGGACAGTAAGCTATCAAGACATAGTTGTGATTTGTCTCACAGCAGCATCATTTTCTTTTGCAGATAGATTTCGTTGACTGATTGTAGTACGGAAATGTTCAGAAAACAAGTTTTTTTTTGTTGCTCTGTAACATTAGCGTTCACCTCGCGACATTCACAAACATTATTGACCGACAGCAAACCTTGGTAAGCTTTCTTTTAGCCTCCTCGTTTGTGTGTGTGTGTGTGTGTTTGCGCTCGTCACTCTGTGTGTGTGTGTGTGTGTGTGTGTGTCTGCGTGTCACATGTGTGTGTGTCTGCGTCTGTGTCGTGTTATTAAATTTGTGCCGTCTCGCAGTCCCCAAGTGGAGAAAGGTGTGTGGGCGAGGAGAGCGGTCAAATTGAATTTGTTGTTTTTGTCGTGGAGGGGGGACGGAAGGAAGACTGTGAGTCATGGTCTCATCCCATCTGCTGCAGAGAGCGTTTGAATTTGAAAGGACCCCGTGTGGCCCCTTAGCCTGTGGACCGGGTTGCACGTGCACCGCCTTGTCTTTTGTCCGCGCATCACTGCAGTGCCCCCGGGCTGCAGTGCCTGGGGCTGCTGATGCTGAGAAATTTGAATGGAGAAATGTTTGCCTGTTTCACTGTCTGCGTTGGACTTTGCTGTTGCGGTGTTGTCGGTGTTAATGCTATTTTATTAATCGTGATCGAGGTGACCCATATGCGGTTGGCGTGACGTTAAAATCCTAGAACTTACTGTATTGTCCTTCCTACAGTGATGTAGAACGCACGGGTGTTATAAATAATTGGCAAACACTGGCTGTTTTTGCAGAAAAGGATTAAGAAAAAGAACAATAATAAGAGCCTCCCTCCCTCTCTCCCCCAAAACAAGAACAACAACAAACAAACAAAAAACAAATCCAACAAACAAACAGAACAAAACAAAAGAACAACAACAACAAAATGTTGAAAATCCGAACAACCACACACCATTTTTATATTAAAGTGTATGTAGAAGTAACCAAACACAAAAGCCAGGGTGTAATTTACAAAGGCAACAGTCTGTTTTATAGCCGGATGCCTATTTTACTTTCCACACACCGTCGTCTTGCGTTGAGAAGAGAGTATTACTGATAGCAAGCATATTCCTCTTCTTCTTCTTCCAGGTTCTTCTTGTAGGCGCTGCTTCTTCTAGAATTTTCTTCATCGTCTTGTGGGTTCTTCCCTTCCCATTTGTTTTGATTTTCTTCTTGTGGATTCTTCTACTAGATTCTTTTTTTCTTTTTTTTGGAATGATATATGATACTGATCAGTGTCATGCACATTCGAATTCATTGCGGTGTGTGTCTGTGTGTATGTTTCCGTATCGTTATATAAATTGTTTTGGTAGGACTGTGCTCTACATGTGTACAGAATATCATGTTTAGGTTAATATGTATCATGTGAGCGCTCAGGGCGTTGATGAGCGCGTGATAATTGTACATTATTATTATTATTATTTTGATTCTTATGGACTCTTGTTCTTCTGGGTTCTTCTTCCTCTGTCTTCTTCTCCGCCTTCTTCTTCAGTCCTTGTTGCTTTTTGTTGTTTGTTGTTGTTGTTCGTTTTCCGAAGTGACCTTTGTGTGGTCAGGCCGAGTGTTCGTGCTGCAGTGTTACCGCCAGAGAGAGGTCGTGCCATGTGTACGCTGACTTCGCGAACCTCTCGGGTGGCACTTGCTTTTTAGTAGCTGCACTCTTGGCGGAACCGGGGATCCGTGTCGGCCAAGACGGATGCAGAGGAGATGAACCCATTTCTGTAGAAGAAGCAAAGACTCGGTAGCAGGAAGGGGGGGGGGGATGGGACTGATCCAGTCCAACGACAAGGAAACACCAGAGAAGTTTCAACAAGAGGAAACAAGCCAGACAAGTGTCTGCAGCACTGTCCCCATGTGTCCTCAGCTTCGCTCCCTCCCCCTCCCCCCGGCCGCCTTCCCCCTCCCCCTCCATCCTGCCTCCCTCCCTTTCCTCCTGTGCCCCTCTCAGACCCCTCCCTCCTTCTCGTTTCCTCTTCTCCCTTTCTTCCTTCGCCCCTCTCCATCTCTGCTTCCGTAATTATCCCAGATTATAAAGATGCGCCTCATTACGGGAGACGAGTGCAACGTGCGAGGACAAACTGCAAATGACAGGCGAGGGGGGAACAAAGGCAGCGGCTCGTCTGGGTGCCAGAGTGGGCCTCTAGGTGCCGGAGGGCACCCCGCCGATACCCGCTCCTCCTCCCCCTCCCTCCCCCCTCCACCGGCCCTCCCTTCCCCTGCCACCCCGTACTCTTCAGCAGGCTTCTTCGGAACCCCTGAGGAGGCATTTTCCCTCTTTTTTTTCTCTCTTTTTTTTGTATATATTTTTTATATTTTATATTGTGGACAACTCAGTGTGTGTGTGTGTGTCTCTCTCTCTCTCTCTCCTCCTCCCTCTCCCCCCCCCCCCCTCTCTCTCTCTCTCTCACCCTTGTCTTTTATTTGTGTTTGTAGTATAGCAAGGACTGACTGTTAGATAGACCTAACGCTACTATCCTTGTGTATTAAAGTTTTCGAGTTCTCTCTGTCTCTCTCTCTCTCCTCCCCCTTCCTCCGCTGGTTTCTTGTTTCTATGCTTATTTTCTTTCTAATCCCCGTCCCCAGGTTTTCTTCTTTTTCCTTTCTTTCTGTCATCCTTTCTTTCTCTCCACGCCACCCTCCCTCCTCCATAGTCTTTTTCTTCTACTGATTCGCTCTTTCTTTCTTAGTATTTTATATATATGTGTGTGTGTGTGTGTGTGTGTGTGTGTGTGTGTGTGTGTGTGTGTATCTTTCCACCGTCTCCGCTGAGATTTGCCAGTTTTGTGTATACATGTAGCCCTCTTGTTAACGTTTCTAGAGCTGCAACTTGAGAGAGAGAAACTTTAGGTGCCACTGGTGCGCGACCGGCTATTCAAAGAAGTTTCACTGGGTGCTCAAGACGGAGAAGGCAAAAGCAGTGGACAGGAGTCAGTAATAAAAGTGAAATCTTTTAGCATCCTTGCTTCTGGTCAAGCATTTTTAGTAAATATTTCTAACAATTTAATTTTATAATTACTGCTTTGAAAGTTCTAGTGCGCCATATTCACTATCACAAGGATCAGGTAGCAGTGTCAAAAGTGAAATCTTTTAGCATCCTTGCTTATTTTTCAAGCGTATATATAGTAAATCTTTCTAATAATTATATTAGAATGACTGTTTTGAAATTTCAAACGCGCCAGATTCACTATGCAACAGCGGACCCATTCTAAAACTTTCAGAGGAAAACAACAGGTAAAACAGCTTTGGTTGTTAATGTTATTGGATCAGAATCCACTCTCACCATTTGTAAGGTTGAACATGCTCTCTCGCGCGCCTCCGCCCCCCTCTCCCCCACCCCCCTCTCTCTGCCCACCCCCGCCGCCCCGCCCCCCACCGCCCTCCTCCATGAGGACCCACAGAATTGACAATAGGTAGAGTGAACGTGTCGCCTCATGCGGCTATTAAGGAAAAGAAGACAAACGACAGCATCTGATCTACGTGTCAACATTTCTGATTCGGCTTCCGTGCCGATGCGAAATGTGAATGAATTGCCGTTTTCTGGACATTATTAATATGATTTTCTCTTACAAGCCCCACATCGTGACATGCCACAGTCCCACCAACCCACCCACCCCTCCCCCGCCTAACATAACAACACACCCCCCCCCCCCCAGCGGTCCCCCCTTTCCCCCGCCCCCCCCCCCTCCCCCCCTTCTCTCTCTCGCTCTCCTTTGTCTGCATCGCTTTTGTTGCCAATTTCTTTTAGTTTGATTTTTTACTGTGTTCGATTAGTGTGTGTGTTGTGCGGAGATGGCAGACAAGGTCTCAATGCATGACCTGCCTACGCCTGTTTCAATCAGAGGAGAGCGAGGATATACGATATTATTAGCCGCGGCTTCATCTCTTCCCTTCCAAGCCAGTAGCAGCAGCAGCAGCTCCGTCCCTCGCCGTATCTTCCCCCTTCATCACACAAACCGCTCTCAGCCCCCCACCATTAGCTCCTGCGGTGAGCGCCAGCAACATATGATATCATTCATCTGTTTGAAAGTCCTTTTCCCGCACGTTAAAAACTCGTCTCCACTGTCGTCCTCTTGTTGTCGTCGCCCCGAAAGGCGCCCAGTGATCTGTCGGTGAGCGCAGCTGGGAGCGAGAGGCTTGGGTGAGGGGCGTGCCACTGCCACTGTTCGTCGTGTCTTGATGGAAATGGCCGAGAGACAGGCTACTGAAGAAAGACGGCAACAACAACAACAAAAATGAGAGTTCTGACTGACACACGCACTTGTAATCTGCTAGTTTTGAGTGTAAGGGTGTTGGAGAGAGAGAGGGAGAGAGAGAGAGAGAGAGAGAGAGAGAGAGAGAGAGAGAGAATGACGGACAGTGGGGGGGGGGGGCCGGGGAGGGACAAACAAGGGGGGTGGGGAGGGGGGGTAAAGTGGGGATGGGAGAATCTCCAGGAAAAGGAGATTGAAGTGGAATCAGCGATGAAGCATTGTCGTCTTCAGGCTTCTTCTCTAAGAAGGGGGTTTAGGGGGAGGAAGTGGGGGAAGGGGAAGTCTGGCGATGAAAGATATCGCTGTGTCTCTGACAGTGGAATGTAGCCTGGCTTTGTCTTACGGCTCGTAAAATCAGCCTGCTTGCTTATTTTTCTTCCGCTCCGATTTGACCTACGAAGTCGACCTGGGGTTCTAACCCACAGTGGGGTACTGCGGACGCAGAAATTAAGGTCCCCTCTGTTGAGAACCCAAAGCTGACAAATGCTGTCCTTTTAAAGCGTGGAGTAGGTCAGAATATAGCCACGCACGCTTCGCCCGCTGTCAGGAATTTCTTCCTTGTCCTAATTTCTGCCTTCCCCGTCCGTTCACTTTTTTCTTGTTCTTGTTTTTCCAAATCATCTCCCTAGTTTTTAACTGCTGTAGGTTTTGCTAACACGTTTTCCCGCTTGGGCCCACGGAATCAGATAGTTCACCCTGTTCATAGTCACAAGCGATTTAAGTAGGTTCCCCATGGCGAGTGCCAACGTAATGTAAATAGGTACCAAACATGTGTTGTTGACCATTGATAAATACATGGATGATATTTCTCTTCGTAACAGCGAATTATTCAATTAACAAACTTGTAGTAATAAGATGATGACTTGCAGATTGCTGTAACTGCACAATTCCAGGGGCATTGGACGGTATGGTGGGTTCATATTTCATTGATTCAGATTCTGTTCTTAGGAGTTTTAGGTTGAAATGGCCATGGCCGTCTTTGTGAGAGATAAACGCATTTGCAGTTTTAGATATCAGCCGAACACAGACAGACAAACGCACAGAGAGAGAGAGAGAGAGAGAGAGAGAGAGAGAGAGAGGAGAGAGAGAGAGAGAGAGAGAGACGCACGCACGCACTTATTCACTCACTCCAGGCTCGAAATAATATGTGAAAAGTTTGTTTCTTTACGAACCTGTAACTTCGAGACTCGGTGTAGTCGTTCCTAAGGCACTGCGATCGATTTTTGTATCCTGAATCAATTTTTGTATCCCCAATCCTTTGAGCCTCTTAAGTCCCCTGCTAGCCCAGTAGCTTTTGGTATGAAACCTCCCCCTTCCCCTCCCTCCCCCCCCCCCCTTTTTTTTTAAAACTTGTGAGGCATGACTCATAATGCGACTATTAGTAGCTTGTCACCGATGCTGTTGCTTCTTTGTCTGGCATGGGTGAAAGTGAGAGGGAAGAGAGAGGGGTGTGGTGAAGGAGAAGGGGAGTAGTGGTCTCTGTCCTGACTGACAGTGGGAGAAGTGGGGGGGGGGGGGGGGGGGGGGGGGGGGGGAGTGGTCTGTCCTGACAGTGAGAGGACCTCCAACAGTTCCAACAGGCCTACAAACCGGCGTGTGATTTACTAAATGCATCGCTTTTTTTTTTTCGCTTTTTTTTTCAAGTGGCCGACAGCTCTAGGGAGGCTTTTGTTTTCGGCCCCCTGTCCCCACTCTAATGGCTACCCTCGCCGTTTTTCCCGAGGACGGTTCTCGTGGAGGAGGTTTCGTTGCTCACACATGATCGGTCCCAGAAGATAGATTGGCTTCCGATTGGGGGCTGCAAAAGTGGGTATTGTTCCGCGCGGGAAGCCGGCCCTGCCCTTTGGAGTGTGTCGGCCCTTCTCCGTGCCCGTTGCCTGCTGGCCTCGCTGGCTGCTGGGAGGCCGCTGAGGTTCTGGGCAAAGTTTCTTGGCTTCCTCTTGTTGTCCCGAGTCTGGTCTGGTCCGGCCGTACCCTGGTTTTGCCTTCGTGGTCACTGATTCTGAGTCAGCCTGCGTCCACACTGGAATAAACCTTTGACTGCACAGCAGCTGATTGAATAAGGCTGCACCAATAGCTGAACTGGCCTGCATCCATAGTTTTATCATTTGGTCTTTTTTTGTGGTCAGTTCTGCGTTTTCTTGTAACTGGAGGGGGGGGGGGGGGGGGGGGATGGAGACTCATCAGCCAACAGGCTAAAATCAGACTTTTTACTTCTGAAGACCTGCTCTCATGGACCGCTCTTAAAAAATATTCACCAGGGAGATCACCAAGGTAACCGAGGTAGAAAGCGAGGTTGGCTTGTGTATTGACGTGGGATCATTCATAATGAGGTAGGTCATGACGGGTCACGAGATCGAAAGAGAGGTTGGACTGTGCAAAAATGGCAACCCAAGTTCGCCGTCGATCTCGTAACGTGACCCAGCTCACTGGAAATGACCCCTTGTAAGTACAGAACCTAACCTCGCATTCGATTCTCCATCGTGACCCACCGTGACCTGTATCATTAATGATGGTCCGTGGTGTGACAAAGACCGTTTGGGGGGGGGGGGGGGGGGGGGGGGGGGGGGGCTGTTTAATGCTGTCACATTCAGATGTCTTTAGGTAAATGGATGCATATTAATTTAATTCATGCAGATCGTATTGGTATATATGTATATGGGTATACCATATATAAATAATGTTTATCGAGAGCTAAAGTGTCTGCGAGGTAGTGGTATATATGAATAAGCTCATAATACACTTCGTCGATCTCTCAGTCTTACTTCTAGTCTGCTGCTCAGCTCAGACAGAGTTCTTTTCCTCTTCTTCCTTTTTTTTTTTTTTTTTTTTTTTTTTGAGGAGGTTCGGGGGAGGGGCAGGGGGAAGGGATCCTGTGCACGGATGAGGTCCTTTTTTTTAATGAAAGAGAGCCTGTGCCACGTCGTGTCCCCCTGCTATCTATCACAGTTTTAATTACGTCAAGGGCAGTCTGTGCGTCACGCGCCGTGGCGTAGATCAGGGGCCGGCTTGCGTTTTCGGGGGGACGCAGTCTTAAGGTTTGTTGGGCAACGCTTGTCAGGGCAATGGAGATGGAAAGTTATTGTATGAGGTACGGGTGAGGATGGGGCTCTCTCTCTCTCTCTCTCTCTCTCTTTTTTTCTCTCCCCTTTTTCTCTCTGGTGTGGATTGGATATTGGTTGCAGAATGTCACTGGCAAGAGTGGGGTTCTTTTGTGAGATTGTTCCTCCTTTGAATTTTCTGTGGTTGCAGGAAAAGTGACTGTACGACCGAAGACATTAACATACATGTACGTTTGGCAACACACGGTTCAGTCCGTTTTATCTTTTCTTTTTGCTCCCCGTCGCCACCCCACCACCCCCGTTCTTGTCTTAAAGGGAAAATTCTCAGTAGTCCCTCAGTTGTGTTCTGCTAACGTTTCCCGTTACGATTTGCAGGAGTTCGTGTGTGTGTTGGGGGGGGGGGGGGGGTGTGTGATGGGGGTGATGGGGGGGGGGGGTGAGTGTAGTGTGTGTGTGTCAAACCGATGTTGCATCACACGCAACACGCTCACCCCACGACGCGGCAGGTCACTTAAACAAAGCGATGAAACCGCAGGTCCCCCGCTCTGCTAAGTCGCCAGTACACTTTGATGGCACGTATGTTGACTCACTTGCATCGTTCTCGCCAAGAACATCCAGTTGCCCTAAACACTCACTTGGCTCCCGTTGCATGGCTGAATGGGTGACAAGTGTGGGACCCGTGGCATCAGGTCAAGTTTTCTCTCCTGTCACCGAACTTGATGGATGCACAATAGCGATGGGGTGGCCGGGAGTGATTGGGGTGGGGGGTAGGGGTAGGGGGTGGCGCGTTTTCAGTGGCTGTGCCTGTGCCTGATGAAGGGGTTCGATGCTGAGGAGATGGGTTATCCCCCCCTTCATGAGCGTTTCTGATCCTCGGGGTGTCAGACGCGAAATGACGTGTTTAGGAATTCTGGTTAGTTGTACTCCGCCATGAACTATTGTGGTTTCCACTGCACACAAGCTTGAGCAGAGTGATACGCTGTCACAGCACTGAGGAAGGTTTCAGTTCAAGGAAAATAATACATGTAGTTATATGCCCTCTTTCTCTCTCTCTTTCACTGGCTTTCTCATTCTCTCTCTCTCTCTCTCTCTCTCTCTCTCTCTCTCTCTCTCTCTCTCTCTCTCTCAGATAATTATAGAGGTGTGTCTCTGTTAAGCATAATTAGCAAATGCTACACATCCATTCTGAACAAACGACTGTATGCATGGTTGGAAGACAACAACAAAATCGCCGAGGAGCAAGCAGGGTTTCGTAAAAATTATTCTACAGTAGACCATATTTTTGTTTTGAATGCCATTGTTCAAAAGCACCTTGAAAAGCGTGGAGCAAAAATGTACGTTGCTTTTGTGGACTTCCGCAAAGCATTCGACTCGGTAAGACACTGTAAAGTGCTAGAGACATTACAAAAGGAAGGTGTATCCGGCAAGTTTGCAGGGGCCATAAAGGCTATGTACAACTCTTTGTTATCCTGTGCTAGAGTGAAAAATGAGTATACAGACTTTTTCGAAAGTCCAAATGGGGTAAGGCAAGGGTGTGTGCTAAGTCCTACATTATTTTGTCTGTTTATTAATCAACTGGCGGAACATATTCAAAGCACTGGCAAACATGGAGTTCAGATGTTATCAGGTCTTATAGAATTATTCATTTTGTTGTTTGCGGATGATGTAACCATCATGGAAACAACACCAAGTGGACTGCAAAATCAGCTAAATTGTCTGCGAGACCGCTGTGTTAAGATGGGTATGGAAGTAAATGAAGGCAAAATAAAGGTTGTGGTTTTCAGAAAGGGCGGACGTCTTGGCAAACACGAGAAGTGGTATTATGCTGGTAAATATATGAATGTGGTCAACAGTTATACATATCTGGGTTTTACTTTCACAACAAAGTTAAGTTACAGAGAAGGAACTTTCGCTTTTGTAGCAAAAGGCAAGAAGGCAGTTTTCCACTTATGTAAAGCCTTGACGAGGCTAAAGGATATGCCAAGGCAGACGTTTTTTTAAAGATTTTTGATATTAAGATTCAACCTATATTGACGTATGCATCTGAGATCTAGGGAACTGTGAGACTGGATGACATAGAAAAGGTGCACATGATAGCTTGTAAGCGTTTTTTAGGAGTTCCTCTGAGAACACCGAACAAGATGGTGTACGGTGAACTCGGTCGATACCCACTTTTTGTGTATAGTACACTACAGTGTTTGAAATATTGGTTGCGTGTTTTAAAGATGGACGACATCAGGATCCCTAAGCAAGCATATAAAATGATGATTTTAATGGATGAAAGCGAGAAGAAATGTTGGGTCATTCAGGTGAAGAATGTATTAAGCAAAAACGGCTTTTACTGTGTTTGGTTACAACAAGGGGTTGGAGACGAAAAGGAATTTTTATGTGAATTGAAACAGAGACTTACAGACAATTTTATTCAAGAATGGAATGCAACTATTCGAGATAAAGACAGATACTTTCCATACCGCAATGTTAAGTCAGTATTTGAACCAGAGCAATACCTTTCAGCCCTCGAAATATATTGCTTCAGAGTTGGATTGTGCCAACTGAGACTTGGTGTGCTACCAATTAACAACAATCTTCATCGCTACAGTGCTTGTGCGATCCAGAGAAATTGTGTATTTTGTGTAAATGCGATAGAGAACGAAGAGCACTTGTTGTTCGCTTGTCCCTGTATAATGACATTCGGGAGAAACTTCTGAACGATACGTCTCAAAACGCAGTCACGGCTTCACTGGAAAATGTTCTTTCCTGGAAAAGCAAAACAAATATGTTTGGATTGGCCAAGTTTGTTTTTAGTGCGATTAGGAGAAGAAAAGAGTTTACGGGGTCGAACTAGTTTTACGATATAGCATTGTACACAACAGACTGGTTTTACGGTGTCTTTTACTTGTTCATGTTTTTGAATTTTATTTTAAGGTTGATGTGTATATTAAACTTTATTTTAACTTGTGTAGGGGCCTGTGGCCGATATGCAATTAAAATTTAAATTTTTTCTCTCTCTCTCTCTCTCTCTCTCTCTCTCTCTCTCTCTCTCTCTCTCTCTCTCTCTCTCTCAAGCCTTGTGAAATAAAGTTTTCGATTTCGATTTAAAAAAAAATAATCTCTCGATCTCTTGCTGTAACTCAAAATATGCCCAGTTTACATGGCGTCTTCAAATACGATTTAAAGGACAAGCTCGCTAAAATTAAGAGTGTTTTTGCTGTGTTTATGTTTGTAAGAAATTTCACCAGAGCTCAGCATTTCTTGGGTTAGGAGACTAGCAAGATGCATTTTCATTTTAACCATCACCATCAGCTGACAGAGCGTTAACATCCAGTTGCTAACTAACGTTTGTGTGTGGCTGCAGCAGTCAGCTGACAGGGCGTTAACATCTAGTTGCTAACTATGTATGGCTGCAGCAGTCAGCTGACAGAGCATTAACATCCAGTTGCTAACTAACGGTTGTGTATGACTGCAGCAGTCAGATGACAGGGCGTTAACACCCAGTTGCTAACTAACGGTTGTGTATGAATGCAGCAGTCAGCTGACAGGACGTTAACACCCAGTGGCTAACTAACGGTTGTGTATGGCTGCAGCAGTAACTGGGAAGCATTGGCTAAAGCGAAAGGCAGTGTGGAGCTAGTCACAACAGCAATAATACTAGCAATATTAATAGTAATAATACGGTTTGCGAGGCGCGAACCTCTAATATAAAAAAAGAAAGCTCTGCACGCTGTACAGTGCATGCAGAAATCAAGATTAACACCCACGGTAAGACACCACAAGTGGACAGATCACGGTAACTATAACAAGCGATTCATACCGCAAGAAGACAAACAGCGAGTCGTACATTGCACACACACTGATAGAGTGATGTTTTTCAGTCGTCATGGACAGTGGCTCGCACTTGCGATTTGATTCATTTTTAATTGTATTTTGCCCCTGAAAGTCGGGGATGTTGTCGTGTTTTGAATAAGCTGTTATTAAGGTTGAGTGATTTTGAATGTTTGTGTGCTTGCTTTTGCGAAGAATGTTGGCTTCGATTATGTGTTGTATTAAAAAACTAAACAAACAAAAACACGTCCCCCTTTTCTTCTCTTCACCCCCGCCCCCCTCCTTTTTGAAGTTGTGTTGAATATCTTCATACCGTTTCGACCTGATAAACCGACGTAGTTGATTGGGTGTGAAATAGGCAAGTAAGTAAGTGGCCTAACCTGCACAGACCACTGAGAGAATCCCACCAGATCCTGGCCATGAAAGCCAAAGCAGACACTGCATTGCGTGCTGTGCCCCGGCCACTAGACCACCGCAAACACACAAATCTGAAGCTGATCCCCCCCCCCCCCCCCCCCCCCCTTCCTTTTTTTTTTTTTGCCAGCCGACTCCCCAGTCTTGGCGCTGATCACCCCTATTGTTTTGTCTCTGCATTGTCTGTCTCCCTCCCTTCCCCCCCTCCCCTCCCCCCTTCCCCCCTCCTTCCTCCCCTCTCTCGCTCTTCCTTGCAGCTCGTGATTTATTGCCGTCGGAGGAATATTGAGTTGTTGCTTTTAGTCCAAGGCTTTGGTGATGTTAGTCCCTCCGCGACTGCCGGTTCCCTTGGTGATTGGTCGGGCTGCCTTGGTGACAGCGGCGGCCCCTCGTGTTGCTGGGGTGGCGGTGTGTCGTCTGGCGGCGGCGGCGGCGTCCTCTTCTTGCCGGCGAGACACTGTTGAAGGACTTGTAGGCCTGGAGACGGTCTTGGCGGAGGAAATGAACGTCCTTCAGTTCGGTTGCCGTGCCCTTCCCTGACCCCAGCGTTTCGGCACTTGGCCGTTTTTAAACAAGTAGTAACAAGCTTTGCCAGAGTTCAAGAACGGGGGATTTGAAAGACCTTTAAGGAAGAGGGGACGAGAGTGTGGTGGTGCTGTCCGGCGATGAAGGAGATTGCGTGGTGCTTTGATGAACACTCCACCCGGGTGTCTCGGCGGCCCCTTTTTGAATGGCGGTGATTGCAGGCTGCGAGTTTTTGTTTGCCTCGATCGGCATACCGTCGGTTAATTTCGCTTCCTCTTGTTTGGTTTGACCAGGGCTTTGCAAGCACGCTACTCAACTTCTCTGATTAGGCTGTGGTCTAGATGTACTCGTTTTCAAAGCACGTACAACGCTCTGGTCAACCCTAGTCACAGCACCACATCAGAGTGCTGACGTTTCCCTTCTCTGGCATGTCTGCAAATGTTCTGATTGAGTCTCAGGCCATGGCGATCACTAGAGGTGGCAAACGGACATCGTAAATACTGAGAGTATAGCGACTGTTAGATCGTTCATACGAAGGGAATACACAAAGGGGGGGGGTTCCAGCCCTATAGTCCATGCATTGACTAGGTCAACCCTCTTTACCTTTTTTGGTGGTGGTTTGGGGGGATTAGGGCAGTAGTCGATCAGGGTTCCTGCGGTCTTTCAAAGTTTGAGAAAAGGGTTCTGCCATTGTCATGCCCTTGAAAGTCTGTGTGAAAAATGAATGATTCAGCTCAGTAGTTCCCGACATTGACCAGTTTAATGGTAATTCAGTCAGTCGTTGTTTTATTTTATATTTTGTTTACAACCAGATGATATTAAGTATGCGAGTTATGTATAGAACTTGGCCTTTGGTGTGCTTCTTTTCTTCGTCTTCTTCCTACTTTTTTTTTTGGGGATTATCTGAAACGTTTGTGAAAAGTTTGGAAGTTTGGAGTGAAAAGTGTGTGGATTTTAGTTTGTAACGTTTGGATTTTGCAGTGAAAAGTGTGTGGATTTTAGATTGAAACGTTTGGATTTTGGAGTAAAACAGTGTGTGGATTTTAGATTGAAACGTTTGGATTTTGGAGTGAAAAGTGTGTGGATTTTAGATTGAAACCTTTTTGGATTTTAGATTGAAACGTTTGGATTTTGGAGTGAAAAGTGTGTGGATTTTAGATTGAAGCGTTTGGATTTTGGAGTGAAAAAGTGTGTGGATTTTGGGACGTTTGCAACGTTTGTAGGAACCCTGTCGGCGCTCCCAGAGCGTCCAGCCCCAGGGTATTTAGAGCTCGGGGGCTTGCCCCAAGCCTGGTCAGCCAGACCACGCTGCAGGGGGGTACAAAGCGACAACTGTCCAGGACTAAGGGACCCCCACCCCTACCCCCACTCCCCACCCGCACCCAGTACTCGGAGGGACAGCTCCGAAAGAAAGCGAAGCTTGTCTGGGGTGGGGATTCAGATGGGACGATGGTGGAGCGCCATTGTGTGAGCACAAATCGCTTCACAACCATCCTCAGTCCACCACGGGACACTGGAGCTGCCAGGAGCGCCCTTGGCTCCGGGCGTCCAACAATGCTTCATTTGCATATTTGTTTTAGCCCTCCCGTTTCAGCGGAGATAGACGGAATCTGGGCAGACGTCTGCGATATTGGGGGGATGAGCTGGGCCGGGGTGCATTTGCAATTAAACTCGCCATCGATTCCGAATTTTATGGAAGAAGACGAAATCGGGTTGAGTTTTTGCTTCATCCCCCCCCTCTCTCTCTCTCTCTCCCCCCCTCCCTTAACCTCCCCTTTTCTTTTAGTCGGTGGTGAAATTGCTACCTCTTTGCCCTGTCTGCCTGGGCTCGCCCGGATGTGTTCATTATCTCAGCTTTCATTATCGTTTGGATCCACTGGGGTGGAGAGAGGGTGAGAGAGACTCTGTGTGTGTGTGTGCGCGCGCGTGCGTGTTTGTGTGTGTGTGTGTGTGTGTGTGTGTGTGTGTCCTGGCGCGTTTGTGTGTGTGTGTGTGTGTGTGTGTGTGCCTGCCTGTGCGTGCGCATGCGCGTATAGTGCGTGCGCATGCGCACATAGTGCGTGCGTGGAAAGAATAAAGGCGAGAACGAGAGCAAAAAGAAAGGGGTAAAAAAAAGTGGGGGGGGGTGGACGTGTCACGGATAGAGGCATAGTGAGAAACAGCCTGTAGCCATAGTGACAGAGTCATTTGTTGCCTGTCACGGTGCTAGACAGTAGATCGGTCACACAATTCCCAAGTACGTAACGACCCAACTATGCGAAACTAACGCCACCTGTCAAAATAAAGATGATTGTTCAAATAAAAAGGCATCTGTCATGGCATACTGTGGTGCGATGGATACGATGCTCGGCCTTGGCGCCCCCCCCCCCCCTTTTCACCGTATCAGCGGTTTAGGAAGGATTGGTAGGCGATAGGTCAGATCTGTTTAAACATATTTATTTATTTATTACTTTTATTTTTTTTATTTTGGGGAGGTGGGGGTTGGATGGTGTTACTACTTTGGGACGAGAGGCTGCGTGTTGTACCCCTCGTAGTTCATGATACTCCCCTCTCCCCGTTTAGAGATGGCTGGTTCTCCTCCCACCCTCCAGCCTGCCACCCCTCAACCATCCTGTCCTCTCGGGAGGATGGGGGGAAATTATCAAAAAAAGGGGACTCGTTCGCTACAGGCTTGCGCTTTTAAATTATCCCAAAACAGTTGGAAATCTTTTGTATTATATAAAATAAATCAAATCAATCTCCTCTAAAGAATTTTGATTTAATTTTTTTATATATATGATGTTGATGACGATGAGGTGAGATGAAAAATGGAGAAGGTATGTCTGACTTTTCGCCCCCACTGGAGGCTTTGTCGGGGACGAGAGATAGAGAGAGGGAGAGAGAGAGAGAGAGAGAGAGAGAGAGAGAGAGAGAGAGAGAGAGAGAGTTTACTGCTGCCACGGCCATATTGTGTACATTTCATCAACGCTTTGTTGTAAGACTAAGAGACCTGACTAGGGCTGCATGCAGGCTTCACTACCACTGGGTAACAACAAACATGGGACGATTCTTTTTTGTTTTTCTTTTTTCTTCGTGTCGTGTTTCTTTCTCATTTCTGGTGCTGTCGTGTTTGTATATATGTCGGTGTCCAAACAGAGGGAGAGGAAAGGTGCCGGGGATAAACTGCGCCCCCACCGACCCACCCTACCACACACACACACACACACACACACACAGACACACACTCTCTCTCTCTCTCTCTCTCTCTCTCTCTCTCTCTCTCTCTCTCTCTCTTCCCCAAATTCACCCTGTTCAAATTTGCATTGAGTTAAATTTTTCCGCGCAATCCACGTGTCGGGGGACCCCCGTTTCCAATGGAACGAAAGCGTACAGGTGTGCACACTCCATTACACTGTCATCCCCCTCACAGCATCCTCCCGGGCCTAGTTGCCACCCCACCCCAACCCACCCCACCCGCACCCCCAGCCCCCCTCCCCGTCCTCTCCCCGCCCCACCTGTTGAGCCTTCCATACCTGATTGGATGCTGCAGCCAGGTGAAACCAAAAGTGCTGCTGCTGCTGCTGAACTGCTTGCGCTGCTGCGGCCTGGGCGGGTCGAGCCACAGGGTGGGTGGACACAGTGCCTGCCTGCCGTGTGCGATGGGGGTGGGGGTGGGTGGCGTTTTGGTCTGTTTACGGCCTTGTACTGGGTGGCTGGGGCAGGGACCTAGGGCGGCAGATTAGGCCGACACGGGTAAGCGGGGGATGGAACAAACGAGCGCGCATTCATTTCCATATTTACTGTGAGGGTGGGGTCCTCGTGGGGGGGAGGGCAAGGGAAAAAAAGAGAAAGAGAGGGGAAGAATTTTGACCCAAAGAACAGAAACATGTTGTTGATGATGATGTGTGTGTGTAGGGGAGGGGGGGGGGGGGGGGCGTTTTTCTAAGCAAAATAAACAACAAACGAAGAGAGAGAGAGAGAGAGAGAGAGAGAGAGAGAGAGAGAGAGAGAGAGAGAGAGAGAGAAGAAGAAGAAGAAGAAGAAGAAGGAAACTGAAAAAGAGATAAATGTTTATAAAATCATGCAACGATTAATCTGAAATCACATCTTATACTCAGTGGTGGGTATTTCGCGAAGAACATGAGCAGCAGCATTGAAATGAGTGGTCATTGCTCATTTTCTCACTCGTCCGCGTAACTAGCAGATTAGAATATAAATGCTAGGTATTCATGGGCACGTAAATACCCACCTATCATGTGTTCGCTTGCTCTTGACGAGTCTTGTGGGAAAACAATTGTAAGTAGGCACAAACTCTTCGGGTTGCTTATCTCCCCTGACGGGCGCACTTAATTCTTCTTCTTCTTCTTACAAACAAAAAATAGTGATTACTAAAGTGAGCTGACACGACCTTTCATTGACTCACTGGATCGAGAAAGTTCCATTTGTAGCAGCAACAGTTACAAGACAAAGTAAGATGGCAGAACCATATTATTATTATTAATGTGTTCTAACCGAACTGCTCGTTATTCATCGTCTCCCTTTGGACGTGCTTAGATGTCGAGTTTTCTTTCTGTTTTCGTGTGCCCATTTTAGTATACCGTGCCGTTTTTATCGTATGTGTATGAAAGTCTTTGTGTCGTCGCAGTTTACGTCATCAGTACAAATGAGACACAATGTTGACCAAGACAGCCATTGAAAAATCATATGTTTACGGCCGTCTGTTTGGTCTAGAGTTATGTGTGTGTTTTCTGACTGGATAGGAAAGATCGTAGTTTCGTCACAGTGGTGTCAGCAGCGTTGGGTGCGCGCGCGAACATGCACGCACGCAAGCACGCAGGAATTCACACACACACACACACACACACACACACACTTTCCGACAAATCAGTATACGTGGACGAGAAGAAAAAAATGCACTCAGTCAGTGAGTTATTTCTAAACACACACACACACACACACACACACACACACACACACACACACACACACTAACCGATATCTTCCGGTACTGATCAGACTGCAGTGAGATGCTCTTTGCTGGACCACGCAGATGATTAACAACGCTGACGGAATCGTTGACGTTCGAGAAGGCCAACACAAAGGCTGTTGCAGGCAATTTTCGTTTCAAGTAACCCCGCTGATGGTCTTTATTGACCTGAAACCTGAGTGGGGGCATTATCAAAATTGGGCAATTGGGGGGATTGGGGGGGGGGGGTCCCTGCTCCGCATTTCACACACGTTCGGTTGATAGTCATATGTTTTGTCACGCGAGGCGATGTAAAGGCGAAGAATCGGATTCATAATTGATACTCTTAGGGTACCGCAGATGGGCAGGAACTGCGTGTCTCCCAACGGAACAAAGGTCAAATCCCTAGCCCCTCCCCCCGCCCCTCTCTCTCTCTCGGGTGGGTGAGGGAGAGGTTTGGATTGAGAGGTGAAATGGGATGAGTGCTTTAGGTGGTATCGTTAACCATTGAAACCTGTGCATCACAGGATGGAACTGAATGTGTATTTGTCAGCGTACTCATTGTCGGTGAATGCTGTCTGTGTGTTATCGTTTAACCATTGAAACCTGTGCGTCACAGGATAGAACTGAATGCGTATTTGTCAGTGTACTCTTTGTCGGTGAATGCTGTCTGTGCGTTATCGTTTAACTATTGAAACCTGTGCATCACAGGATGAAACTGAATGTGTGTTTGTCAGCGTACTGTCTGTCGGTGAATGCTGTCTGTGTGTTATCGTTTAACCATTGAAACCTGTGCATCACAGGATGGAACTGAATGTTGTATTTGTCAGCGTACTCTCTGTCGGCGAATGCTGTCTGTGTGTTACCGTTTAACTATTGAAACCTGTGCATCACAGGATGAAACTGAATGTGTGTTTGTCAGCGTACTGTCTGTCGGTGAATGCTGTCTGTGTGTTACCGTTTAACCATTGAAACCTGTGCATCACAGGATAGGGAAATGAATGTTGTATTTGTCAGCGTACTCTCTGTCGGCGAATGCTGTCTGTGTGTTACCGTTTAACCATTGAAACCTGTGCATCACAGGATGGAACTGAATGTGTATTTGTCAGCTTACTTTTGTCGGGAATGCTGTCTGTGTGTTACGTTTAACCCATTGAAACCTGTGCATCACAGGGGGAACTGAATGTGTTTTGTCAGCGTACTGTCTGTCGGTGAATGCTGTCTGTGTGTTATCGTTTAACATTGAAACCTGTGCATCACAGGATGAAACTGAATGTGTTTTGTAAACGTACTTCTGTCGGGAATGCTGTCTGTGTGTTACTTTCCTTTGAAATGTGCATCACAGGATGGAACTGAATTTTGTATTTGTCAGCTACTTTTGTCGGGAAGTTCTGTGTGTTACCGTTTAAATTAAAACCCTGTGCTCACGGTGAACTGAATGGTATTTGTCAGCGTACTTTTGTCGGTGAATGCTGTCTGTGTGTTATCGTTTAACTTTTGAAACCTGTGCATACAGGATAAAACTAAATGTGTTTTTGTCAGCGTATGTCGTCGGTGAATGCTGTCTGTGTGTTATCGTTTAACCATTGAAACCTGTGCATCACAGGTGGAACTAATGTTGTATTTGTCAGCGTACTCTCTGTCGGCGAATGCTGTCTGTGTGTTACCGTTTAACTATTAAAACCTGGCATCACAGGTAAAACTGAATGTGTGTTTGTCAGCGTACTGTCTGTCGGTGAATGCTGTCTGTGTGTTATCTTTTAAACCCTTGAAACCTGTGCATCACAGGATGAACTGAATGTTGTATTTGTCAGCGTATCTCTGTCGGCGAATGCTTGTCTGTGTGTTACCGTTTAACCATTGAAACCTGTGATCACAGGAGGGAAACTGAAGTGTTTTTGTCAGCTTATGTTTGTGGGGTGAATGCGGTCTGTGTGTTATGGGTTAACCATTGAAACCTGTGCATCACAGGCGGGGAATGAAGGTATTTGTCAGCGTACTGTTGTCGGTGAATGCTGTGGTGTGTTATCGTTTAAACCCATTGAAACCTGTGCATCACAGGATGAAACTGAATGTGTGTTTGTCAGCGTACTGTCTGTCGGTGAATGCTGTCTGTGTGTTATCGTTTAACCATTGAAACCTGTGCATCACAGGATGGAACTGAATGTTGTATTTGTCAGCGTACTCTCTGTCGGCGAATGCTGTCTGTGTGTTACCGTTTAACTATTGAAACCTGTGCATCACAGGATGAAACTGAATGTGTGTTTGTCAGCGTACTGTCTGTCGGTGAATGCTGTCTGTGTGTTATCGTTTAACCATTGAAACCTGTGCATCACAGGATGGAACTGAATGTTGTATTTGTCAGCGTACTCTCTGTCGGCGAATGCTGTCTGTGTGTTACCGTTTAACCATTGAAACCTGTGCATCACAGGAGGGAAACTGAATGTGTATTTGTCAGCTTACTGTTTGTCGGTGAATGCTGTCTGTGTGTTATCGTTTAACCATTGAAACCTGTGCATCACAGGTGGAACTGAATGTGTATTTGTCAGCGTACTGTCTGTCGGTGAATGCTGTCTGTGTGTTATCGTTTAACTATTGAAACCTGTGCATCACAGGATGAAACTGAATGTGTGTTTGTCAGCGTACTGTCTGTCGGTGAATGCTGTCTGTGTGTTATCGTTTAACCATTGAAACCTGTGCATCACAGGATGGAACTGAATGTTGTATTTGTCAGCGTACTTTCTGTCGGCGAATGCTGTCTGTGTGTTACGTTTAACTATTGAAACCTGTGCATCACAGGATGAAACTGAATGTGTGTTTGTCAGCGTACTGTCTGTCGGTGAATGCTGTCTGTGTGTTATCGTTTAACCATTGAAACCTGTGCATCACAGGATGGAACTGAATGTTGTATTTGTCAGCGTACTCTCTGTCGGCGAATGCTGTCTGTGTGTTACCGTTTAACCATTGAAACCTGTGCATCACAGGAGGGAACTGAATGTGTATTTGTCAGCTTACTGTTTGTCGGTGAATGCTGTCTGTGTGTTATCGTTTAACCATTGAAACCTGTGCATCACAGGTGGAACTGAATGTGTATTTGTCAGCGTACTGTCTGTCGGTGAATGCTGTCTGTGTGTTATCGTTTAACCATTGAAACCTGTGCATCACAGGAGGAACTGAATGTGTATTTGTCAGCTTCTGTCTGTGGGTGAATGTGGTCTGTTGGGGTTATCGTTTAACCATTGAAACCTGTGCATCACAGGATGGAACTGAATGTGTATTTGTCAGCGTACTCTTGTCGGTGAATGCTGTCTGTGTGTTATCGTTTAACCATTGAAACCTGTGCTCACAGGATAAACTGAATGGTATTTGTCAGGTACTTTTGTCGGTGAATGCTGTCTGTGGTTATCTTTTAAACCCATTGAAACCTGTGCATCACAGGAGGGAAACTGAATTTTGTTTTGTCAGCGTACTTCTGTCGGGAATGCTGTCTGTGTGTTACCGTTTAACCATTGAAACCTGTGCATCACAGGAGGGAACTGAATGTGTTTTGTCAGCGTACTTCTGTCGGGAATGCTGTCTGTGTGTTACCTTTTAAACCCATTGAAACCTGTGCATCACAGGAGGGAACTGAATGGTGTTTGTCAGCGTACTGTCTGTCGGTGAATGCTGTCTGTGTGTTACCTTTTAAACCCATTGAAACCTGTGCATCACAGGAGGGAAACTGAATTTTGTTTTGTCAGCGTACTTCTGTCGGGAATGCTGTCTGTGTGTTACCGTTTAACCATTGAAACCTGTGCATCACAGGATGGAACTGAATTTTGTATTTGTCAGCGTACTTTGTCGGGAATGCTGTCTGTGTGTTACTTTTAAACCCATTGAAACCTGTGCATCACAGGAGGGAAACTGAATGTGTTTTGTCAGCGTACTGTCTGTCGGTGAATGCTGTCTGTGTGTTATCGTTTAACTATTGAAACCTGTGCATCACAGGAGGGAAACTGAATTTTGTTTTGTCAGCGTACTTCTGTCGGGAATGCTGTCTGTGTGTTACCGTTTAACCATTGAAACCTGTGCATCACAGGATGGAACTGAATTTTGTATTTGTCAGCTTACTTTTGTCGGGAATGCTGTCTGTGTGTTACCTTTTAAACCCATTGAAACCTGTGCATCACAGGTGGAACTGAATGGTATTTGTCAGCGTACTTTTGTCGGTGAATGCTGTCTGTGTGTTATCTTTTAAACCCATTGAAACCTGTGCATCACAGGATGAAACTGAATGTGTGTTTGTCACGTACTTCTGTCGGTGAATGCTGTCTGTGTGTTATCGTTTAACCATTGAAACCTGTGCATCACAGGATGGAACTGAATGTTGTATTTGTCAGCGTACTTTCTGTCGGCGAATGCTGTCTGTGTGTTACAGTTTAACTATTGAAACCTGTGCATCACAGGATGAAACTGAATGTGTGTTTGTCAGCGTACTGTCTGTCGGTGAATGCTGTCTGTGTGTTATCGTTTAACCATTGAAACCTGTGCATCACAGGATGGAACTGAATGTTGTATTTGTCAGCGTACTCTCTGTCGGCGAATGCTGTCTGTGTGTTACCGTTTAACCATTGAAACCTGTGCATCACAGGATGAAACTGAATGTGTATTTGTCAGCTTACTGTTTGTCGGTGAATGCTGTCTGTGTGTTATCGTTTAACCATTGAAACCTGTGCATCACAGGCTGGAACTGAATGTGTATTTGTCAGCGTACTGTCTGTCGGTGAATGCTGTCTGTGTGTTATCGTTTAACCATTGAAACCTGTGCATCACAGGAAGGAACTGAATGTGTATTTGTCAGCGTACTGTCTGTCGGCGAACTCTGTCTGTGTGTTATCGCTTAACCACTGAACCCTGTGTGTCACAGGCTGGAACTGAATGTGTATTTGTCAGCGTACTGTTTGTCGGTGAACGCAGTCTGTGTTTTTTTTACGACCCCGAAACCGGCGAATGTGTATTTTTCTTCCGTTGTAGGCTGACTGTAAATTAGATCAAAGCATACAAAGGGTTCAGAAGAACGTTTGTTTAAAAGAAGAGCAACCACAACAGAAAAACGCCTGTTTGACAGTTCTGTTTGCTGACAGTACCACGTCGGGGCAGAATGACCACTGTCCGACTGGTGCTTGGGTGACAAATGGAAGTAGATCACAGTTACAGTCACAGTGTAATACAAGCTTCATGGGGCTGAAGCACCTAATGCTGTTTTCATTTTTAAAGTTAATAGGTTTTTTGTTTGTTTTGTTTTTCAGTCACAGTGTTTTATTTTGTCTGTTCACAGCAGTGTGATATTACACACACACACACACACACACGCACGCACGCACGCACGCACGCACGCATCTATATATTAGTAAGTTATACTAACTTACCCATAGGACTATGAACAGTCAATTTTTAACAACAGAAGTTATAACATCAGTATTGTACAAAATATCTCTTACATTGTTATTATTTTTTATGTGGGGGAAGGTGTGTGTGTGTGTGTGGGGGGGGGGGTCTTGGATTGTAACGTCCTGTCAGCCGCAGAGAGAGAGAGAGAGAGAGAGAGAGAGAGGAGTAAGCTCCTTTGCAAAACACTGCCTGACTGGGTAAAAGCGAGCGTGGCTGTATTCTTAGGTACCGGGCACGATATTCTCTGTCTGAAATCAGTCTGTAGTGGCTGTGAAAGACCACAAATCGTAATGGTTTGTACTGTGTGTCTGATTTTAGGAGATTCCAAAACCTAGGTTTTTCTTGGCGTGCCGCCCAATGAAAAGTAGTGCGTGCTCGGGTTCAGTTTCGTGGCGCCAGCTCAGTTTTTCCCCGAGGCTTCGTTTGAGATCACTTGTTCACATTGACTATTCATTTTGCCTGTGGTCTTCGTAGTTTGTTGTTGTTGTGTTTGTGTTTTTGATTGTACGTGCCGTATAATGCACAGGATCTAGCCCCAAAGAAGGACTGGGTGCGGGAAAGACCCCCCCCCCCCTCCCCACCCCCCGACCCCAACACAAACACACGCACGCGCGCGCACGCACACGCACGCACCCCCCCTCACCCCCCACACACACCATGAGATCGACTCTTGCGGGTCTCCACGCCCTCCACCCCACCCCAACTGTTCTCGATGGAGGATTTGTTTTGAGATGACCCTGCCCGGACTTCATTGGTCCCGGAGTGGAATGAGGGAACAGCGTTGTTGCAGTGACTGACGGTGGAGGCTTTGGTGGACAACAAAGATGGGCATGGGGTGCGTGTTTTTTGTTTTGTTTTTTGTGCGCCGTGTTGGACGTGCTGTTGCAGGGGGAACAAGGGCTGGGAGGAAGGGGTTGGGGGGGGGGGGGGGTGCATACAATGAACAGGTCCACAGCCACCAGACAGACAGGCTCTGCACGTAAAGAAGTTATCCGTCTTCCTCGAAAACGGCGGTCTGTTTATGTGCAGAGTGAATCATGTTCTGCTCTTTTTCTTCTTCTTCTTCTTTTTTTTTTTTTTGGGGGGGGGGGGGGAAGAGATTGGAGGGGACTTCATTAAATACCCCCCACCCGTCTCCTTTTCCTTTTCGTGTTCTTGCCTTCGTTCATTTTGTTCTTCCCTGCCACTCTTGGCCACTGATGTTATTAACCCCTCCCCCCATACCCCCCACCCCACTACCACCCCCTCCCCTGGGGCTGTCAGCCCCGTATTGGTCTCTTGTCCCTCCCGCCTCCTGCACTGCCGTCTTCAGACAGTTGTCCCTCCCTCTGCAGCTTCCTGCGCTGCCGTCTTCAGACAGTTGTCGCTCCATCTGCGGCCTCCTGCACTGCCGTCTTCAGACAGTTGTCCCTCCCTCTGCAGCCTCCTACACTGCCGTCTTCAGACAGTTGTCCCTCCCTGTCCCACTCTGCAGCTTCCTGCACTGCCGTATTCAGACAGTTGTCCCTCCCTGTCCCACTGCAGCTTCCTGCACTGCCGTCTTCAGACAGCTGTCCCTCCCTCTGCAGCCTCCTACACTGCCGTCTTCAGATAGTTGTCCCTCCCTGTCCCACTCTGCAGCTTCCTGCACTGCCGTCTTCAGACAGCTGTCCCTCCCTGTCCCACTCTGCAGCTTCCTGCACTGCCGTCTTCAGACAGTTGTCGCTCCATCTGCGGCCTCCTGCACTGCCGTCTTCAGACAGTTGTCCCTCCCTCTGCAGCCTCATACACTGCCGTCTTCAGACAGTTGTCCCTTCCGTCTGCAGCCTCCTGCATTGCCTTCTTCCTCCCTGTCCCATTCTGCAGACTCCTACACTGCCTTCTTCCTCCCTGTCCCACTCTGCAGCCTCTTGCACTGCCGTCTTCCTCCCTGTCCCACTCTGCAGCCTCCTACACTGCCTTCTTCCTCCCTGTCCCACTCTGCAGCCCCCATACTGCCTTCTTCCTCCCTGTCCCATTCTGCAGACCTCCTACACTGCCTTCTTCCTCCCTGTCCCACTCTGCAGCCTCATGCATGCCGTTCTTCCTCCCTGTCCCACTCTGCAGACTCCTACACTGCCTTCTTCCTCCCTGTCCCACTCTGCAGCCCCTTGACTGCCGTCTTCCTCCCTGTCCCACTCTGCAGCCTCCTACACTGCCTTCTTCCTCACTGTCCCACTCTGCAGCCCCCTATACTGCCGTCTTCCTCCCTGTCCCACTCTGCAGCCTCCTACACTGCCTTCTTCCTCACTGTCCCACACTGCAGCCTTCTACACTGCCGTCTTCAGACAGTTGTCCCTCCCTGTCCCACTCTGCAGCCCCCTATACTGCCGTCTTCCTCCCTGTCCCACTCTGCAGCCTCCTACACTGCCTTCTTCCTCACTGTCCCACACTGCAGCCTTCTACACTGCCGTCTTCAGACAGTTGTCCCTCCCTGTCCCACTCTGCAGCCCCCTGCACTGCCGTCTTCAGACAGTTGTCCCTCCCTGTCCCACTCTGCAGCCCCCTGCACTGCCGTCTTCAGACAGTTGTCCCTCCCTGTCCCACTCTGCAGCCCCCTGCACTGCCGTCTTCACACAGTTGTCCTTCCCTGTCCCACTGTGCAGCCCCCTGCACTGCCGTCTTCAGACAGCTGTCCCTCCCTGTCCCACTCTGCAGCCCCCTGCACTGCCGTCTTCAGACAGCTGTCCTTCCCTGTCCCACTGTGCAGCCCCCTGCACTGCCGTCTTCAGACAGCTGTCCTTCCCTGTCCCACTGTGCAGCCCCCTGCACTGCCGTCTTCAGACAGCTGTCCCTCCCTGTCCCACTGTGCAGCCTCCTGCACTGCCGTCTTCAGACAGCTGTCCCTCCCTGTCCCACTGTGCAGCCTCCTGCACTGCCGTCTTCAGACAGCTGTCCCTCCCTGTCCCACTGTGCAGCCTCCTGCACTGCCGTCTTCAGACAGCTGTCCCTCCCTGTCCCACTGTGCAGCCTCCTGCACTGCCGTCTTCAGACAGCTGTCCCTCCCTGTCCCACTGTGCAGCCTCCTGCACTACCGTCTTCAGACAGCTGTCCCTCCCTGTCCCACTGTGCAGCCTTCTGGCTTCTTCTGCTTCTGCTTCCGCCCTGATGTGAATTTCGCGGTTGACCGGGCGTTGAGTATCAAGAATATCCTCCGCCTCTGCCTCCTCTTTATCGTTGTCGTTGAAATTCAAATTGAAAAGACATTTAGTTTTCGTAATAAGTGCATAAAAGGACAGCGGAAAATTTGCCTGCTCTCGCGCTCAGAGTCTAAGTACAACACTACGCCATTGAACAGTTCAAAGTAACAGCCGTAAAAGTAAAAGGTATACAAGTCTGGTAGAACAGAGTAAAATAAATACAAAACATCTCCTCCTCCTCCTCCCTTTGAAGTCTGAAGTAGGGCAGAATAAAGCATTGCATGTTTCGCCTTTTGTCAGCATTTCTGCTCTTTCCATTTCTGTCTTCCAGGTTTATTCCTCTGTCTGTCTGTCTGTCTGTCTGTCTGTCTGTCTGTCTGTCTGTCTGTCTGTCTCTCTCTGTCTCTCTCTCTCTCTCTCTCTCTCTCTCTCTCTCTCTCTCTCTCTCTCTCTCGATCCCGTTCAAACATGAAGTGGCGCGAGTCACTACAGTGAATTAGACTTTTATTTGTGATAGAATGAATTTTGTTTCACCTGGATTTATTTCTGATCTCTAACTTGTGTTTCACTCGGCTGTGACCTACCTTTGCGGATTGACTGGGCGTTAAATAAGAACCACGCTATCGGTCTTGTCTTCTCTCATTCTTTCTTTGGTTGATAGAGTTACCACCACGCGTCGTATTGGGTTGTTTTATCATTTCATGACTGTGTCCCGTCACGACTTTTACCCCCATTGCTGGTACATCACAACAGTGAGTCTGACCTATACTTGTGATTTGGTCAGTTGTATTTTGAGTTCGGACCGACTGCACATTGGCCATTCTTTTATTACTCATTCCTTTTTGTTGAAGGCTGACGAACCGCCAGTGTGCATCGGATGTGATGAACGTTTAACCATTGATCATTTTTTACTTACTTGGTCGGATTTTATTGAAATGAGAGAGAGCCACTTTACAGCTCAATCACTGCGTGTGTTGTTTCAGGATATTCCCCCTGAGAGGATTTTTAACTTTTTGAAAGCAATTAATATTTTTGGAAAAATTTAAATTTGAGATCACTTTTGGTTATGTATGTGTGGTTGTGTTTTTCTCACCCTTTCAGTATGTTTTTAAAATTGTACATATACCAGTTTTAACACGTACACACTTTTAAAAATTAATGTAAGATGACAAAATGGGTATCGCCCTGATATAACCGCACTGGTTGACTGGGCGTAAATCACCAAGTTGCTCTGGCGGTTGGTTAAGAGTTAAATATCAAGAACGAATCAATCTCCATTTTTTTTCTTCCGGTTCTGTAAATATCTGTACTTGGTAAGCTTCCCTTAAGAGTTAAATATCAAGAACGAATCAATCTCCATTTTTCTTCCGGTTCTGTAAATATCTGTACTTGGTAAGCTTCCCTTAAGAGTTAAATATCAAGAACGAATCAATCTCCACTTTTTCCCTTTCCGTAAATATCTGTTCCATGTACTTGATACAGCTACCCTCTTCCTTTCAGCCTCTCCCTCCCTCCTTCCTCCTACCCCCCCTCATGGTGTTGCCATCTCCCTCCCTCATCCGTCTGACACGGTCTTGTCCTCAGTCGTGCACACAGCCGTTCTTGGGGGACTGTTCTTTGTCTCGCTCCACTCGCCGTGTCATTGAGATGCGGGGGACAGGGACGGCTCTTGGCCTCATCCTTTTGTTACCCCTGCCTCTAGAACCAGCACTAGGGGGACAAGGCGGGGGGGGGGGGGGGGGGGAGGTGCCGCAAGGAAAGGAGGGGGGGGGGGGGGTGTTGGTGGGGCGGAGGGAGGATTGAAGGAGGATCATAATTCAGACATTGATGAATGGCCGGTGTCCCCTTCACCATCTGGCCACGGGTTGCAGGCAAGCCAAAAAAGTTAGATGGATGTTGCGATTCGGGGATTAGGTATGGAAATGCTCTTTGCAGTCTCGCATTATCCGACGGTTATAAATCATACACGGGGGTGGGGGGAGGGGGGGGGGCGTCCAGACAGTGTTTACTACGACTGGAAATGTGCAGTCACGCGTGGAAAAGTAAAAACTGCTTAGCCTGGGGAAACAGTCGGAAATGAGTGAATGGCTTGACCCGTGTACAGTATGAAACTGCGCGTGGATTGTTTTCTTCCCGTTAAACGGAAATGGCAACAACAACTACAACAGAATCAGATACAGTTAACTGGCAGCGATCTGAAAGAAAAGATCACACACACACACACACACACACACACACACACACACACACACACACTCACTCACTCACACACTCACCACTCACTCACTCACTCACTCACTCACTCACACACACACACACACACACACACACACACACACACACCACACACACACACACACACCACCACCACTCACTCACTCACTCACTCACTCACTCACTCACTCACTCACTCACCACACACACACTCACTCACTCACTCACTCACTCACTCACTCACTCACACACACACACACACACACACACTCACCATCACCACTCACTCACTCACTCACTCACCACACACACACACACACACACACACACACACACACACACACACACACACACACACACACACACACCACACTCACTCACTCACTCACTCACTCCACACACACACACACACACACACACACACACACACACACACACACACTAAAAAGAACACTTATTTTAATGAGACAGTTTAAAAAAAAACGTGTTTTGAATTGCCCCAATAAAATAAGTGTTCTTGTTAAAAGTTTTGTGTGTTTTGAATTTCCTGGTACGGAACTGATCTTGTAGCCGTTGTGGCCGATCACTAACAACTAAAGACAGAACCAAACACGGAAAACATCCGCCATAACATTTGACGTCCTTTGTTATAGTTTTAGTCCTCTTATCAGAAGATTGTTTCCCTTTTAATTTTCAGTCAAGTATTTGTTGCACTTTAGCGTGTTGCAGTTAATATGGGATTAAATGTAAAAAAAATTATAAGCCCTGTCGAGTTTATTACTTTGAATAATCCAAAGTTTGACTAAGTTTTCCTCACGCCCCGATATAACCGTCATGGCTGACTGGGCGTTAAAAACAATTTCCGTCCCTCCTTGCTTTCTCCTCTGTACCCAGTCATTTACAAATACGTTGTAATGCTGTCAGATCTGATGTTCTGGCCACCGCTCTCTCATTATGACTGTGCCGACTACCGTGATCCGTCCTTCGGTCATAGTAACAGAGAGTCAGTCAGCCATGGTAACAAGGCCTGTTAAGGGGTGTGAATCATCTCTTGAGATGTTAGTAACTCTCCCCAACCCCCCGCTCCGCGCTCAAGCCGGCAAAAGAGCAGGGTTTTCAGCGGTACCATTGTACTAGTCACACCCACCGTTGGATGAGGTGGCGGCTTAGGGGTAGGGGGGGGGGGGGGGGGGGGTTGTGATGTGCCCGCTTGGTCAGAGAAGGGAGAGAAAGAAGCAGAAAATGCACGGTTTATGGGAACTGGAAGGGTAGTGTGTGTGCGGGGAGGGGGGGGGGGGGGGGGGGGCGGCGAGGAGCGAGTGGTAGTGACGGGAAAGGTCTGATAGTTTACTTCTGTTTCAGCAACAGAAAAAGACTTTGTTTTGTTTTGTTGCCTCTGACTTTTTGACAACAATTTGACATCGTAAATGTGTATGTAATTATCATTTTGTCTATAGGTAACACTCAAATAAGCATACTGCTTTTGCGTTTCCTGTGCTTATTTGTTGAACTTACGATTACGATGAATGAATCAATTTTGTTTAAACCAACAGAAAAAGACTGAGCCGTTGAAAGGCGTTGTCTTTGTCTGTGTCGGCCCCCCTCTACTTTCCCCCCTTGGGGGGCCCTTCCATCGCTTCAGTCATCCCCCCCCCCCCCCACCCCCACCCATCCACCCCCCGCCACCGTAGCACTGCACGACGACCTCGTCGACACTGGAGCCACACCAGCTGGGGCTGTGGCATGAGGGCACGGGTGTCAGCACCGTCTTTAGACTGGTTTAGTGGAGAAATTACTCTCTCCTCCCTCTCCCCCCTACCCCTCTTCCCCCTTCACCCTCTCCTCCGATTTCGTTTCCTACGACGACGACGACTCGGCTAGTGAGAGGGGAGCAACACCCACCGGTGGTGCTGCGGCAACACAGCATGGTGTCTGGGCCGTTATTGGAACGGCTAAGTGAAGAAATTACTCTCAGTCGGGGACTGTTGGCTTGCCGTCTCCGTCCTCGGACAGCTAACTGCCTTGTGGGCTGTCGGTCTGATCCGTTTCTTTGTTCACCCTTTGCTGTTTGCCTGCAGTGCGTGCGTGCGTGCGTGCGTGCGTGCGTGCTGTGTGTGTGTGTGTGTGTGTGTGGTGTGTGTGTCTCTCTCTCTCTCTCTCTCCCTCTCTCTCTCTCTCCACACACACACTCACACATACATTACCTTTTCTTTTCCAGTTTTGTGTTGTTTTACACCCTCTTTCCCCATTAGTGTCGGTACTAAATTATGTGCAGACTGCAGAAGTCCTTGTAAACAGGTCCCTTTTGTGTGTACACATACACAACGGTCGCATACACAATTACCGGGCGTGTGTGTGTGTGTGTGTGTGTGTGTGTGTGTGTGTGAGTGTGAGAGAGAGAGAGAGAGAGAGAGACAGACAGACAGACAGACAGACAGACAGACAGACAGAGAACTAAACAAAAAACGCGAAGCGAATCACAGTCACAGTGAGTGAAGAATAGCACTGTATATAAAAGCGATGAATACTCCCGATAAGAACAGCACAACATTGTAATACACCTACGTCTCACCTTATTAATCTGTCCACATTACGTCAAGGCGGACAGCAGATTGACACAACGTCAGCACAACAGCATTTTTTAACGCCTGCTCACGGTTGACTGCGTCTAGCTAGGTGGGCCGGTTTGGCCGAGCGGAAAGGCGCTAGCTAGGCTGGCAAGCACAGGGACCTCGGTTCCACCCTATTCTTTTTGCTTAATGTCCTCAGATGATGGTTCCACCCGCTTCGACTCTGCTTTATCATCAGACGTTGACTTTGTCCTTCAACGATTAATGAAACGTTAAAATGTCATGATTACATCGCTGCCCATCTGAATGCAGAATCATTCCGTTGGCGACATCGTCGCGGTACGTAAAGATTCCCTCTCCTCCCACCCCCTGGGATCTCGGTCCCCGCCAGCACCTCTCCGGACATTACCGGAGTGAAAGGCCCTGTACAGTGCTATAATGGGAGCAAGTCAGTGGTTAGAGCGCCGGACTCGTGACTGAAAGGTCGCGGGTTCAAATCCCTGCAGGAGCGGCGGGAGAATTTTCTTCTCCAGGGTCGACTTCCTGTGCTGACTCTAATTTCGGTATCCGTTCCACCCCCGTGTTACCGCAGTAGCACGTAAAATATCCCGGTTATTCTGCCAAAGGTGCAGGTGGCAGGTTACAGCTAACACGCATACACCTTACGTATGTGGCTTTGCATGAAGTGACCTGGTGCATGGTTGTATGGTGTACACAGAACTTGCGCCGAGATAGCTGCAGTTCATGTGGCACCAGCCATGCCAGCGCTGTAAGTACACTTCGGTGGATATTCAAAAAACGCGCTATAAAAAGCTTGTCACTCATGTAGAACCACATGCGAGCGCAGTGAGTCTGCTCAAGAGAGCGGAGAATAGCGCTATATAAGTGATCATCAATCAATCAATCAAAGTCTGAGTTTGGTAAGAAGAGGACGGATCTGGTGCAACCTATTAACGATCGTGGTGGGTCGAATCAATAGGGGAGTACGCTGCAATGGTTTACACGGCGGGAACAGAGCGGTGACCATACCTGTAGCGTCATGATCGTTCTTTGCGCACCACAAGAGACCATTGCGCTTGCTCACGCAACCACGAGTTTGGCAGTGTCAGAATTATTAGCGTTTTTTTTGTTTTTTTGTTTTTTAACTCTACAAATGCACACGTACACCAGGAACTGCAATTAAAAGAATTTAAAAGTGCAGCCTACATTTGAAGAGAAGGAAAGAGAAGTGGGAGAGTGGGGGGAGGAGGAAGGGCGATGCTCTGAAGAATACTTCCCCCCAGAAAAATCCTTAGTTGTTTCCTTTTATAGGTCTACGGGATCTCTTTTTAACACTAATTTTTGTCTGTCTGGTGGGATGTGACCTGACGTGGTAGTGTGTACGTGTGTGTGAATGTGTGTCATTTTTTTTCTTCCATTAAAAATAAAATCTTTATGGTGCATTCGTGTCTCTCATTCAGTTTCGGGTGTGCAACTGAACACTTCAGAAGGTGCGCACCTAAAAATAAAAATAAAAAGGGGGGGGGGGGCGCTTATGACCAGTACCCCCCCCCCCCCCCCCCCCACCCACCCCGACACACACACACACAGCGCCTCGTCCATCCTGCCGCAGCGGGAGCCTCTGGCATCTAGGGCTCCACACCAGCAAGGCATCAACCACCACCCGCCTTACAGCCGTGCAGTTACCCGTTAGTGTCGGCTCTCTGTCTGCCCCTCACCCGCTCTCCGCCTCAGCAGTAGTCTCAGACAGTCGGGGAGGAGGGACGACCGCCCTCTTGTCCTCTGGACGCGGTCAACCGCGCCACACCGCTGGCAGCAAGCGGGCAGTGACGCATGACATGCACCCGGCATGGCCCGCTGATTTTCTCCGCCGTTTTCACGCCCTTTTCGGTCGGCGCTGGTTCCGCTGCAGGGCCTTTCAAAAAGACATGACTCTTTCCTTCTCGCTGCGCGGCCCGTCTTTGTGTGGAAGTGGCAGTCCGTGATAATGGGGCAAATAAATCAGGGCCGCTTTTCCCCCTCTCTGGGTACATTGGATGGCATCGGAGGGGTCGCAGGGTTGTTTGGGCCGAGTGAATCATGTCCGGGGTGGCCGTGTGCCTGGGGTCACTTTTGTGTGTGTGTGTGTGTGTGTGTGTGTGTGTGTGTGTGTGTGTGTGTGTGCGCGTGCGTGCGTGTGTGTGTGTGTGTTTGGGATGGAGGAATAGTTGGGGAGTTTGATTATTGATGAGGGCATGGGTGGTGATCGCTTTTTGTCTTTCTCTTCTTTTTTTATGTGTATCATTTAGAGATTTGCCCCCACCTCCACCATAACAACCACCCCACTTTTGGAGCCCCCCTTGGATTAGAAGTGATATTCTCGTTCATCCGTTTGACCACAGATTTTACATCCTGGTCACCCCACCCCCCTCCACACACACACACACACATCCTTGTTGTTTTTGATGAAGACAGGTAAATTAGAGTCCACGCACATGCAGAGGAAATGGAATACCCCCAGCACATGTTATAGGGCTCTATGGAATCGGTTGATGCGGGTGCCTTAACCGTTCTGGCGCAGACTTGGGGGGGTGGGGGGGGGCGGAGTGGGGGGGGGGGGGGGGCGGAGTGGGGGGGGGGGGGGGGGCGGTGTGGTGGCAGCTCGATCAGCCAGTGTCGGTCATTTGTCATCCTCTCTCTGCACCCCCTGCTCACTAATCCAGCTTTGACTCTGATAGTCAAATTCTCACCGCCAGTTGCTCATTGTTCTGGAGGAAATGCCCAGCCCACTCGATGGTACCGAAACGCGTCTTGGGCCCGCGCGTGTCTGTCTGGAGATAGCAGGAGTAAACGTAATTTACGGAGACTGCCGTCAAAGGGAACAGTGAATATACCAAATACATTACTCCATGTTGGGGGTGTGCGCACACACACGCACGCGCACGCACACGCACATACACACACACACACACATCACACACACACACACACACACACACACACACACACACACACACTCACACTCACTCTCTCTCTCACACACACACACACACACACACACACACACACACACACACACACTTCCAGACATACTACATGCGTACAAAACATGTGTTAAACACTGAGACTGCTGAAGGTATGAAGGAATGTTGGGAACGATTAGTTCTGGTGCCGTCGTCCACTCCGCTGCAGTGGCCTGCTGTCGGAATAAAAGACCTAGGTCTGTGTGGCATCTTCACACGTGTACGTCTTGCTCTTAGCCCATCGGTGCCTTGAATACACACGCCAACGGTAGGGTCCATCTTCTGCACTGTTTGATCTTGTCCTCCCCTTCCACGTTTGGAAATAAGTATATTCTCTCCCCAACAAAGGGAACTCCCACTGGGTTACTGAGAAGGATGGGGTGGGGGGGGGGGGGGGGGGGGGAGTGTGACGATACTTGCTTCGCGTTATCGCCGCCAAACTGAGCATGCACCAAGGTGTGCAGGTACGCCCTTCTTCTTTTTCTTCTTACGGCAAAGTCACGTTGTCCATAATACCAGGAGAGCTGTGATATCGCCAGAGGGTTGCTTTTGTCAGGTGTTGTTGTCTTTCGTCAGGTGTTGTTGGTCTTTCGTCGGGTGTCGTTCGCAAGACTTGTTTAACGCCGAGCTGTCTCCGGAGAGATAGTGGCAGCATCCAGATCCCAGCGTCAGCCGGTGTCCACCGTACTGCTTTTGTTTTAGGTTGGTCGTTGTGTGCCTGTCCACTCTCAGTAAGTCTGACGGCACATGTCCACCCAGCCACTCTGTGCCTATCCACTCTCAGTAAGTCTGACGGCACCTGCCCACTCAGCCACTCTGTGCCTATCCACCCTTAGTAAGTCTGACGGCACCCGCCCACCCAGCCACTCTGTGCCTATCCACTCTCAGTAAGTCTGACGGCACCTGCCCATCCAGCCACTCTGTGCCTATCCACTCTCAGTAAGTCTGACGGCACCTGCCCACCCAGCCACCCATCCAGCGGTGTGGGTGTGAGCCTACAGGCGGTGTTCATGTCGGTGTACCGGTCGGCGGTTGTGTCGGAGTGTGAAACACAACACCGGCCGCGGGCTACTGTCGCTGCCACTGGACACGCGACCTTGCGGACACCGGCGTGTGTGTGTGTGTGGGGGGGGGGGGGGGGGGGGGGGAGAATGTCCAGTGTGGGATGTGGCCTTTCGTCTGTTCTCCGGAACAAAAGGGAGAGTTTTTGTTTCAGCGGTCGTTGACTGGACGCAAACCAAGCGGTATAGACTACCTTGGGCTGCCTGCACCCCCCACCCCACCCGCAACACACACACGCACGCGCACACATGCACACGCACGCACACACACATACACGCACCACACACACACACACACACACACTCCCCCCCACCCTACCCCCACGCCCGCTGCCAGCGCTGTCCGGCATCCCCTTTCCTGGCGCGACTCGTGTGTGTACGTCCATTTTCTCATGGGCTGTAACTTGGTAACTCCGCAGTGATGCCTTTTGGCATGGCAGCTAGTGGTCTTGACCTGAGGTTGGCTGGTTGGAGGACAGCTGCTGTTGCTTGCCGGGGCAGCAGGCTCTGAGATTCGTCCTGCTGCTGCTGCCCACGCTCATTGCTGGTGGCGACATGCAGGATCTAGTGGCGAAGCGGGCTTTCTGTTGTGCGGGGCAGTTTCGGGAGGAATTCACAGATAACCCGGGAACAGAACATAGGAGCAGATTTACAGTAATTGGTTTGGATGTTGCTGTGGATATACCACGCTTCTTGCCCTCTCCCTCTAAGCGTGTTTTACTGGTGCCCCCTCCCTCTAAGCCGGTTTTACTGGTGCCCCCCTCCTTCTAAGCCAGTTTTACTGGTGCCCCCTCCTTCTAAGCCAGTTTTACTGGTGCCCCCCTCCTTCTAAGCCAGTTTTACTGGTGCCCCTCCCTCTAAGCCGTTTACTGGTGCCCCTCCTTCTAAGCCAGTTTTACTGGTGCCCCCTCCCTCTAAGCCAGTTTTACTGGTGCCCCTCCCTCTAAGCCAGTTTTACTGGTGCCCCTCCCTCTAAAAGGCCAGTTTTACTGGTGCCCTCCCTCTAAGCCAGTTTTACTGGTCCCCCCTCTAAGCCAGTTTTACTGGTGCCCCTCCCTCTAAGCCAGTTTTACTGGTGCCCCCTCCCTCTAGCCACTTTTACTGGTTCCCCCACCCTGTAAGCCAGTTTTACTGGTGTCCCCTCCCTCTAAGCCAGTTTTACTGGTGCCCCCTCCCTCTAAGGCAGTTTTACTGGTTTTTGTTTCGTTTGTTGTGTTTTTCACTGACTAGTCGCAGGCTGCCTTGCGCTGACCACAAAAATCAACGGAGCCGCGAGTCCTCTCCGCGAGACATGGACGAGCGGTCTCGGAGACTTCTGACCCCTTGCTGATCGGAACGGACAGGAGGGGCCAGCGCAACCGGTCAGCCTGGGGGACTGTAAAGCGGCCCTTGATTAGGGCACTGATTTGCCTGCAAGTGTCCGCTAATGCATGCTCCCTCCCTCCCTCCCGGCCTCCCAGCTGCACGGGCAGTGAGTGACGCGAGTGGACAGGGGGCAGTCAACTGCACAAATCAGCCGTCCCGCCCGTCACCCTCGTGGACCGAGGGAAGGGGCCGCAGTGTTGGGGACAGTTTGTGACACGGATAAATGGTGGTGGTGGTGGTGGTGGTTGGCGGGGTAGGTGGGGGTGGGGTTAGTGTGCAGACAGTGCCAGATGGCTAATGCCTTGTCCCTGGACTACCGGGTTGACCTGGGTTCACCTCCCCAGCCGCCCTGCTCAACAGATACTGTTGATGGCCGCTTCGCACGCACGTGCTCCTCGTGCCCGCTTGGGGACCGCCGCTTCTGCCGGGGGACGGGACGCGCTCTTTAGTTGTGTGTGTGTGTGTGTGTGTGTGTGTGTGTGTGTGTGTGTGTGTGTGTGTGTGAGAGAGAGAGAGAGAGAGAGAAGGGCGACAGACAGACAGACAGACAGACAGACAGACAGACAGAGTGAGATTGTACGCTTCAACTTACTATACAGCCTCTCTTTACCAGCTGAGATATTAGATACCCGGTGGTTCGTGCCGCCGACCTCTGCTGAAAACCCTGGAGCCATCAAAGGTTCTGTCGTTTTGCACCAGGAGCGTGTCACACTGTACAGATGTATATATATATATATATATACATACGGCTTGTGTGTCGTTGTCTTTTTGTTGAGACCTCTGCCGGTATACTGTGTGCCTTCCCGGATAGTTCCTCCAACTTCCCCCTTCACCGTTCCCCTTCGTTCTGACATGACCTAGGCGGTTGATGTGGCGTTACAAAGCAACCAACTGCTATCCCCCCCGTCAATATTTCGGTATCCGTTCCACCCCCGTGTTACCGCAGTAGCACGTAAAAGATTCCGGTCATTCTGCCAAAAGTGAGGGTGGCAGGTTACAGCTAAACAGGCATACACCTTACGTCTGTGGCTTTGCATGAAGTGACATGGTGCATGGTTGTATGGTGTACACAGAACGCGCCGAGATGGCAGCAGTTTCTTGTGGCACCAGCCATGCCAGTGCTGTGGCTATTCGAAAACGCGCTATAAAAAGCTGTTCACTCATGTAGAATCACATGCGAGCGCAGTGAGTCTGCCCGAGAGCGGAGAATAGCGCTATATAAAAGCGATCAACAACAACAATAAACTGAAAAATCGACGATGGGGTGCATCAGACCTGTAACTGTGATTCCGCGGGTTTCGTTGCACCCCAATATGAGCTTTGTGGTACTGGTCGATAGCAAATTAGATACCTGTGTTACAATGGGATACTTGTTGTGTACGCGCGTGTGTATGTGTGTGTGCGCGCGGTAGGCCTTTGT
Organism: Alviniconcha marisindica; assembly: GCA_018857735.1. Lineage (NCBI taxonomy): Eukaryota > Metazoa > Mollusca > Gastropoda > Provannidae > Alviniconcha > Alviniconcha marisindica. The sequence continues at coordinate 848,439 of JABMCL010000697.1, read as the reverse complement.
AAGGCCACAGGCTGTTACGAGATAATCATCATCAATTTGGTAATCGTGTATGAACTACGATGTGGCTTTTGCTGAGCAGGAGTTCACCTCTTCGTGTTGATTATGCACAAGCCTCGTTTTGATCGTGTGCATCCATTATGCCATCCTGCGCTTGAAAGTGAGTGTGTGTGTGTGTGTGTGTGTGTGTGTGTGTGTGTGTGTGTGTGTGTGTGTGTGTGTGTGCTTTTTTTATTTATTTTTTATCAGTTACATTTTTCCTACCTTGTTATGTTTCAGATTCAACTTTACTTACAAGTAGACAGCCCATCGTCGTACTTCATCGTCGTGTGTTCATGAGTCGTCGTCATCGTCATCGTCATCGTTGCTCGCGGCGTCTCTCAGGTTGAATGGACCTTCGTCATTTTAACGTTCCCGGCACCATGTGCATGGACATTTAGCCAATCATGTTTTTACGCAGCAGTGACGTCAGTGTGAAAGTGTAGATGAACAGTCAATGTTGAGTTCGAGGTGAACAATTTGTGTTTGATATGTCGTTTCATTTGACAAAAATTCACAACAGTGGGTAATGTTTTGACTTGTGACTATGCTGTTTAGAAATAAAATGATTTTAGAAGAACAGTAATTGGTGTGTGTGTCTGTGTGTGTGCGCGCGTGCGTCCTTGTGTGTGTGCGTGCGTGCTTGTGTGTATGTTTGTGTGTGTGCGTGTGTGTGAAAAAGAGTGTATATGATCACATTCTGTGATAGTCTACGTTTGTCGGGTAATTTTCCGTCCGACTGATAAGAACGTTTCTATTTTAACTGCGTTTTGTGTGGACAGACACTGTTTTGACTGTGAATCGTCACAGATTTGACTGCACTCAATTCTGATTTATTATAGACTGATCACACACGGTGTTTTCAGTGTGACTCGACACAGATTGACCGCACACGGTGTTTTCAATATAATTCAGCAAAACTGATCATGCATGGTGCTGTGAATGGAATTCAACACAGATTGACCACACACAGTGTTTCCAGTGTGGTTCAACATAGATTCTGTAATAGTGTGTTTTCAGTGTGATTCTTTGACCGCAGACCGTGCTTTCAATGTGATTCAACACAGATTCTGTAACAGAGTGTTTTCAATGTGATTACACACAGATTGACCACACACTGTTTTCAATGTGAATACACACAGATTGACCACACACTGTGTTTTCAATGTGATTACACACAGATTGACCACACACTGTGTTTTCAATGTGATTACACACAGATTGACCACACACTGTGTTTTCAATGTGATTATACACAGATTGACCACACATTGCGTTTTCAGTGTGATTAAACACAGATTGACCACACACTGTGTTTTCAATGTGATTACACACAGATTGACCACACACTGTGTTTTCAATGTGATTAAACACAGATTGACCACCCATTGTGTTTTCAGTGTGATTAAACACAGACTGACCACACACGATGCGTCAGCACGACTGATCACTCGCAACGTTTTCAGCGTGAGGCAACATACTTTGAGTACGAGTGTTTGCATTGTAAGCGTTTCCAGTCTCTGAGTCAACCCTGTTTGATCACGCAGGAGTATGTGGTTTAGCGTATACTTGCCACTAACTGTGTTTTCAGTCGGAATGAGCACAGGTGATGACCCACGAGTGTTCTCTGTGTAGTTTAGCACAGACTACGTGATGACAGTGTTTTCAATCCGAGTCGGCCCAGTTTTACCACACACCAGTGTTTTTTCTATGTGATTTAACACAGACTGATCACTGACAACGTTTTCATTCTATGTGATTTAACACAGACTGATCACTGACAACGTTTTCATTCTATGTGATTTAACACAGACTGATCACTGACAATGTTTTCAATCTGGATCAGCCCCGTTTGATCACATACGCGTGTTATCTGTGTGATGTAGGACACACTGCGTGATCACTCTCAGTGTTTTCAATCTGAGTCAGACCAGTTTTACTACACACGAGTGTTTTTTATGTAATGCAGTAGAGACTGACCACTGAAATATTTTCAGTCTGAGTCAGACCAGTTTGACCACACACCAGTGTTTTCTATGTGATGTAGCAGAGACTGACCACTGAAATATTTTCAGTCTGAGTCAGACCAGTTTGACCACACACGAGTGCTTTCTATGTGATGTAGCAGAGACTGACCACTGACGATATTTTAAATCTGAGTCAGACCAGTCTGATCACACACGAGCGCTTTCTATGTGATGTAGCAGAGACTGACCACTGACGATATTTTTAATTTGAGTCAGACCAGTCTGATCACACACGAGCGCTTTCTATGTGATGTAGTAGAGACTGACCACTGACGATATTTTTAATTTGAGTCAGACCAGTCTGATCACACACGAGCGCTTTCTATGTGATGTAGTAGAGACTGACCACTGACGATATTTTTAATTTGAGTCAGACCAGTCTGATCACACACGAGCGCTTTCTATGTGATGTAGCAGAGATTGATCACTCACAACGGTTTCAATCTGAGACAGACCAGACTGATCACGCACGATCATGGTTTCCATGCGATTTAGCACATACTTTCTGACCACTCACAGTGTTTTTAATCCGAGCTAGCCAAGTTCCATCAGGCACGAATGTTTTCAACATGATTTAGAACAGATTGATTCAGTCGCAATGGTTACAATCTAGGTCATCACAAGCTGATCACGCACGAGTGTTTTCCGTGCCACTTGATTCATGTAACACAGACTGATCACTCGCAGTGTTTTCAATCTGAGTCACGACCGAGTGTTTTAAATTTAACACAGACCGGTCACAATGTTGTTGTTTTTCAAACCAGAATGAAGAGACTTGATGGCGTAGGAAGTGGGCCAATGGGTGGTGACGGTGGTGGTGTTTTGGGCAAGGAGGTGCGGATGGGGGCTGGGGTGGGGGGGGGGGGGGGGGAGAGGAGGGTAACATCATCCCGAATCCAGACCGACTTTGTCCCAGCTGCGGTGCCCGAGGGCTCAAACTCAGACCCCGGAGATCTCATTAAAATTGGCAAGGCGCCATTGTCTTCCCTTCGTGGCTCTGTCGTTAACTAGCCCAGCTTCTGCTGCCCTTCTTTCCACAGTCCTTTGCTTTTTTGCTTTTTTCTTTCTCCAACCTCCCCCCTCCCCCCCCCCCCCCCCCCCTTCTCTCTTTGCGCGCGCGCGCTTGTCTTTTTTTTGGGGGGGGGGGGGGGGCAAAGGAGTGTTTTTGATCGTGTGCGTTTTCACCATTTTGACATTTGCAGGTAGTGTTCTTCTGTTGCAAATAGGTCTTCATATGAATCGGTTTAAATCATACTTTTCGGAAGGGTCGGTGTGTGTTGGGGGTTGTAGAATGGTTGTGTTCTGGACATGACCGGTTTTGAGTTGGGTATCATACTATTTATTTTATTTTATTGAAAACTCTCCTTTTCAGTCGA
>JABMCL010000697.1:830000-835000 GCA_018857735.1 Alviniconcha marisindica | reverse complement strand
AGTAAGATGTGCAACCAAAAAACAGCTACACGTTTTCGTACTACTATGATTTGTTTCGCAGCCAGAAACTGTAGTAGTCTCCAGTGAACTGTCTTCCGGTTCCCTTAATGACAAGGAGATTGTGTTTCTAAAGGGAGTGGGGGGATGGTGGAGGAGGAGGAGGAGAGACAGATGCAGACAGACAGACCAACAGACAAAGAGACATACGGAGAGAGAGTGAGATTACTAAACGTGTTCTTCGTGTGTTCTCAGCGGGTTTCTTTGTGTGTAAGCACAGCTAGACTACAAGAAAACTTCTCCTTGTTGTCCTCCTAACCCTAAGTTTATTCCGGAATCCGCTCAGGGTTGGACTATAAGAGGCGCCTTCCTTTAAGTTCAATGCGTTTTGGTTTAGTCCTTGGAATCGTAAACGTCCCCCTAAACAGACGTATTTTCTACACAGACTGTGGTAATTATTAATGGCATACTGTTTCACTGACTGATGATTACTGACGCACAGTCGTTGCGTACCCCAGCACCCACAATGACACGGGCAGATGGTCTGTACATTTAAAATATTCGTATTCGTATCCTCTCTCTCCGTCTGTCTCTCTGTCTCTGTCTCTCTCCCTCTCTCTGTCTCTGTCTCCGTCTCCCTCTCTCTCTCCCTCTCTCGAACAGACCGCCCCTCCCCTCCACCGTAACACGCGTTAAAACACATTTCTGGAACTGTTTCTCTCAAGTCTGCATACGCGCTATACTGTTGCACACAAAAAGCCCCCCCCCCCCCACCCCGCATCCCCTCACCACCACCCCCACCCCCGCATCCCCTCATCACCACCACCCCACACCCCCCCACCCCCACCCCCCCTCACCCACCCCCTCCACCCGTGTTTCCATAAAGAATTAAAACGAACGTTTCTTCCCCCTACCTCGCCATGCAGTCAGTCAGTCGCCGCCGCCGCCGCTGCTAAAATTTCAACAGTTGGCTCTCGAACCCTCCGACAGATGGCCGCCGCACGGCTGCCTGAATAGGTCCGTCTGAATGGCCCCCGAACAACAGGCCGTCCCCACCATCCACCGCCCACGTCGGCCTCGGCCGCTATCATAAATGTATTCACTCACTTAATACAATAAGTGCGACGGGTCAATTAGATGAATGAAAGTTGAGAGGGGTAGGGAGGCCGGGCTGGGTGTGGGGGGTGGGGGGATGGGGGGAAGGGGAAGGGGAGGGGGGAGAAAGAGAGAGATGGGAACCGGGAGGAGGTAGGGGGTGGAGGGGGGGGGGGGAGCGCAGATGAAGGAAGGAAGGAATGTTGTGCTTAAGGTCCGATTAAACTTCATATGGTTTATTAGGAACGGGCAGAGAGAGAGAGAGAGAGAGAGAGAGAGAGAGAGAGAGAGAGAGAGAGAGAGAGAGAGAGAGAGAGAGAGAGACTGACAGACAGACAGACAGACACAGAGAGACAGAGATACACACAGAGTTCTTAGATGTTAACGTCACCGTTAACCGTAGGCCTACAAGATCACCTCCGGACAAAAAACACTTTGAGAGAGGGAGAGAGAGAGAGAGAGAGAGAGAGAGAGAGAGAGAGAGAGAGAGAGAGAGAAGAGAGAGAGAGAGAAGAGACAGACAGACAGACAGACAGACAGACAGACAGACAGGCAGACAGACAGACAGACAGACAGACAAACAGACCGAGACCGAGAGATAAACAGAGAGTCGCGGGCAGGACGTTTAACGTCCAATGATTCGCAAAGGGTGTCCCAGGGTGAAACAATTCATCATGACTGTCTCAAGCAAAAGTCGACCTCAGTACTATGACACACGCATGCTACTTTACTTTTCAAGAGAATTGGGAAAACTGATGCTGAACGAACCAGGAAGGCACAAATAAAAACCAGAGAGAGAGAGAGAGAGAGAGAGAGAGAGAGAGAGAGAGAGAGAGAGAGAGAGAGAGAGAGGCAGGCAGGCAGGCAGAGGCAGGCAGGCAGGCAGACAGAGGTAGAACCAATGTATAAGGGAGATAATTAGCGCTCGAAATACGTGTCATGATCACACCAACACGGACCTGAGGTGCCTGCGGTAAGTGTCACCTGGCATACATGCAAGTAAATGCAAGGTACATAACTCTACCAAAGGTGCTTCCTCTAGTTCATGACTTATGTTTCACCCTAGTTGTGATCTGATGACTTGTGCTTCACTCTAGTTGTGATCTGATGACTTGTGTTTCACCCTAGTTGTGATCTGGTGACTTGTGTTTCATCCTAGTTGTGATCTGATGACTTGTGTTTCGCTCTAGTTGTGATATGACTTGTGTTTCGCACTCGTTGTGATCTGATGACTTGTGGTTCACCCTAGCTGTGATCTGATGACTTGTGGTTCACCCTAGCTGTGATCTGATGACTTGTGGTTCACCCTAGCTGTGATCTGATGACTTGTGGTTCACCCTAGCTGTGATCTGATGACTTGTGTTTCGCACTCGTTGTGATCTGATGACTTGTGTTTCATCCTAGTTGTGATCTGATGACTTGTGGTTCACCCTAGCTGTGATCTGATGACTTGTATTTCGCACTCGTTGTGATCTGATGACTTGTGTTTCACCCTAGTTGTGATCTGATACGTCTTGTGTTTCGTCCTATTGTGATCTGATGACTTGTGTCTCACCCTAATTGTGATCTGATAACTTGTTTAGCCCTGATTCGAGTTAGTTATTTAGTTCCTGGATATCAAGACCCCGACAACCACACAGGCATCTCTGGACATCTGACCTTGGTGACCGGTTGGTTAAACTTAACGCCGAGTTGTCTCCGAAGAGGTACTGGCGGGGACCGAGATCCCAGGAGGTGGGTGAAGAGAGAGACCATACCTAACGCTACACTGTCACCACCAGAATGGTTCCTGCATTAAGATGGGCAGCGATGAGAGCCATTTTAATGTTTCATTAATTGTGAGGGACAAAGTCACAAGACGGTGTCCGCAAACCACAACCTTTTGAAGAGAGAGGAGAGCTGAAGCGGTATCGACCGGAGGTCCTTCTTGTTACAAGCCTAACGCCTTACCGCTGGATTGAACACCTAAACAGTTGAAAAGAACATTTGAGGATGTACTTCTGGTGGAGTTTATGTACCTTGTATTTACCCGCATGCCAGGTAAGAGTTACCGTAGGCGATTCGGGTCTTTGTTGTTGTGTTTGTCTGACGTCTGTGACGCCAGTTAACTCCCTTGTGCGTTGGTTAAAAAGAATGCTAATATGTTTTCGGGGGTAAGCCTTTTTCAAAGCCACAAAACAACAGTTAGACGGTGATAAATGAAAATATTGTACTTTAAAACATTGTATTTGGGACTTGTTTTAGAACGCTAGAAATCATCCCCGTTTCAGATTTTTTTTAAACCTTACCGCTAGGCCAGGCCGGCCCACACCTTTGCGGCTGATTGGCCGTTGCATATCAATTTCCAAACCCAGAGAGTGTATAGTGTCTCTGTCCAAACCAAACGCTTGTCTCGGCCAGCCAGCCGGATGTGACAGCTCGGAATCCCAGCCTCCCACTGCCCGCCGCGAATGTCGCCTTGTGGGATCTGATTACCTTGATTGCCGAGACTATACGCCCTCGGAAATTATAACGAGACTGCGTGGAGGTACAGACACGTACTTGCACGCGATACACCCACATCGTCCCCACGGAAGATTAAGAGCCCCGATCCGCAATGACTGTTTGCACGATCGTTAACCTCATGTTCATACGTTCTCGACCCCCCCCCCCCCCCCCCCCCTCCCCCACACTCCCTACCCCAATAAAAGTATACGGGTGTCAAATAAGCCTCTAAACGGGTAGCAAAGGTTGGTTGAACAGGTTCGACTTTTTCTGTTGCTGTTGTCGTTGGAAGTTGGGGGCAGATTTTGTTTCGGTAAATCACACACTGTCACGCTGCGAGGAACACTTGTGTGCAAAACTGGCCGCCATGGGGGCTGGTAAATAGTCCTCTCTCTTTGTGCACGGCCTTGTGCCCCTTCCCTCAAGGTGCTCCGGCGGCCGGGGGCTTGAAGTGGGGGCCTGTTTCAGTGTAAATAAAGTCAAGACGCGGGCTGGATGGGATGAAGTGTTCTAAGGGACTGTGTGGGTGGGGCGGGGGCTGGGGGGGGGGGGGGGGGGGGGGGGGGGGGGGGGGGGGGGGAAGGGGACGCTTTGATGTCGTCGTTCCGGGAAAGCGCACGTCGTCGGTGATTGTGGGGCATACTGAGGAACTCTTCACTACCGACTCTCTCTCTCTCTCTCTCTGTTCCCCTCCCCCCCTCCCTCTCTCTTTCTCTCTGTTTCCATCTGCCTGTCTGTCTGTCTGTCTGTCTCTAACTGAACCCAAACTACAATCCTTGTAAAATAAAGTTTTCGAGTTCGAGTTCGAGTTCTCTAACTCATCAGCAGCTTAAGCAAGGACTAACTGTAAGGTTTTGACTGAAATTGTTAGGTTTTGAATCTTTGTCAAATACAGTTTTCGAGTTCTGTCTGTCTGTCTGTCTGTTTTCTTCTCTGTTTGTCTTTGTGTCTCTCACTCTCTCGGTCGCTCTGTCTGCCTCTTTCTCTCACAGTCTGTCTCTCTGCCTGTCTCTCCCTCCCTTCCCCCCCCCCCCTCTCTCTCTCTCTGCCTGTTCTCTCCTCCCTTCCCCCCCCTCTCTCTCTCTCTCTCTCCTGTTCTCCTCCCTCCCTTCCCCCCTCTCTCTCTCTCTCTGCCTGTCTCTCCCTCCCTTCCCCCCCTCTCTCTCTCTCTCTGCCTTTGTCTCCGTCTCTCGCCGCCTGCATACATGCCAGCCTCTTTCTGTGTTCCACCCTCCATCCCCAACCTCCATCCCCGCCTCTCCCCCCTCCATCCCCACCCTCCATCCCCGCCCTCCATCCCCGCCCTCCATCCCCGCCCTCCATCCCCACCCTCCATCCCCACCCTCCATCCCCACCCTCCATCCCCACCCTCCATCCCCGCCCTCCGTGTGCATGTCACAATCTGTATAAAAAATATAAAAAAC
>JABMCL010000697.1:802500-825000 GCA_018857735.1 Alviniconcha marisindica | reverse complement strand
TCATCATCATCATCATCATCATCATCATCATCATCATCAACATCATCATCATCATCATCATCACCACCACTACCACCATCACCACCACCATCATCATTATCATCATCATTATCGACGTCGTCGTCACAGTAGTCCATTAGTTAGTGGATTTTAATGTGCTGTCAATCGCACAGGATCAGCTCGGGACAACCAAACTCTGTCATGAGTAACTGTAAATTTGAAAACCATTCTCATATAATGCAAACCTTCTCTGAAGTCAAATCTTACAAGATCTATCCACACACGTGTATAACACGAAACACACACACACACACACACACACACACACACACACACACACACACACACACACACACACACACACACACACACACACATTTTGGAAGAGCTAGTCCCTTCAGTAGCCATTCGTGTCATCCCTTTAACGCTATCATCGTCATCATATATTCGTCGTTATTTTAATGGCCATCATAATCTTCTTCTTCGCCACATCGTGATGCTGGTCGAGGTGCTAGACACTCGGGGCGAGGGTTTAGTTGCTTAGTGCTTGGATTTTAACGTCTCGTCAACCGTGCAGGGTGACATCATGACGAACCACACATTCAAAGTTCCTTTACACCAGTACAAAACACAAGTCACTAAATCACAAGTCTGTCTAATTCACTCTTACGTCAAAAACCAACAATCCATCTATCTACCAATGCACAATACCACATGTTTGGGTACCGATTTGTATTCTGTAAGCACTCACCACGGGAACCAGCTTAAAGCGCTAGTGACTATGAGAAGGGTGACCGATTTCATTCCGCGGGCCCAAAACTAACGCAGTTAAAAAGTAGGGAGAGGTTATGTAAAAATGAAGGTGAATGGACCTGGAAGGTCGAAATTAGAACAAGGAAGACATTCCTGGCAGTGGGCGAAGCATGCGTGGCTACATTCTGACCTGCTCCAGGATTTAAAGGGAGAACAACTGTCAGCTCTGGGTTCTCAACAGAGGGGATCTTAATTTCGGTGTCTGCAGCACCCCACTGTGGGTGGACGGTGAAGGCGTAGGACGGTGGACAGGAAGTGACGTGTCCAGTCACAGACTCTTCCAGGGCTCTTTGTAGCGGTGGACAGGTGAAAGAATTAAGGGACAAGACAACCACCGTCGTCATCGTCTGTGTCGTCGTCACCGTCCTACTCAGTTTCAAACCTTAGAGAAGAAACCGAGCCGAAGTAAGCAACTTCGCGTTTACGCCTTGGGGAGATTGACGCAGAAAGTAAGCAAGTAAGTTTGTTGTTTGTTTGTTTTGTTTTTACGCCCAGTCAACCAGGACGGTTATATCAGGGCAAAACATAATTATAATCGGACCGTTATATAAATGCTAAAAATATGTACATGATAAAACTGGCACATCGTCATTTTTATTTTTATTTTTTGCAGAGATAAAAATGGATAGAAACAAAAACAAACAAACATACCAAACAAAACAAAACAACAAAAAACAAAACAAAAACAAAATAATTTAAAGAAAGAAAGAAAACCCGAAACAAGTATCACAAAATTATAATCTTTTCCATTCTTTATTTAAAATTATATAACCTACCGATTTGTCCAGTGACCCATCTATGAAATATCGTTCCATTGTTTCAATAAAATCAGAACAAGTAAGTAGAATATGTTCTATGGCAAGCAGCTCGTCACATGGGAAACGCGTTCTTTGATTCTTAATGTCCTCGGATGTCTGATGACATAAAAACATTTTTTAATTAGGAACAAGATATAAGAAGCTTTTAATCAACTGTCATCTGGAAACGCGTAGATGGCCCCTCTCATTTAAGTAAAAAAGAAAAGAAAAGAAAAACAAAGCGAGTTATATAGGAATGACCAATGTGTAGTCGAGAAATAAGAGTCTCTTCTCTTCTGTTACTCCGAGGACAAGAAATACAATCATTCAAATGTGGAAAGACTTCATGCAGTTTATTGTGAAGGTACCCGCCCCAATTTGATTGCCAAAGCTCTAAAATATAGTTATTTACATGGGCTATGGGCTCATCCGAGATGTTGCTATTGAGGGCATCCCTAGCAGCAATGTCTGCAGCAGAATTTCCTCTAAAGCCCACATGACCAGAAACCAGATAAAGACAATATCCTTCCCATCTCGGGTTAATTCGAAATGATGCAGCTACATACAGCTTGGAGGGATGAAAAAGAATCAGACAAGAACAGGAAAGACTTTTCCAGAAAATGGTAAACATGTCTGAGAGTGCCAAAAGAAGTCCTGTGTCTACAGAACTGTCATCAGAAAACCGAAGAAGCTGATTTCCCTGAAAATGTAGGAAATGTGCAAACATTTACATCTGTGTACTTTACTTGGCTGTTCTATCGATATTCAATTTTATACAAAACGATGTACTTCTTTGCTTCGAATCTGAACTATTCATAGCGCAGACATTTTCGATCGCTCTTCACCAGCGAAGAGCAGAAAAGGTTCTCTTGTGACGTATTCGATACTTTGCCAAACATGACGGCCTTTGTTGTGACGTCACTAATAAACACAGCTCGTCACACAATGGTCTCGGTCGTGTTTTCGCGATTTTCAGACATCGATTTTTAACAAAGACAGGACCAGAAATCGAATTAAAAACAAAAAACAAAAACAAAAACTGTCGTTAACATTTGTTTTAAAATCCTACCGACAAGACATGTGATGCTTGTTCGGCGCATGTAGCCCAATACATGCGAAGCACCATTCTGTTGTAATTCTAGTAAACTAGCTTGAAACCAAAAGTTGATGTTTTGAAGTCACCTATAGATTCTGAGTCGTTATCCTATAGTATTGTGATCCCAGTGAAAGTCTGGTCAGCAGCACTCAGTATATCACGACCCATTTGAAGTCTTTTTCAAGCAGATTCCGACGATCAACCAATCGTGCGGTGAGCGAACAAGGCAGCAACTGGCTCTTTGTCTTCAGGACTGCTCAGAACGATACTGAGGCTTTTAGGAAGAAAGAAGAAGCGTTTGCAAACATTTTTTTAATCTCTCCAAATGGTTTCATTGTGGAGAACGCGTCTTATTACTCTGTCTGTCTGTCTGTCTGTCTCTCTGTCTGTCTGTCTCTCTGTCTCTCTCTCTGTTTTTGTGTTTATGTCCGTCTGTCTGTCTGTCTGTCTGTCTATCTCTCCCCTCCCTCCCTATCTCTCTCAAGGAAAAAATCCTCTGCGAAATTAATGAAAATTAATGTCATTGAATAAATATCATTAACTTGATCAGCAAATGAATTTAAAGCCACGTCTCCTTCCCCCTCCTCCACCCCCCCCCCCCACCCCCTCTGCCCTCCTCCCAGTCTCTCTCCCCCTCCTCCCCCCACCCCCACCCCCCACCTTCCATCATTCACGCAAACTCATCCTTTTCTTGCCTAAATTTCGCCGAAGAAAACTGCGCAGCACAGCACGCCAGCTCAAGGCTGATTGGGTATGATTCATTAAGAAGACGATGTGACAGCTACATTAGCGCCACCTCAACTCTTCTGACTTGGAGACGGGATTAATTCTCTCCCCTTACGCCCGTGACTCACTGGCTAAAGATCTTTTACACTCCAGTGGCTGGCTGCTACGTTACGTCAGCTGCACAAATAAATCTGAGTAGGAGTAGAAGGAGAAAAAGGACGAGAAGGAGCAGGAGAAGGAGGAGAAGCAGGAGGGTCAGGAGGAGAAGGAGAAGGAGGGACAGAAGGAGAAAGAGGAGGAGAAGAAGAAGGCGGAGGAGGAGGAGGAGGAGCGACAGAAGGCGAAAGAAGAGGAGAAGAAGAAGGCAGAAGAGGAGAAGAAGGAATATCAGTAAGAGAAAGAGCACGGGAAAAAGGAGAGGGAGGAAGAGGTGGAGAAGAAGGAGGAGCAGAAGAAAGAAGAGGAGGAGAAGAAGGAGGAGCAGAGAAAGAAAAGGAAGAGAAGAACAAGGAGGACAAAGAAGAGGAAGAGGAGGAGGAGGAGCAGGAGAAAGAAGAGCAGGAGAAGGAGCAGCAGGAGAAAGAAGAGGAGGAGGAGAAGGAGGAGCAGGAGAAAGAAGAGGAGGAGAGGAAGGAGCAGGAGAAAGAAGAGGAGGAGGAGGAGGAGGAGCAGGAGAAAGAAGAGGAGGAGAGGAAGGAGCAGGAGAAAGAAGAGGAGAAGGCGGAGGTCAAAGAAGAGGAGGATAAGAAGAGAGGAGCAGGAGAAAGAAGAGGAGGAGAAGACGGAGCAGGAGAAAGAAGAGGAGGAGAAGAAGAAGGAGGAGCAGGAGAAAGAAGAGGAGGAGAGGAAGGAGCAGGAGAAAGAAGAGGAGAAGGCGGAGGTCAAAGAAGAGGAGGATAAGAAGAGAGGAGCAGGAGAAAGAAGAGGAGGAGAAGACGGAGCAGGAGAAAGAAGAGGAGGAGCAAGAGAAAGAAGAAGAGGAGAAGAAGGAGGAACAAGAGAAAGAAGAAGAGGAGAAGAAGGAGGAGCAAGAGAAAGAAGAAGAGGAGAAGAAGGAGGAGCAAGAGAAAGAAGAAGAGGAGAAGAAGGAGGAAGAAGAGAAAGAAGAAGAGGAGGAGATGAAGGAAGAGCAACAGCAGCATGAGGAGGAGCAGAAAGAAGAGCAGAAGCTGGAGAAGGAGCAGCAGGATGAGAAGGAGTAGGAGAAGCAAGAGAAGGAGCAGGAGGAGAAACTGTAGCAGAAGCAAGAACTAAGGAGAAGGAGGGGCAGAAGGAGGAGGAGAAAATTTATTACACTGATGATAATGACTCGGACGATGATGATGACGATACTGATGGTTAGATGGCGGGGCGGGGGTGGGGTGGGGTGGGGGGGTAAACAATGGTAGGATGGAGATTGTAACACAATGAATGGTAGGACAATATGATCGACACACAAAGAGCCGGTTCCTGGATTGTAACCAACAGCCACTCTTAAAGACTTAGGTAGTTGGTGCTTAGAGCCCAGTCAGCCACATAGTGTTATATCAGGGCTATCACTCTGAATGAGTATTAGAAAACCACAACACAAAAACCATAAAATGCATACAACACTAACAGCTTCCATAAGCTATTCCTACCTCATCCAGTTCCGCACGTCCTCCGCACTGCAGAAAAAAAGACCCCTGCATATTTTGAAGCCTGTTTATATTCCGCGAGCTCATAGCACGGGAACCTGCTTCAGCTGCTTGTGACGACGAGCAGGATGACCTATTTTATTCCGAGGGCCAACACGGGGACCTGTGGTTAATCGCACCTAACGCAAGGAGAAATTCAGTATAAGGAATCAACACACAATGATGTACCTCTGGCGGAGTTTATGTACCTTGTATTTACACGCACGCCAGGTGAGAGTTACCGCAGGCGGCTCAGGTCCTTGTTGTTGTACTTGTGTTACGTATTTCGAGCGCTAATTAACTCCCTTGTGTGTTGATTCTGGACGAGCGCTCTGGGCCTCGGTCTATGTCAGATTATTATTTTTTTGCTCTAAAAGAGTATTAGGAAACTGCAACACATAAAACCGTAAAATGCATGTAACACTAACAGCCTCCATAAGCTATTCCTACCTCATCCAGTTCTGCACGACTTCCCTGCTGTAGAAAAAAAGAAGCGAATTTTGGAGCCTGTTTGTATTCCACGAGCTCATACCACAGAAACCTGCTTCAGTTCACTCGAGACGAGAAGTAGAATGGTTTATTTGACTTCGTAGGCTCACACAGGGACATACGTTAGCCGCACCTAACGCCAATAGAAATCAGTATAAGGAGAAGATTTGGGAGGAGGAGGAGGAGGGAGAGAGAGAGAGAGAGAGAGAGAGAGAGAGAGAGAGAGAGACAGAGAGAGAGAGAGAGAGAGAGAGAGAGAGAGAGAGAGAGAGAGAGAAGTTTAATGGAGAGTGGGGGAAAAAATCCTGGCAGTGGGCCGAGCAGACGTAGCCGTATTCTCACTTACTGCAGGCTTTAAATAGAGAATCTTTAAAAGCTCTGTGTTTCAATAGGGAGAATCTTAATTTTTGCGTCCAGTGCCGGAGGAGGTCAGGATGCTGGGGGCACTGTAGCCAGTTTCAAATACAGCACATTTTCAGTAGCTATACATATGTCAGCCCACGTTTTATGAAGAACCAACAACACAGAATCGATAGCACCCCCACTGTGGCCGCTCAAACCACTTTGCTTTATATACATAGACTAAGCAATTCAATCTACTATCAATGTTTTCATGGCGGAAATTTCTTTGAAAAGCACTACACAAATTGAACGCTAACTATACCATCTGCACCACTAAGACCCTGCCACTCTGACCATAATCCGTTTTGCCTCTAACTGTTGACTTAATAAGTTGTTGATCTTTTGCCGGAGGCGTCCCAGACACTAAAGTCGCATCAGCTCCGTGACCCCGGCTCTGACCCTGCCCATCTGTTCACCAAAATCTTCCCCAAAACTCTCGTTCCCCTCCTTTGACTCAGCGCCATCTTTGTCAAGATCAATAACCCCCAACGCCAATCTCCAATCAAGTTGCCTCCCTTGCAGGGACAATGCAGCATTCCGTTCCAAGAACAACTCTGTGAGGAGTTGGAATCCAATCAGGAGGAGGGGAGACAATGCTATTTGCAGGAAGAGTGGCATGTGTGGGAAGTGGGCGGAAGAGTCCAGGGTTCATTTGTGTACCCTTTGTGTGCGGTGGGAAGACACACAATTCAGGCAAATTTGCCTGACACAAAAGAAAGACTCACCTACTGTTCTGTCAGATCTGGTAGTATTACATTGGCCTGACGGTTTCGTGAAAGGGTAAGGGTAGGGGGTGGGGGGAGGGGGTAGGGCGGTGGGGGGGGGGGGGGGGGGGGGGGGGGGGGGGGGTCTAATGTGCTTTCCTTGTTGCATGCACTTGCCGTAATGCTTTATTGTCTTTAACCAACTGTTCCCTTTCTTCTTCTTTTTCTTTTTTTCTCTTCGTGACTTCATCCCTATCAACTTCATTCCCATAAACTTTATGTTTATTGAAATAGTAGCGTTTTGCTCCCACCCCCCTTTTCCTCTCCCACACACACACATACTTCTCCCCGTGCATCCACGCCTCATACATGTAACATTCTACACTTTGGTGTTGTCCGCGCATCACCCCCCCCCCCCCCCCCCCCCCCCCACCACGCCGCCACTAAAACACGTCACACACCGTACACACGCACCGACACACACACACGCACGCACACGCGCGACCACACACACAACCACACACACACACACACACACACACACACACACACACACACACACACACACACACACACACACGGTCAGTACCACACACGCTGAAATTGCCGTTGACCGGAAAGGCACTTTAAGACTGACAAGATCAAAGGAAGCCTATTTTGTTTCTGTTCATTCCACGGCACAGTAGCAAAACAATCAGTTATTTGTGTTATTGTTTGTGTCACACACACGTGTGTGTTTTGTGTGTGTGTGTGTGTGTGTGTGGTGTGTGTGTGTGTGTGTGAGTCGAGGGGGGGTGCGTGCGTGCGTGTGTTGTGGTGGTGCGAGAGAGAGAGTGTGTGTGTGTGTGTGTGTGTGTTGTTGTGGTGGTGCGTCGTGTGGTGCGTGCGTGCGGCGTGCGTGCGTGCGTGCGTGCGGCGTGCGTGCGTCATGCGTGGTGCGTGTTGTGGTGTGAGTAGTGAGTGTTGTGTGTGTGTGTGTGTGTGTGTGTGTGTGTGTGGTGCGTTGTGGTGTGTGTGTGTGTGAGTGCGTGCGTGGTGGTGAGTGAGTGTGAGTGAGTGATGGTGGTGGTGTGAGTGAGTGTGGTGAGTGAGTGAGTGAGTGAGTGAGTGAGTGTGTGGTGAGTGGTGAGTGGTGGTGACGTGCGCGCGCGCGTCGCGCTGAGTGCGTGCGTGCGTGGTGGTGTGTGTGTGTGTGTGTGTGTGTCGGATCAGGTAAAACAAGACTTTACCGTCTGAGTCTATAAACCCCTATACCCGACACCGAAACAACATAAAAATCCTAACTTTCTGAATTATCAGCACGAAACGACCCTGGCCTGACCCCGACCCCGGCATCTGAACGTGGTGTTGGTGCACGGAGCGATTTCCCGTCCGGTCGACTGTGCATCGGCCACAAAATGAGTGGCCTTGACCTAGACCAAACGCACGTGGTACTCACTTCCTGCCAGATTTTGGCAAGATAAGTACTGTTGGAGCTTAACCTCGTCAAACAAAAGCTCTCTGACCAGATGATGTCTATGTCTATGGCGTACTCTCAATATGGGATGTACCCAGAACCTACGTCTTCTTTTCTTTTTCCGCTATTTAATCTGCAGCAAAATCAACACACATGGGAGTTAATTAGCACTCGAAATACTGAACACGAAGTAAACAACAAAAATCTGAGTCGCCTACAGTAACTCTCACCTGGCATGCGTGTAAATACAAAGTACATAAACTCCACCAGTTTTTATATATATATATTTTTAAGTGTGCTTATATGTTGAACCAGTTTCGGGATCAAAGGATCATGTCCGGTCTTTAAAGTATAAAATTGGTTCTGTCTTA
Organism: Alviniconcha marisindica; assembly: GCA_018857735.1. Taxonomy (NCBI): domain Eukaryota; kingdom Metazoa; phylum Mollusca; class Gastropoda; family Provannidae; genus Alviniconcha; species Alviniconcha marisindica. The sequence continues at coordinate 816,491 of JABMCL010000697.1, read as the reverse complement.
TGCCTGTGCACATGCAGATGTCATTCTGGTGGTGACAGTGTAGCAATAGGTATATAATCTCCCTCCACCCCCCCACCCCCCCTCCTCCCCGTCCCTAATAAGCCTTGTGGTTTCTGTGGACGTTAAGCACCATGTTTACTTACTTACTGCCTGTGCACACCTGTGTCACCGGGTGTGCCTGAAATGTAGGGTATGTGTGCCACTGCCGGGCATCCTTTTTTTTTAGCAGAGCTCAGGAGCTGTGTGAAAGTCGAGGTGGACGTCATGGGCTCCCGTCCTTAATAAACGTACGGTTTTCGTGGACGTAAAGCAACACTTCAACCAAAATCCTTTTTTTAGAGGATGTACCTCTGGCGGAGTTTGTGTACCTTGTATTTACACGCATGCCAGGTGAGAGTTACCATAGGCGACTCAAGTCTTTGTTACTGTACTTGTGTTACGTATTTCGAGCGCTAATTAACTCCCTTGTGTGTTGACTTTGCACGAGCGCTCTGGCCCGCATTCTGTTTCCGATTTGCCACAGAAAAATCATCAACAACGACCGCGGTGATTAGCTTTCAGTTTTAAGTGGTTAGGCGCCGTTTGAAGACAGCAGAAAAACGGCAGAATACCGCCGAGCCTTGCCGTTAGTGGATTCATAAATCGGGGTTTCGTGACCGAAACCAGCACTTTTGTGTCGGTGTCGTGTGCGCGTTGTGTCGGTGTCGGGTATATTGTATGGATTTCCAGCTTGACTGTTGCATGAAACCAGTGTCAACCGGTACTGGGTCTCACATAAACTCATGACCCTCAATCATGATTCATCAACACTCGGTCACCACGCCCCCTCCTACGTGGATGTTGTCTTTGAACCTTGTAAAGAATGAGATCCAAACACAAAAAAGGTTCAAACGAACGCCTATTTATTTTGACACGGATACACAGTATGCCCGCCACACTCCGAGCATCGTTTTCCGGCACCTTCCTCCAAACTCTGCCAGATTTAGTTACGCCACTGAAGGGGCACTCTTTATCTCCGCGCAGCTGTCCACCGACGCGGTCAGTGCCCTCCGAAAGGTTCGGGTACTGATATGACTGTGGAAGCAGCCTAACGCCCACGTACGCACGTAAACATGAGGCGCATCCACCCCCGGTAAAAAAAAGAAGAGTTCCGTCTCGATTCAAATGATTTTGGTTTTATTTGTGCTGGCGTAAGCAACATGGTCAGTTATAAAACAAACGTGTGATATAATCTGAGTTGTTTGTAACAAACTTACTACTGTTTGAGCACCAACAAAAAACTGCTCGTTAGCTGACAGTTTTCTGCACCTTATGACGTAACTAAATACGGCAGTGGTTGAAGGAAGGATGTCGTAAACCAGTGCTTGGAGTTTGTATGCCAGCCCCCCCCCCCCCCCCCCCCCCCACCAGCACCAGCACCAGAACAATATAATTATATTAAGGTTTAGTGCAGGGGAACTACTTAATGCTTGAACCGGTGCAGGGAGCACGGTCACAGTCACAGTCTCCGACACTCTTCTGCCGTAGCATCATTTAAATCTGCCCTCAAGACCCAGCTTTTCTCCTCGGGATTCTGAACGCTTTGCGTGTGTGCGTGCAGTTGTGTGCCACTGGTTTCGTGTGTGCGTGCGTGCGTGCGTGCGTGCGTGCGTGTGTGTTGCAAGTGGTGAGAAAGATGTTGAATGAAGTGTTGTAGTGTGTTTATGGAATTAATAGGGTTCATTGTGCTCTAGGTTGTGTATAATTATTTTGTGTTGACCTTACTGTTTTTGTGTTGTGCGCTTCGGTCTGACGTTAGGTGTCAGCGCCTTAGAAATCCTCTTTTACATTACATTACAAAGACAGTGTCCACAGAAACGATTAACTGTTGAGGACAGTTAACTCAAAGCAACAAGACAATGCACCCTGCTACGAGAGCCCTGCACCACCACCTCCCTACCCACACTCCGAGCATCGCTTTCCGGCACCTTCCTCCAAACTCTGCCAGATTTAGTTACGCCACTGAAGGGGCACTCTTTATCTCCGCGCAGCTGTCCACCGACGCGGTCAGCGCCCTCCGAAAGGTTCGGGTACTGATAAGACTGTGGCAGCAACCTAGCGCCCAAGTACGCACGTAAACATGAGGCGCATCCACCCCCGGTAAAAAAAGAGAAGAAAAAAAAAGAGTTCAGTCTCGATTCAAACGGTTTTGGTTTTATTTGAGCTGGCGTAAGCAACATGGTCAGTTATAAAACAAACGTCTGATATAAGTTGAGTTGTTTGTAACAAACTTACTAGTGTTTGAGCACCTACAAAAAACAACAACTGCTCGTTAGCTGACAGTTTTCTGCACCCTATGGCGTAACTAAATACGGCAGTGGTTGAAGGAAGGATGTCGTAAATCAGTGCTTGGAGTTTGCAAGCTTGGAGCGTTCTTCACGCAGCTCCGTGGGGAGCTCCGGCCAGCAAGCAGCATGCCGCTCTTTCAGTTATGAACTCCCTGCGTGACCTGAAACAACCCCGAAAGCAACCAGTCGCCACACACCCGATATACTCTCTCCGTACCCCGAATTCCCCTTCCCACCCCCGTCAGCCCACGACCCCCAACTTTGACCCGACCAAAGAATAAGAGACACCTGCAGCTGAACACGACGCCTGCGCACGGGGTGGGGTAATGGCAGGGGAGGCCACTGTCGAGGCTTGGTTGGCGTGCACGACCTCAACCGGGGCCTTTGGTGCGCGTGCCGGGCGCGTGGCGATAACGACCGTAAAGCACTCCGGCTTCCATTGGCCACCCCGACAAAAGGAACATGGACGATGAATAAGGAAACTGAAGCAAAGCCCCGGAGCACCCGGCATCTAACCTCGCTGATATTCTAATTCATCGGACGCCGGGGTATTCTTCGTTCAACGGAGGGGTATTCAGTCGCGTGCTGCCCCCCCCCCCCCCCCCCCCTTCCCTACCTCCACTCCCCATCCCCGCATCCCTTTTTTTAGTACACGCCCCCCTACCCCTTGTCTCCCTACCCCTACCCCCTACCCCGTTTCAGTCCTTTCTCGTTTACCATGTTGTGCACCGAGGCCCCCTATGGTTGTCAGCGTCTGGCCTTTTCACACGCCAAACTTCACCCGGAGTTTTAAGCCGAGATCCCATTGAACGGCGTAGTCACGGTTGGTGAAAGAAAACATAAGCTGGGTGTTTGCACCGTGAAAGCAATGTAGTGTGAAGCACGGGCTTGATCTGGCGCAATGAAATTGATCACAGTCAATTTATGGTCATGGTATTAGCGAAGAAATGTTCCGGCTGTGTCATAACATCTGGAAATCGTGTTTCTCGTCTATTTGTGTGTGCTTTTAGTTCTTTTTGCCGTGTTAAAGTATTAGTCTATTGTCTATTCTACTAGTTTCACTGTGCACCATAAGACCAAATTTAATTTGTAAACTTGTACTGGGGCAACAACTGTTCTGGTTCACTTTCTTTTTATATAATTTTTTTTTTACCGTCCTATCTACTGCAGAGGGGTAGCTTGCTAAGACTTTCACCTGGTGTGACTTCCTGAGCTGCTTGACGTTTAAAACCAGCTACCTTCAAGTTCAGTGTCGCTATTCGTTCACAGAGACAAGAAAGACTATTAGGGACGGGGAGCCCAGGATGGCCACCTCGACTTTCACACAGCTCCTGAGCTCTGCCGGCTACCTATCTCCCTCCCTAGTATAAGTACTGCTGTTCCGTTGATACAACCCCACAGGGTTCCAGGCGAGATCAAAAGATCAAGAGATCTTAGAGGAGGGAGGTGGAGCTGGACCCTCAACTTAGCCCAGAAGAGATCATGAGTAGGGAGGTGGAGCTGGGCTAAGAAAGTTGGACTTCCTTTGCTTGAGTTGTCCAAGTTGTTCGTCAACAGCGGGGCAACGGACATTGTCTTTGTGACTCTGTCCAAGCACAGCAGTTGAAACAGCAATTGCGCAGTGCACAAGTCGCTGGGCAATGGCGAGGGGACACCGCCTTAACACTTCCATTGTTCTGGCGGCGGTCCACGGTCTCTCCGGTCTTTTTCGGGCGGTTTCCGCGGTCCAGCCTTCACTCTGTCGTCCCCTTCCCACTCTGTCCCCGTCCCCAGTAGGCCATCTCGCCTCCGTGGACGTAAAGCACCAAGAAGGAAAAGATACAACCCCTGTGAGCCGGGTTGGCCTAGCGGTAAGGCGTTAGGCTGGTAAGCAGAAGGGGCTCGGCTCGAATCCGCTTCGGCTCTCCTTTCTCTTCAAAAAGGTTGTGGTTTGTGGACACTGTCTTGTGACTTTGTCCGTGAAATTAATGAAATATTAAAATAACTCTCATCGCTGCCCATCTTAATGCATGAATCATTTTGGTGGCGACAGTGCAGCGACGGGTGTATAATCTCCTTCTCTCCCCCCCCCCCCCCCCACACACACACACACACACCTCTCCCCGTCCCTCATAAGCCTTATGGTTTCTGTGGACGTAAGCACCATGTTTACTTACTTACTCACACCTCTATATCCCCTCCCCCTTCTCCCCGTCCCTAATAAGCCTTATAGTTTCTGTGGACGTTAAGCACCATGTTTACTTACTGATACGACCCACTGGGCGGCCTAGGCTATAAAAAGCAGTTACGTGCTCTGTCATGTAGGTTCAATTCAATTTAAAAATAAATAAAAATTATCCCACACGGGGCAATTTTGTTGTGGTCATGGCGGGCTCGTAAAATAATGAATACATAAAGTTAAAAGAACAATACAACCTCAAACACCACACCACCAACAAAAGGGTCCTACCTTAACCATTGTTATAAATATAGAACAAACTGTGACGTCTTCATTATACTTCCTTGTAGTGGTACTGCTGTAAAGTTCGTCTGGATCGAGTGACCTATTGGGCCGACTCGGCGTTTAGAAACCCGTTATCTGTCTTACACGTCCTCGTATCAGTAACACTGCCGTGTGCGATTGATATGACCTATTGGGCTGTCCGCCCAATAAAAGCAGTCTCTTGTCTCTTAATATATAAAAGCAGTCTCTTGTTTCTTAATATATAAAAGCAGTCTCTTATCTCTTAATATATAAAAGCAGTCTCTTGTCTACAGCTTGTACTTCCTTGTTTCTGTACCGCGGCGACGCAAGTTTGGTAGGATCTACACGGTTGACTGGTCGATCAAAATCAACCAACCATCTATTTTGTACTTCCTTCCATTGGTACTGCTGCGACGTTCGCCCGGTGTGGGGAACACGGTTGACTGGGCGTTAAAAATCTGTTGTTGATATCTAACGTCCAATCGGTCGCAAATGCCTCATAAGAGTGAAACCAGTTTTTATCTAATCACCTGTGAAAGTATTAATCGCTCTTCATGAAATAACTGTTTGTTGGCGGGAAAAGCAAGCCTCACAAGTGGCTTCCGTCTCAGAAGATCTAAAATGTTGAGGAGCTTGAGCTACGTGGCGGCACAAAGCCAAAGACATCACACCATCGATCGCCTGGAGGAGAGAGGCGTGGAAAGAGGTGCTCGACGATATTTTGCTGTTGTTGAAAAGGCGAGAGAGGGCCGTCGTCAATCAGACGAACATTGGAACTATTTCAAAGGCAACGTTGGGGAAACTTCTTAGAGGCTGGGTGAAGCGTATATGGGCTTTGCCGAACGCATAGGTACCATCTTGAACTGATGAACTGAACTAAAAGCATCTGCAACTGTGTTCCAGCCTACGCCATGTTTACCACAGAGAACCTCTCACAGATGTAATTTCTCAGCAAACGACACTTTAACCTCCGCATCAGCGTTCTGACTGAGCCGAAACCGCAAGTCATAGTTCAGGAGCTGTGTGAGAGTCGAGGTGGCCGTCCTGGGCACACTCCGAGCACCGCTTTCCGGCACCTTCCTCCAAACTCTGCCAGATTTAGTTACGCCACTGAAGGGGCACTCTTTATCTCCGCGCAGCTGTCCAGCGACGCGGTCAGCGCTCTCCGAAAGGTTCGGGTACTAATATGACTGTAGAAGCAACCTAGCGCCAAAGTACGCACGTAAACATGAGACGCATCCACCCCGGGTAAAAAAAAGAGAGTTCCGTCTCGATTCAAACCATTGTGGTTTTATTTGTGCTGGTGTAAACTTTGTTGGCGGCTATAAATAACACGCCTTGTTTTATTTGAGTTGTTTGTAACAAAGCTACTACTGTTTGAGCACCAACAAAACAACTGCTCGTTAGCTGACAGTTTTCTGGACCCTATGGCGTAACTAAACACTGCAGTGGTTGAAGGAAGGATGTCGTAAACCAATGCTTGGAGTTTGCGTCCTGGGCTGTCCGTCCTAACGAGACTTCTGGCTTCCGTGGACGTAAAGCTATATTGAGCCATGCTTCGGCATTGGTCACAGCTTGTCCCTTATAGTATGTCAGTCGACATCTGAGGACATTAAGCATCACTTCATCGTCGAAACCGCAAGCTGGTCTGAAAAATGTAAAAAGTGTGTAAATGTTTACAGCTGCAGGCTCCATTTTATTTGGCTGTTCTGTCAGTATTAGAGTATTCCTGAAACGGAGGGTATATATGCCACTGGGTGTGGGGTGTGATGGGGAATCCTTTTTTGAGGATGGAGTGGTGGAGGTTATGTACCTTGTATTTACTCGTATGCCAGGTGAGAGTTACCGTAGGCGAGTCAGGTCTTTGTAATTGTTGTGTTTGTTTGACGTCGTTGGAGCGCTAATTAACTCCCTTGTGTGTTGATTCGTTCTATCAGTTTTTATGCAAGAAATTTTCTTCTTCTTCAAATTTGAGTTTCTGTAGAGACTGCATGTTTGTTCGTTCTCTACAAGAAAGAACCGAAAACGGTTGGTTCGTGTCGTGTTAGACAGTTCTGCCACATATTCCCGCCTTGTTCGTCACTGATACCTATTGCTGGACACAAAATGGAATTACGCACGGTCGCATTTTCGCCCCTTCAAACGTTGATTATTATTTTTTAACAAATAGAACGAGAAATCTAGTAAGAAAAAAAGCAAGAAAAAAAGAAGAAGAAAAAAAAAAAAAAGCCTTGTGTCTATTTCTATCCCTTTCCTATCGATACGGTCGGTGACGCCTCCCTGCTTCTATTCCCCCTCAAAGAAAAATGTCTATGCCATGAAAAGGCGGGCTGAAAGATAAGGTCTCTATTCCTCCCTGCTATCGATCGGATACATATAAAAAGAGAGTTAATTATTGCCGCGTAAACATCACGAAACCCAGTTCAGACCCCCACTCGTGCGTGGATAAAGAGGAAAGAAAAACAAAAGAAAAGTGTTGCATCGATGTGTGCTAATCATTCGGTTCTGGAAAATAATTATCAATCGTTGTTTATGCATCTTCTCCCGTTATCCACTTTTCGCTCTTCGCTGCGTGCCGTCTTCAAGACTTCGCGGGTGGCACAAACAAAATGCGTAGAATATAGTTTTTGCATTTGTTTCTCTCCTATTAAATGATTTTAAATTTTCCCCAGCGAAGGCTGACCGGGTGCTGGTGTACAAAGTCAGCCGCAGAATCAAACACACACAGACACGTCGTTGTCATGCCTACAATCTTCCTGCAAGCGACAACAGATCAACCAAAGAAAAAGAAAAGAAAAAAGAAAGAAAAAAGTTTCTTTCTCATTTAAAAAATAAATAATCGTTTTTAACCGTTTAACTGTTGTTTAGGTGTCGTTTGATGGCTTGACAAAAGGGATTTCCCCGAAAATGTGCATATTGTGTGTCCGTGTCATAATACATAGGCGTTCTCTTGAACCTTGTAGAACGCTAGCAGTCATTCTGTTTCAGGTTGTTGTTTTTTCAGCCGCAGAAACCCGAAAAGGAATCTCTTGATACAATTCAGCTGGCTGGGGAATATGAAACTTTCTTGATGGTCTAATGTCACGCAGCTGGTTTAAGCAAAAGCTATTTACGTTCATGAAATTATGGAAAATCCAAATCCTTGCATGAGCATTAAACAAGCTAAGCTTATAGTAAACGCAATTAACTTCCCTTCACAAGTTAGTTATTGGATTTTAACGTCCCGCCAGCCGTAACGGGTACAAAATAAGCACGTCTCAGTATTTACATTTCAATGCACGACTGACAAAAGCATCTGGAGGCAACTTGTTCACGACGTATTCAGTACAGGAAGCCACAGGTCAGAAAATGTGAAAGCTTGTGAAAAAGGTCAGGAACTGACAAAAGACAGGAAATGGCAAAAATTACGGCAACGGGCAGAAAAATGGCAAAGACAAGAAAGCGGCAATGTTCGGGAAATGGCAGAATCCACAAACAGGAAAAGGCCAGGAAATTTGCAATGGACTTGAAGTGGTTAAAGTCATAATAGGCCGGACGCTCTTCTTTCTCAACATTTTGGCTCAATATCTGCCTAGAACAGCGAATGCCTATCTGGAGGGAGGTGTGTGTGGGGGTGGGGTGTACTGTAACAAAAGCGATAATGAAAAGGGAATCTGAATTGTGGTGAAAAGAACCTGGACAAGATCAGTCTATAGAACTTCGTGTTTTGAATTGCGCCGATGTGTTCGATTTACTTTTCACACAGGTACTCCGGGTTTTACATCGAAATCCGGACCAGGCGCCTCAATAGCTCAAAGTTTACCTGATATTCAACGTGCATCTGGACAAAACACGATACGGAAGTCGCTACCAAACACAACTTCAAAAACTAAAATGAAAACGAACAAAAGTCAGCAACGTCCCAGATCTTTAATATAGCCATGCTTCATCTAAAATCACAATAATATGCATGCGAAACTAAAGAATACGTCCTCGACTTTACCGAAGATGTAGGAAAGATCCTAAATAACCAAATCGCAAGCAGCACTCTGATTCATATTTCATGACACATATGGTTTAGTTTTTAAGGAAATTCGTAAAATATGAAGTTCAATAAGCAAACAAGACAGAAATTAGGAAGAGCTCCCGGCAGCAGGTGGAGCATGAAAAGTCCTAGCTTGCTCCAGGTGTGTGTGTGAAGGAGTGAACCTCCGATAGCCATGGGTTCTCAGCACAGGAGTTTGAATGTCTGCATCTCAGAATCAACACACAAGATGTATGCAGAAGATGTACCTTGTATTTACTGGGCGTAAAACACCAACTTACTTACTTACTTACCTTGTATTTACACGCATGCCAGGTGAGAGTTACAGTAGGCGACTTATATCTTTGTTGTTGTACTTGTGTTTAGCATTTCGAGAGCTAATTAACTCCCTCGTGTGTTGATTCTGCACGAGCGCTGTGGGCCTCGTTCCGTTTCTGATTTGCCTGCATCTGTTTCTACCTCCACGGGACCCCTCGGAAGATCTTGTGGGTACGTTTAAATTCGATGAGATGGAGATGGAGCGAGTGGGCGCACCGCCACGGTCTACGCCGAGCGAGCATTTGACGATCAACAAAAGATTGATTCGTCATGTTCAATTTGTGTCCTGAAGGTGCCTCCTGAAGGGCACTGCGGGAGGATTTAACGGACACAGTCTCATTATTTTTTTTGCGTCTAATCGACGCGCAGAAGTTTGGATTCTTCTTCTTTTTCTTCTTCTTCTCTTCTCTTCGTTGACCTGAATTTGACACGACAGTCAGTCAAACAACTCTCCTCTCGTTCCTTTGACTCTTGCTTGGTTAAATCATAACGCTTGGCTAATTCGTGAATATAATGACGTGGTCTGTTGGCATGCCTGTGCATTTAGACAACAAAAAAGACGGAAAACATTGTAATTTTTCTCTCTGTCTCTCTCTGTCTGTCTTTGTCTGTCTGTCTCTGTCTCTCTCTCGTGTTTATTTGTGTTTGTAGTATAGCAAGGTCTGGCTGTTAGACAGGTCCAAATGGATCTAACAGTACTATCCTTGAGTATTACAGTTTTCGAGTTCGAGTTCGAGTTCTCTCTCTCTCTCTCTCTCTCTCTCTCTCTCTCTCTCTCTCTCTCTCTCTCTCTCTCTCTCTCTCATCATCATCATCATCAATTTTTTTCTTCTTCTGTCGTCGGGTTTTGGCTCTGATGTTAAAATTATCATCTTCTTCATCATTACTGTGGTAGTCAATGTTGTTACTATTGTTTTATGTGTAGTCTATTGGCGTGTAGATTAGCAGGGTACAGATTGTAAGAATAGGCAACAGCCTAAAATCTTAAACTTTCTGTAATAAAGGTTTAAGTTCTCTGTCTGTCTGTCTGTCTGTCTGTCTGTCTGTCTGTCTGTCTCTGTCTGTCTGTCTGTCTGTCGTCTCTCTCTCTCTCTCTCTCTCTCTCTCTCTCTCTCTCTCTCTCTCTCTCTCTCTCTCTCAACTTGATAATTTCTGCACATTTGGTGAGTATATGCAGAGTGCCAGAATTCGCCAGAAGGACCCGTTACTTTGAATGAACCGGTGATTAAGACTCGATCTGCACTACAACCTATATAATATAATCACTGCATTGCCAGCCCGCAGTGGTAAGCATGTGCAGAAGATAGTAAGTAAACATGGTGCTTAACGTCCACAGAAACCGTGCGGCTTATTAGGGACGGGGAGAAGGGGGGAAGGGGGTACGGAGGTGGGGGGGGGGGGGGGGGGGGAGGGAGATTATATACCTATCGCTACACTGTCACCACCAGAATGACTTCTGCATTAAGATGGGCAGCGATGAGAGCCAATTTAATGTTTCAGTAGGAAGTGATGGACAAAGTCACAAGACAGTGTCCACAAACCACGACCTTTTTAAAGAGAAAGGAGAGCCGAAGCGGTATCGAACCGAGGTCCTTCCGCTTACCAGCCTAACGCGCCTTACCGCTAGGCCAAACCGGCTCACTGCGTGCAGAAGATACTACATCCAGCACGCTTTATACGTGACACAAAGCGCCTCCTCTCCACTGACGTAGATTATGATCCTCCATATCTATAAATATAACGGAGGGGGGTGGTGTGGTGTGGTAACAAACAAAAACCAAATAAAACGGAAACAGAAAGCGAAGCAACGGATTTTTCCCCTTTAAATTGTGTGTGTGTGTGTGTGTGTGTGTGTGTGTGTGTGTGTGTGTGTGTGTGTGTGTGTGTGTGTGTGTGCGTGCGTGCGTGCGTGCGTGTGTGTGTGGTTGGCACGCAATGCTTGTGCGAGAGCTTCAATAATGCCACAGATGTTTTCAAACTACTGACGTCAAATTCTGACGACTGACGCACAGTTATGGAGTGATTTCAACAATTACAGCAATGAAGACCAAGTTGACATCAGTTGGCGCATTTTACTTCAGTATAGGTTAAGGATGTCTGCTTCCTTTCCGGCGGGTGTGAACGAAAGTGAACCAGAGAGAGAGAGAGAGACAGAGAGACAGAGACAGAGGTTACAATAATGTTTTCCGTCTTTAATGTTTTTCAGACAGACAGAGAGACAGTGTGTGTGTGTGTGTGTGTGTGTGTAACGTCTGAGAAGATTTTTATTTTGACGAAACTAACTAGCAACAGTGAAAGGTTTCTGAATTAATGTTGGTTCTGTGCTTTATGTTGACCCAGCTCCTGTGCCTTCTTTTGTTTTTTTTGTGCAAACGCCCCCTGAAATTACGAAGACCGCATCAAGGAAAGAAGCTGAATTAGTTGTTCGTGATGACCGTCTTCTTCGTCAACGGAAGAAAGGAAGTAATTTGTTTAAATAATATTAATAATAATAATAATAATGGAAATTTGTAAAGCGCCTACCCTGCGGCTCAAAGCGCTGAACAAGCATACTCACATAATGTACATCGAGATGGAAAATGTTATCCAAAATGTGTGTATGTGTTTGTTTGTTTGCTTGTGTGTGTGTGTGTGTGTGTGTGTGTGTGTGTGTGTGTGTGTGTGTGTGTGTGTGTGTGTGATTGGTGTGCGTGATGTGTGATTGCGCGCATGTGTGTGTGTGTGTGTGTGTGTGTGTGTGTGTGTGTGTGTGTGTGTGTGTGTGTGTGTGTGTGTGTGTGTGTGCGTGTGTGTTTATGCGCGCGCGCGCGCACAAGTTATTTTCTGTTGTTATTAACATGTTTTTGGCCATAATTATAATTAACATTTAGTTTAAACACTTTTTTAATGTATATATTATGTCATATGTTAAATTATGTATTCAATTTGAATTTCATTTACTTCACACGTTACATTGATGGCATATTTCAAAGCAAATTTCCTTCTACAAGACAACAGAGTATTATCTTATCTTACCTCATAATATACATGTCACCTCGTTTTCTCCAGCCTTTTCTTTTCTCTCCAGTCTCTTCGGCCACTCTTCATTTCCTCGGTATTTATTGACCTGTCTGTCTTTCCGGTAAGGTAAACACGGGAACCATAAGGCTTATTATGGACGGGGAGAGGGGGGTGAGGGTATAGAGGTGTGGGAAGAGGGAGATTATATCCTTATCGCTACGCCGTCACCACGAAAATGACTCCTGCATTAAGATGGACAGCGATGAGAGCCATTTTAACGTTTCAGTGATAAAACTTCTGAGGGGCAAATTCACTAGACAGTGTCCACAGATCACAACTTTTCAAAAGAAAGGAGAGCCGAAGCGGATTCGAACCGAGATCCCTCTGCTTACCAGCCTAACGCCTTACCGCTAGGCCAAACCGGCTCACGCCATCTTGCCCTTTTCTCCGCGCCCTGATATAACCGTTCTGGTTGATTGGATGTAAAAGCCAAATTACTTACTGCCTTCCCTTTTCCCCTGTCCTTCGTCTCTTCTCAGTCCAAATTTCCTTTTTTTTCCCTTTTTTTTCTCCCCTTAACTGTTGCCAGGCTAAAGGAAGATCAATGACTTTTAACGCCTAATTTAATCATGACGGTAATATCAGAGCAAAACACATTTTGTCAGAACACAATACATGGTCCGAATACCTGCATTTTACTTCTAGCACATTGTTGATTGAAAAAGGTTAAAAATAAAAAAGGTTAAATAACGACATTGTAACACTGACGCTCCCCCAAAATATTGTTTTTGTACGTTGATATACTTTCATTAATTAAAAAAATAAAATGGTTAAACCAACATTGTAACAAAAACGTATAATTTTCCAAACATGTTTATCTCATTCAGATAATCAAAGATGAAATCACACACACAGCGTCGGACGAGGGGATAGGCAGGGCTGCGAAAAACAGTTTAGAAATAATGATTAAACAGGTGCGTCTTGAGGGCGGCTTTCAAAGAGGAAGTAGAATCAGAGTGGCGGAGTGTTTGAGGTAAATTGATCCAGACAGATGGGCCAGCATCTTTCACCAAATGTTTTTGTGTTTACACGGGGGGTGACAAAGCTTCGTGTGTCAGATGGAAATGTTCGTATGTCTGAAGGTTCGTGTGTCTTAATATAGCGTGTCAAGAGTCGGATTCGCTCTTCATGGCACAGGATTATTATCTATCTTTGAAAGGAATCGATAGCAGAAGAAATAAAAAGTTCGATGAAATCCGAGGGCAGAAATTAGGACATAATTCATGACAGTAGGTCAAGCATGCAATGCCGTATTCTGACCTACTCCTGGCTTAAAACAAAACAAAACACAACAAAAACACAACACAAAATGTTCCCTATTCCCTAATCTCCGCAGAGCGAGGGGCATTCCTTTCTGCATCTCCGGTCGGCCGCCAAGAAACACACATACTTCTACACGTCTCCAAGCAACGCAGTATGTTCGCCAAGAAGTTGCAACGGTAAAAGGATCGAAGTGATGTTATGCATAGGCGACCTAATCCTGCCAACAGAAATCCTTTTGATCTCACCACGACCAGGGAAGCCAAAGGACAGCATCATCAGGCAGAGAGCTCGTTACGGCAGGTAAACCCTTTGGCTGCTTTTGATCATGGCTGGAGCTGCTCAACAGACTCAGTGAGGCGAGCGATGAGTTGATGGGCGCCCCAAAGCACGAGGACGAAACTTTTAACTAACCGTTTCCGAGCCGTGGCCGTTTTTCCTCTCCCTCGTCGAAGTAAAGTAGATATCCAGTTTCTTTAAATTAGTTTTTATTATTTAAAATACAAAAAAATAATACAAAAAACAACAACGACGACGA
>JABMCL010000697.1:795000-800000 GCA_018857735.1 Alviniconcha marisindica | reverse complement strand
ATTCTTCACCTCAACAGGTTCAGCGGGTTTAGCGCCAAATTATTCATGGATTTGACATAGACAGACAGACAGACAGACAGACAGACAGACAGACAGACAGACACACACACACACACACACACACCACACACACACACACACACACACACACACACAAGCATACACTCAGACAGACACACAGACAGACATACAGATACACAGACAGACACACAAAGACAGACAGACAGACAGACAATAAGTAAATTCGTGTTTTACGCCCAGTCAACCAGTGCGGTTATATCAAGGCGACACAGACACACACACACACACACACACACACACACACACACACACACACACACACACACACACACACACAGGGAAATTCTTTCTTCATAAGATTTAAAGCGGCCTAAACGGATACAGCTCCGAATGATTAGAATGAATGCGCCCTTGAAGTATTAAATGTAATTGTGTATTGAACCTGAGACAGTAAAGTGCCAGAGTCGACAGACCTTTCTGTTGTTGGTAATTAGTGTACGAGTATGCATATTTAGCGTACGGTTGTACCTTGTTGGTATTTAGTGTACGATCGAGTACCAGAGTCGACAGACCTTTCTGTTGCTGGTATTTAGTGTACGAGTGTGCATATTTAGCGTACGGTTGTACCTTGTTGGTATTTAGTGTACGACCGAGTACCAGAGTCGACAGATTTGTCTGTTGTCGGTATTTAGTGTACGAGTGTGCGTATTTAGCGTACGAACGAGTGTTGGTTGTTTTTATTTCGTTTACGAGTGTACGTATCTAATGTAATAGTGTATGTCGTTGGTATTTTGTGTAGGAGCGTACGTTGTTGGTATATACTGCATGAGTGTACGTTGTTGGATATTTAGTGTATAGGGGTAGGTATTTAGTGTACGAATGTAGTAGTGTACGAATGTAGGTATTTAGTATACGAGTGTCGGTATTTAGTGCACGAGTGTACGTTCGAGCATGGTTAGTTAGTTAGTTGGTGCTTTGAGCCCAGTTAACGACACAGGGTTACATCAAGGCTAAAAAATACACTTCAGTTAATCTCCTAATTATT
The DNA here is from genome assembly GCA_018857735.1 of Alviniconcha marisindica. Classification (NCBI taxonomy): domain Eukaryota; kingdom Metazoa; phylum Mollusca; class Gastropoda; family Provannidae; genus Alviniconcha; species Alviniconcha marisindica. The sequence goes on along the minus strand of JABMCL010000697.1, from coordinate 798,934 downwards.
CATTAGACAAATTTGACAAGTTTCTCATACAAATTTAAAACAACTCTTCAAAAGCATTTCACACAGACATTTCCTCCACACACTTTACATTTTGTAAAACACACTAATCACTCGCAGGAAGTTAAAAATGGCTTCCTTTCGTCTCCGGGAGAAGGAGATAAACCTTGCCGCACCGCGGAATCGAACCCACGGCAGTATCGAGCTTGGGTTTTCGGTCCGACGCACTGCTACTAATAGATGACCTAAATAGGTGACCTAAATGCTGATACAGCGATCTGTTCCCTTGTCACTGACTCCATCGACCCCAGGATCAAATGCAGTTGAACTGTAGGCTTTGCCGGCAGCCTCGCGTTCCAGTACTCCTTCTCGGGATCCTACCCGCAGTGGGATACAGTGGTCGTAGGAATTAAGGTCCCCTCTGTTGAGCACCAACAGCTGCTGGAGTAAGTCAGAATATAGCCACGCATGCTTCGCCCACTGCCTGGAATTAAGGTCCCCTCTGTTGAGCACCAACAGCTGCTGGAGTAAGTCAGAATATAGCCACGCATGCTTCGCCCACTGCCTGGAATTAAGGTCCCCTCTGTTGAGCACCAATAGCTGAGACTTTATGTATATTAATAATCTGCCTTTAAAACCTGGAGTAAGTCAGAATGTAGGCACGCATGCTTCGCCCTCTGCCAGGAATTAAGGTCCCCTCTGTTGAGCACCAATAGCTGTGACTTTATATATATTAATAATCTGCCTTTAAAACCTGGAGTAAGTCAGAATGTAGCCACGCATGCTTCGCCCTCTGCCAGGAATTAAGGTCCCCTCTGTTGAGCACCAATAGCTGTGACTTTATATATATTAATAATCTGCCTTTAAAACCTGGAGTAAGTCAGAATGTAGCCACGCATGCTTCGCCCACTGCCAGGAATATCTTTCTTGTCCTAATTTCGACCTTCCAGGCCGTTCACCTTAACCCCTTCACTGCCCCAGCCTGTAAAACTTCCGGGCTGAAAGATGCACGGACGCGCATGCAAACAGTATATTTTCCGGTCCTGTGGCACATCTACTTTCAATGCTATGCGTTCCGATGAAAATCCTTTCACATGCTAGTGTAAAAAAGAAGACAAAGAGGCTTACAGTTTCAGATTTCGCACTTTTAGCGGTAGTTTTTAAGTGACAGGGCAGTGAAGGGGTTGGAGTGCTCTAAACCGTCTACACCGCTTTTAAATGCGTTAGTTTTGACTAACGCAGTTTCCCGTGTGGGGCCGCGGAATAAAACAGGTCACTCTGCTCGTAAGTAAGGAAACATGGTGCTTAACGTCCACAGAAACCATAGGGATTATTAGGGACGGGGAGAAGGTGGGGGGGGGGGGGGGGGGAGGTGGAAGAGGGAGATTATATACCGTCGCTACACTGTCGCCACAGAAATGACTTCTGCATTAAGATGGGCAACGATGAGAGCCATTTTAATGTTTCATTAATTGTGAGGGACAAAGTTACAAGACCGTGTCCACAAACCACAACTTTTGAAGAGAGAGGAGAGCCGAAGCGGTATCGAACCGAGGTCCTTCTGCTTACCAGCCTACCGCCTTGCCGCTAGGCCAAACCGGCTCTCTTGTAACAATGCATTAGAAAATCTTTGTTATTTAGTGATTTATGATTTGAACTGAACTGGTGTAAAAGAAGTTTGAACGTGTGATTCGTCCTGTGGTAACCCTATGGTTGACGGGACGTTAAAATCCAGTAGCTAACTAACTATCCCCCCTCCCCCCTCTCCTTGCAGCGATTAACGCCTTATTTCATAGCAGAAAATGCATACTGTCTCCATTATTTCAAAGTATCACACCGTTTTCTTCCTTCCAAATCTGGAAGGTCTTTGCCCCAGAGTGGCTTCCCTTGATCAAACTTGTTGACGGTGTGAGCAAACATTGGTGCTGGTGTGTTCGCGTGTGTTGCACAGGATGCGGGGCTAGGTGTAAGAGGCTAGGCCTACTCCAAACTCCAAGCACTGGTTTACGACATCCTTCCTTCAACCACTGCCGTATTTAGTTACGCCATAGCGTCCAGAAAACTGTCAGCTAACGAGCAGTTGTTTTTGTTGGTGCTGAAACAGAAGTAAGTTTGTTACAAACAACTCAAATTATATCAGACGTTTGTTTTATAACTGACCATGTTGCTCACGCCAGCTCAAAATAAAACCAAAATCGTCTGAATCGAGACGGAACTCTTTTTTTTTACTCGGGTGGAGGCGCCTCATGTTTGTGACGTGCGTGCTTGGGCGCTAGGTTGCTGCCACAGTCTTATCAGTAGCCGAACCTTTCGGAGTGCGCTGACCGCGTCGGTGGACAGCTGCGCGGAGATAAAGAGTGACCTTTCAGTGGCGTAACCAAATCTGGCAGAGTTTGGAGGAAGGTGCCGGAAAGCGATGCTTGGAGTGTGGGCCTACTCTTGTGGGTCATGGGGGCAGAGGTTGGAGGGTAGGGAGACAGGGGGCGAGGAGAGTGTGGGTAATAAACGGGCGCAAACGGGTTGGGTCTCGCCTGTTGAAGATAAGTTGCATTGCTGTTATTTTTGTTGGTATAGTCGTATTTTACGATTCTGTTAATGTAATTATATGATGCATGTGCGTAGACCTATGCCGAGACTCTTGAAACGCACAAGAGAGTTAATTAGCGCTCGAAAGACGTCACACAAACACAACGACAAAGACCTACAGTAACTCACCTGGCATGTGTGTGAATACAAGGCACATAAACTCCAGCACAGGTACATCCAGAGGTACGCGGAGACTGTTATATATATATATATATATTGTTATAATATATATATATATATATATATATGTTACAGGCAATCCGTGAAGTAAGGCGTTTCATGAAATGCCTAAAAATGTCAGGCATTTCATGAAGTGGCGAAAAGCTATAGGCAATACACGTAATGCCTAAATTTTGTAGGCAATACGAGTATTGCCTGAAAAATAGTGCTCGAGATTTCACAGTTTGCCTGACTGCCAATTTCTGTATTCAGGCAAACTGTGTATTGATTCTTTGCCTGTGTGTGTGTGTGTGTGTGTGTGTGTGTGTGTGTGTGTGTGTGTGTGTGTGTGTGTGTGTGTGTGTGTGTGTGTGTGTGTGTGTGTGTGTGTGTGTGTGTGTGTGTTTATGTGCATACGTGCGTGCGTGAGAGAGAGAGAGAGAGAGAGAGAGAGAGAGAGAGAGAGAGAGAGAGAGAGAGAGAGAGAGAGAGAGAGAGAGAACTTTGATTACTTTGTGGAACAGAATTGAATATGTGACCCGTTCTCACGAAATGAGTCTTAACTTAAAATTTGGCAATTTGAGATATCTACGTGTCTCAAATCTGCAAGTTCTGCTCGTTATTTTGATACTTAAATCACGTTTCTACTCAAAAAAATGTGGATGCAGGTGTGGCGGAGGCCATTTTGAGAAAATCAGCTTTAAAGTTTTCAGAGCATATCACACCAAAGTTTAATGCTTACAGACTTAAACACCCAGACGGACAGACCCCCACTGATTGCTTTTGCCTGTAGCACAGTACGCCGGCTGTGAGTTAAGACTAAGTTCGTGAGAACGGGTCACATATGTAATTTGCAAAGCTTGTTCTAGTGCATTTCCATAATTTGTTACTGTGAGTGAATTACGGTTACAAAATTTATCTCTGTATTTTCGTATAAATTATTTTACTGAGTGTAAGTTGCCATTTAAAACATTTAAAACATTTCCCAGTGTATTTTAGTACGCATGAAACGAAATGAGCAAAATGTAATTTATCAGTGGAAATTATTTCAATTCATGATATGTTGTAAGCATATTTGGCTTTTTAGAAGTTAGTGTATTGCAAATTAAAAAATATATATAATTTTTTTTACTTCAGTGAATGTATAATAAAGATTTAAAAGTATATATATATATATATATATATATATATA
>JABMCL010000697.1:785000-790000 GCA_018857735.1 Alviniconcha marisindica | reverse complement strand
GTTTATTTTAAATGTAACTCCTTGAGCCTGTCAAAGAAAAGTTTCCATTTTTATGCTTTGTATACTGATGAACAATAAAGATTTATTTATATATTTACGGGCATGGCCTTGCGTCCGCCCCGAAGTTTACCCGGTGTCAAGTTCGGCGCAGACTTTACAAAAATCCATCTGACGAGACTATAAACCGATGTCCCCCGTCGGTACACATATGCAGAAAGATCACATACGCACGTAATAGTTCAGGAGCTGTGTGAGAGTCCAGGTGGCCGTCCTGGGCTGTCCGTCCTAACGAGCCGTATGGTTTCCGTGGACGTAAAGCTATTCTGAACCATGCTTCGGCATTGGTCTCAGCTTGTCCCTAATATGTCAACCTACATCCAAGGACATTAAGCAACACTACCTACTTACCATACGCACGTTAAAGATCCTGTAGTCCATGTCAGAGCTCGGCGTCTCTTTTGAGATTATAGATTATAGAAACAACAAAGATAAATTAACCCAGTATGCGCTAAATCATGTGAAGCGCAGGGAGTCTGCTCTAATTATAGATTAGATCTATAATAGCTCGTCTAATAATATAATGCACTGACCTAGGTCACGGTGGGTCACTAGATCCAAAGCGAGATTGGACTGCTCAAAAATGGCAATCCAGCATCGCGTTCGATCTCGTGGACCTCCGTGACCTAGCTCACCGAAGTTAACCCTGAATCAATACAGAACCCAGCCTCCGTGACCTAGCTCACCGAAGTTAACCCCTAGCTCACTGAAGTTAACCCCTAGCTCACTGAAGATAACCCCGAGTCAATACAGAACCCAGCCTCCGTGACCTAGCTCACTGAAGTTAACCCCTAGCTCACTGAAGTTAACCCCTAGCTCACTGAAGTTAACCCCGAGTTAATACAGAACCCAGCCTCCGTGACCTAGCTCACTGAAGTTAACCGTGAGTCAATACAGAACCCAGCCTCCGTGACCTAGCTCACTGAAGTTAACCGTGAGTCAATACAGAACCCCGCCTCCGTGACCTAGCTCACTGAAGTTAACCCCGAGTTAATACAGAACCCAGCCTCCGTGTCCTAGCTCACTGAAGTTAACCGTGAGTCAATACAGAACCCAGCCTCCGTGACCTAGCGCACTAAGTCAACCCTGAGTCAATACAGAACCCAGACTCCGTGACCTAGCTCACTGAAGTTAACCGTGAGTCAATACAGAACCCAGACTCCGTGACCTAGCTCACTGAAGTTAACCCTGAGTCAATACAGAACCCAGACTCCGAGCATCGCTTTCCGGCACCTTCCTCCAAACTCTGCCAGATTTGGTTACGCCACTGAAGGGGCACTCTTTATCTCCGCGCAGCTGTCCAGCGTCGCGGTCAGCGCCCTCCGAAAGGTTTGGGTACTAATATAACTGTGGAAGCAGCCTAGCGCCCAAGCACGCACGTAAACATGAGTCGCATCCACCCCGGGTAAAAGAAAGAGTTCCGTCTCGATTCAAACGATTGTGGTTGTATTAGTGCTAGTGTAAACTTTGTTGGCGGCTATAAATGACACGCCTTGTTTTATTTGAGTTGTTTGTAACAAACGTACTACTGTTTCAGCACCAACAAAAAACTGCTCGTTAGCTGACAGTTTTCTGGACCCTATGGCGTAACTAAATACGGCAGTGGTTGAAGGAAGGATGTCGTAAACCAGTGCTTGGAGTTTGTGCAGAACCCAGCCTCCCGTGACCTATCTCATTAAGAGTGGTCCCTGCAGGATCGCTACGAGGAATGTCACGTGACCTCCACTCCTACTTTCAGGGTACCTTGAGCTAAACCCCAATCACCACCTCCACACACCAACCCCCTTTTTGTTCAAATGGTATTTAAAAAAAAAAAAATCTTTATGATTCACCGACCGTTATTTGAAAAGTCACTGACGCGGTGTGAAGATTGCGTGCCTGTCGGCTCCTGCCGCCACCGTGGCCTGTCTTTCCACCGGAAAGTTCAGGAACATCATGCGGTCTTCAGGGCTGTCACTCCGTGGTGAACTCTGCAGTGTCCCGCTAGTTGTACGTGCATTGCCCTGGGGCGTGTAATTACGTCTGAGTGGTCCTTAATGTCAAATTAAAAACCCACAGCCACCGAAAAGAGCATATTTTTGCTACCATGCCCCCCCTCCAGCCCCCCCCCCCTCCATCCTCTCCCCGCAAAAAAAAAAAAAAAAAAAAAAAAGTGAGAAAGATACCTAATTTTTTTCCGAAAGCATTATTTTACAAGGATTGTAGTTTAGGTTTAGTAAAAACATCTGCCTAACAACTAGTCCTTGCTAAGCTACTGTGTGTGTGTGTGTGTGTGTGTGTGTGTGTGTGTGTGTGTGTGTGTGTGTGCGTGCGTGCGTGCGTGCGTGCGTGCGTGCGTGCGTGCGTGCGTGCGTGAGACAGACAGACAGACAGACAGACAGACAGAGAGACACAGACAGACAGACAGACAGACAGACAGACAGACAGAGAGAGACAGAGAGAGACACAGAGACAGAGAGACACAGAGACAGAGACAGACACAGAGACAGAGAATGTAAAAGAAGGGAACATCAAATGATATCCAGCTGTTTTGTTCTTTCTATAAAAAGAGAACGAGTGCTAGAGTGCAATGACGAAAATGTACAGGAAATTAAAAATCACTGACCTGAAGCAAATGGATGTCAGGTTCAGAAATGATCCCTTTGTTCACAGTCTCAGCGCTGTGAACACGACTGGGTGACGTTTTTTTGCGCTTAGCCCTAAAGCACAAACTAACTAACTAACTAACTCTTTTTTTTGCGCGCTCCATAAATCGACTTTACATACATTTGGGTCTGCTGCGTGGCTAAACTTATTTTATGATGACGATAACAATGAAGATGATCGGTAATCATTACTAATTCTGTGGCATACATTCTTCTTGTTTAGGGCATCGTTGTTATTTCTGTCATCGTTAATACAACATTTCTGCCGACGTTTTTAATGTTGTGTACACTTCAGGATTCTCTCTCTCTCTCTCTCTCTCTCTCTCTCTCTCTCTCTCTCTCTCTCTCTCTCTCTCTCTCTCTCTCATTCTTCTTACCGTAATTCATTATTTTTGGTGTGTTCAAGCAACACCATTGGATTCAGTGAAGCATAGGTGTTATATGGGCGGATCTAGGTGTTTGGAAAATGAGTCTGACAACACTGCTCTGGACCTTTTGAGGTAAAAAAAAAAAAGAAAGAAAGAAGAAAAGAAAAAAAGAAGAAGAAGAAGCTGTGCCCCTTTGAGGATGTACCTGTGGTGGAGTGTACGTACCTTGTATTTACACGCATGCCAGGTGAGAGTTACCGTAGGTGACTCAGGTCTTTGTTGTACTTGTGTTACGTATTTCGAGCGCTAATTAACTCCCTTGTTTGTAAAAAGAAAAGAAAAGAAAAAAGAAGAACATATTTAAGGCACCCCACCAAAATGGAGTTGCTGTAATCTACTCTTGAAAGAACAAACGAACACAACTTTTTTGTGTGGCTTTTCCCTTTTTGTTTGTTACATCTTCACATAGATAGTGGCAGTGATCCGGCGAATTTCCATATAATTATCATATTTGACAAAAGGAGGAGATTTGCTGTTGAAAAGAGAGGTTGGGTTCAAGAGAGACACCTAGGTTGCGAACTGTGTTGGGAAAGTATTTAGTAGGTATTTAATAGATGACGGTTGTATCAAGGCGATATAAGGCCAGCACACCGAATGACCGGAAAACCACACATCTAATTTCGGTATCCGTTCCACCCCCGTGTTACCGCAGTAGCACGTAAAAGATCCCGGTTATTCTGCCAAAGGTGCAGGTGGCAGGTTACAGCTAAACACGCATACACCTTACGTATGTGGCTTTGCATGATGTGACATGGGGCATGGTTGTATGGTGTACACAGAACTTGCGCCGAGATGGCTGCAGTTTCATGTGGCACCAGCCATGCCAGCGCTGTAAGTACACTTCGGTGGATATTCCAATTTTTTTTTTTTTAAATTACAAAAAAACGCGCTATAAAAAGCTTGTCACTCATGTAGAACCACATGCGAGCGCAGTGAGTGCTCAAGAGAGCGGAGAATAGCGCTATATAAGTGATCATCAATCAATCAATCAATCATAAAATCTTTCTGAAGCCGAATAATGGTATTTCTTGTTCCCGTACTAACAGAAGAGACCGCTCTCTCTCGACTTCACACTGGTCTCTCATATAATTATGATGCACTCTTTGTTACTGAAGGGAGAGGAGCCATCTGTGTGCATCCCATGTGATGAGTTACTTACTACAGAACGTAATATTATTACTGTGCTTTTTTGTTCTGATCTGATTGAAGCAAGGGAGCGGCGTTTTACATCTCGGTCAGTGAGGATACCGTTCGTGGGTGTCTCTTTGGATTGCACTTTGAAAACCACACATCTCTGATGGTTTTAAATCAGTTCCAAACACAACTTACCCGCGATTGGAATACCGCGGAGGCAGAAATTTTCTGGGCATTTAAGGAGCAGTTATCTAGCTGTGGATTTATATCAGGGCCTAACAATTCAGCACATAACAAACACGCACATGTCCCATTCACCTGTCACCACACACGTAGGCTACATACGTCACCTTAAACCAAAATCAATACCGTTACGTATCCACAGCGAACAAGCTCTCGGGCGACTCAAGAACAGGGCAAGGCGCGTGCCAGCGTCATCAGCGCGCAAAGCACACACAAAAGTGATCAATTCAGAATGCACAATTAAGCAACAAGTTCCAAACTTAGCGCCGGAGCGGTCTTTCAACAATTAACCCAGTGTCTGTTTTGAGAGAACCGTTCAATGCCTGACGTCACACGCGCTTCTTCCGTTCTTTCTCCGACAGGCGGCGTGACAGCCAGGAACTAAGATGCACGCGTCCTCAGCAACTTCCGATACAAAAAAAAAGAAGTGCTGGGTTCACAGAGCCAGGGCCTTAATTGCTTGAGGGTGGTGAAGCGGCTACGGCCTCGCTAG
>JABMCL010000697.1:752500-767500 GCA_018857735.1 Alviniconcha marisindica | reverse complement strand
GAATCCGACACAGAAAGACAGACAGACAGACTGACAGAGACAGCACAGACAGAGACAGCACAGACAGCGAGATAGCACACAAAGAATCCGACATAGAAAGACAGACTGACTGACAGAGACAGCACAGAGAGCAAGATAGCACACAAAGAATCCGACACAGAAAGACAGGCAGACTGACAGACAGACAGACACAGCACAGAGAGCGAGATAGCACACAAAGAATCCGACACAGAAAGACAGACTGACAGACAGACTGACAGAGACAGCACAGACAGCGAGAAAGCACACAAAGAATCCGACACAGAAAGGCAGGCAGGCTGACAGACAGGCAGATCCCAGCTGCAACAGTCGGACACCAAACCAACAGGTGCCGTATGAATCAGGGACCTGCCCCGAAGCAGGAATCAAAAGCCGCCGACACGCCGGATCGATGAGAGCGACCAGCAGCTCCAACAGCCACGATACGTAATGGCACCGCTCCCATGCTGCTGTGGCCCGGGTCCTCCTTCTCGCCTGGTGGACTTTCACGATACTATCGCTTCACCCCTACCCCCCCCCCCCCCCACTCCCTCCATCCCCTCCGCTATCAACCCCCCCCCCCCTCCTCTCCCCCGGCCCCGCACCCCACCTGCTGGTGTTTGGACACCGCCAACCAAACCCTGCGTCCGCCGGCCTACATATGGAACGGGTCAACAGGTAAGGGGTGGATTCAGTGGCTGGGCAGGGGACGGAGGGTAGGGAGGGACGGGGAGAGAGAAGGTGGCGGGAGGGGGGGTGGGAGAGGGGGGATCTGTGTTAATCTTTCTGTGTTCACCCTACTGACGCGCGCACGCACGCATGCACGAACGCACACACACACACGCGCGCGCGCTAGAGAGATTGATTGATTGATTGAACATTATTTCTCAACGGTGACGATATTAGCACAAAGGCCGACTCACATATCTGCCGTTGCTACTACTTATAACCAAGACATTCACAGAGAGAGAGAGAGAGCGAGAGAGAGAGAGAGAGAGAGAGAGAGAGAGAGAGAGAGAGAGAGAGAGAGAGAGAGAGAGAGAGAGAGAGAGAGAGAGAGAGAGAGAGAGAGAGAGAGAGAGAGAGAGAGAGAGAGATGGGGGAGAGAGAGTTAAACAAACAGAAGGGAAAAAAAACCAAGAAACACACAAAGAAGAAAACAAACAAACAAACAACAACAGCAAAAACAAGGAGGTGAACCTGCGTGGAGTACCTCAACTTTATGCACATCTCGAACGGTTTTCCTTTTTTTTCCTGCCGTTTGCGTGCGTGCGTGCGTGCGTGCGTGCGTGCGTGCGTGTGTGTGTGTGTGTGTCCTTCGTTGTTAGAGTTGTTGCTTTTGCGTGTGGAGCTGTTCTAAACTTCAAGACACGGAAGAGAGAACAATTGGTCAGGGTGGTGGATGGGGGGGGGGGGGGGGGGGCTTTATCGCTCCCAAAGATCATGACATCAATAGATCGTCAGGTAAGGGCGTGCAACAGGGACGGAGTGCTGGGTGCTGTTCAATCAATGCGACTGAATGTACCACGAGTAGATTGCCACCCTACCCTCAGTCCACAGCACTTCCATCATGTGAAACAGAAGAGTGCGTGTTAGAGACGGGGGAGGGGTGGTGGGAGAGTTGGAGAGAGAGAGAGAGAGAGAGAGAGAGAGAGAGAGAGAGAGAGAGAGAGAGAGAGAGAGAGAGAGAGATCAACACGTAATGCTAAAGTCAACTGATGCTTGAAGAAAAAAGAAGAAAGAACAAAACCACAGTTCTAGATCTTTCCGCAAAGCTAGTCATTTTGCCCGACAAAAAGATGAAGGATGTTTTCATGTGTTTTGTTTTGTTTGTGGGAGGAGAGGCGCGCGCGCGCGCGTGAGAGAGAGAGAGAGAGAGAGAGAGAGAGAGAGAGAGAGAGAGAGTCGACTTACGGCTCAATTAAAAAAAAAAATCAAAAAAATAATAATCACTAACTCCTCCCACAAAGCTATTCATCTGTCGCGTCGACAGCGCCAGATTTTTTTTTTTTTTTACAAGCGGTCGCGTGGTGGACACTCATAATTATCCCACTTTTATCCAAGCACCGGCGGCGAATCAATGCGGCAACAGATAGGCCGTCTGCCATGTTCCCAGCTTTAAACATCGACGAGTTGAGAAGACAAGTAATATATTCAGCCGAGGCGGTGATAGGGGGAGAAGTGTGTGTGGGGGGGGGGGGGGGGGGGGGGGGATGGGGGGGGCACCGGCCTGTATTTCGTGTGTATGTGTTACACACATTGCACCATTGTTTTCTGTCGCCCTGCAGTGTGGTACTGCGGATGCAGATATTAAGGTCCCCGCTGTTGAGAAGCCAGAGCTGTCAACTGTTTTCGCCCTTGAAGTCTTGCTGGAGGCCAGAATATAGCCATGCGTGCTTTTCCAACTGCCAGGAATGTCTCACTTTCTCATTTCCACCTTCCTGGTCCACTTAATCTTGTTGTTGTTGTTGTTGTTGTTGTTGTTGTTGTTGTTGTTGTTGTTGTTCTTGTTCTTCTTCTTGGTGTTGTTGTTGTGTTTGTGTTGCTGCTGCTGCTGCTGCTGCTGTTGTTGTTGTTGTTGTTGTTGTTGTTGTTGTTGTTGTTCTTGTTCTTCTTCTTCTTCTTCTTCTCGCCCTGATATAACCGCACTGGCTGACTGGGCGTAAAACACCAATTTACTTACTTACTTACTTACCCCCTTTAACATTCCGATTCTTCGGTCTAGTCTTGGAGCCGAACCGACGGCAAACTGTCGCCCGACCACTCCCAGACGTTAAGGCAGCTCCTTACACCCGTCCTCTCCTCGCGGACAGGATAAATAGTTGCGGACATTACAGACAGATGATCCCAAGATAGATAGTTCCTTGTTAACCCAGCCAACAGTGTCGGTCATATCGGTGCAAAACGCAGCGGGTCCTATCGATGACTTGGTTATTTTGTATGATGTGTAACGGAGGTGGAACAAAGTTCATCGAATCACAGATTTGATTCAATACTCGTGGCACGTCGATTTACCTTTGAAGAGGATTGGGGGAAATGCAATGGAATAAACCAGGAAGGCAGAAATTAGAAGGGTAGAATTTCTATGAAGAGGATTGGATGGGGGGGAGGGGGGGGGGAGAGAGAGAGAGAGAGAGAGAGAGAGAGAGAGAGAGAGAGAGAGAGAGAGAGAGAGAGAGAGAGGAAACTGAATAAACCAGGAAGGCAGTACATAAAAGGGTCGAATTTCTGTCACTATGCGAAGTACGCAAAATTGTTTTCAACCAACTTTAGACGGTCATGTGCGTAGGGTACATCAGGGCAAAGGACATAATTATTAGAATATTAAACAAACATTCAAAAGACGAAAATATCAAGATCTTCTGAATAAATTTATTTAGCTTCATCAAAACTCAAGAACAATTTGTCAAAAATGTGGCCGCCTCACATTTGTTTTTCCACACGAGATCAGTATATCGCAAGCAAACATTTGATCCTGTCATTGATCATGAGGCACATCAGTTCACGTTTGAAGAGATCCCGGAAAGAGTAGTTAAATGAACCTAAGAGGCAGAAATTAGTAAGACAGACTTCGTGGAGAGAAAAGTAGACAGATTTAAAATAAAATAAATCTCTTTTGTGACTTAGCTCTGGGTTCTAAGCAAAGGGAATGCCAGTTCTGCGTCTGCTGTACCCATCCGATGCCTTCAGTAGGAAAGCAATGACGTCATACATATGCCATTCATTAATATGCCATTCATTAACACAAAGCTGCATACTATTAACTGGCAGTATGGGTGTGGTGGTTGGTGGTGGTGGTGATGATAGTGTGGTGTGGTGTGGTGTGGTGTGTGTGTTAGTGTGTGTTAGTGTTAGTGTTAGTATGTGTGTGTGTGTGTGCGCGCGCGCGCGTGCGTGCGTGCGTGTGTTGTGTTTGTGTGCGTGCGTGCGTGCGTGCGTGCGTGCGTGTATGTGTGTGCGTGCGTGCGTGCGTGCGTGCGTGCGTGCGTGCGTGTGTGAAGTTGGACAAAATATTGACACATTTCCTAAGAGCGGGACAAACTACCGAGAACCCTGGCGAACACGTAACATCTTGAAAAGACCAATATTTGAACTAGCGCCCCGATCAATGACTCGGATCGGATAGAAGCACATCCACCTTTTGTCCAAAAATACTTCCGCAGAGTTTACCTGTCATTTTCCCTCGGAGGTAAATCTGAACTGATCGATGGAAGCGACGATGAATACAGGTTTCGGAAAGGAAAAAATGAAAGTCTTCTGGACGCTGGAAGTAGTCATTATGGGAACAGTCAGAACGGAATTATAATAATAAGGTCACCAACGTGTTTCCGCTTTTCTCAGAGGCAGCGTAAATGACAGCGTGTGATATAGTGATCATCGGTGACGTTTTCATTCCCAGCGAATTCTATAACGGTATTCTTATTTATTTTCTCTCGCTTTTTCTCTCTCTTTTTTTTGCTTTTATTTTATTCTCTCTCTCTCTCTCTCTCTCTCTCTCTCTCTCTCTCTCTCTCTCTCTCTCTCTCTCTCTCTCTCTCTCTCTTTTCTCCTTCTTTTGATTGTTGTTGCTGTTGTTTTTTTCTTCTTCTTTTCTTTTTCTCTAGTTCCTTTCCTACTCAGACAGACATCGAGAGAAAGGGAACTGGAAAAATAAATACTCCCAACAGTTTTTATTGATCGGATTTATGGTCTGCTTTGTAGGAAATCGACGTTCTATAGTCGCGAAAATACAATCGTGAGCGTTGCCATGTTGTATCTAGTATTCTGTGTAAGTGATGTCACGAACACGATCGGCAAAGTCATCCAACCCTTTTGTGTTTTTAATTGAAAAGGAGCAAACCAGCATGGCTACGCCCAGAGGAGCTGAAACCTCCAGACAAAAAGTGCTCATCTTGCATTGATATTGATAGAACAATTACACCATTCGAAGCCTACAAACGGAAACATTTGCACATTTTCTACGTTTTCAAACCAACACTATGCATCCTGCGTCTTTGTACAGAGCACCTTAACCCTGGAACCTCCAAACAAAAAGTACTTATCTTGCATCAATAGCACTTGATAGAACAACCGTACGAAGACAACAAACGGAAACATTTGCACATTTTCTACGGCTTTTTTCAAGCCAGCACTATAAATCCTGCGTCTTTGTACTCAGTACCCTGACCCTGGTATTGATCCGTAAGTGGACGAAGTTCATCTCTCCCTTTCACCCGTCCCCCCCCCCCCCCCCCCCCCCCCCCACCTTACCTCCACTCTCTCTTTTGTTCAGCTATTTTATATATCCTGATGCTTGTATTGATCCTCAAGTTGACCAAGCCCATCCCTCCTCCCCTCTCCCTCCCCAGCCCCCTTTTTCAACTGTTTTATATCCTAGACAAGACTGTTCTACAGATTGTCCCTATAATATGCTTTTTAGCATCTGAGGACAATTAAGGACAGCAAAGAACAAAACAATCAAAAGATTGACAGTGAGTAAAAACTAGTGTATATTTGAATGTGTGATTGAAGTAGGTTTTTGGTTTGTTTGTTTGTTTTTAATTTGCTTATATTTCATTTTCCCATATTTGTCGCCGTTTTGATGAAGTTTATTGCCATAAGTTGTTAATTTGGTCATCTTCAGATCAGTCTAATGATGATTACGACTGTAAAAACACTTTGAATAAAAAAGAAAAGAAAAAACCCACACAGTTCGGCATTAAGATAATTACATCAAATAAAAGAAGTGTACTCTTCTCTTTCGGACAGCGACATTAAGCCGTTACTGATACCTTCGACATTTCCGCGATAATCCTATTGATTTTCTGGGAACGTTCTGACAAAACTGCGGGCTGAGAGAAGTTCACCTGAAGTTCAGCAAACGAAGGGGCGAGCGCACACTCGTATTTTTGGGAGCCCGTTCATTTCTCAATCCGGAATTAACCTTTTCCTTTGTTCGTGTTCGTACACAATGTGTACTTCCAATTGTCATGCACACGCGTGAACACGCACATACAAACACATATGCACAAATACACACATACAAACACACACACACCACGCACGCACACAAACACACCACACACGCACGCACGCACGCACGCACGCACGCACGCACGCACGCACGCACGCACGCACGCACGCACGCACGCACGCACGCACACACACACACACACACACACACACTCAATAAGAGGGCGGAAGAAAGGGGGGAAGGCGCGATGCATGAAAGAGGGAGGGAGGGAGGGGGAGAGAGAGAGAGAGAGAGAGAGAGAGAGAGAGAGAGAGAGAGAGAGAGAGAGAGAGAGAGAGACAGACAGACAGACAGACAGACAGACAGACAGACAGACAGACAGACAGACAGACAGACAGACAGACAGACAGAAGACAGAGACAGAGACAGAGAGAACGAACGAACGAACGAACGATTTTTTTAAATTTATTAACGACGGTAATGGAATAAGTACAATACTTTTTTTTACATCCAGCCCTCGCCCCCCCAAAATAATAATAATAATAATAATAATAATAAATAATAATAATAAAAAATATATATATATATACTTTAATAATAATAATTTAAAAAAATACATTTTTTTATTTTATCAGTCAACGAAAGAGACAGACAGAGACAGAGAACTCGAACACTTTATTTTACAAGGATTGTAATTTAGGTTCAGTCAAAACCTGTCTAACAACTAGTCCTTGCTAAACCACTGATGAATAAAAAATAATCATTTTGTTTAAAGTACAAGGCATCATTTATATATGCATATATATGATACATGAATGAATGAGTGAAAATTTATGCATGAAACATACAAATCTAAAACATAAATAAAAGAGAGCGATGCAGAGAGAGAGAGAGAGAGAGAGAGGAGAGAGAGAGAGAGAGAGAGAGAGAGAGACCTGGAACCCGAAAACTTTATTTTACAAGGATTGTACTTTAGGTTCAGTTAAAAACCTGTCTAACTACTTACTAGTCCTTGCTAAGGTACTGATGAGTAAATATAAAAGTACCTGCATCGTTTATATACATATGGGCATGATTGAGTGAGTAAAACTTTATACATGAGAATTTCCACACGAAACATAGCATGGTAACATCGCCAGACGCACACTTGCATACATCACTCAGTTATACATTATGAGCAGACAACCTCAAATAAGGCAGTAAACCATCTGATCAATCCATGTATAGCATTGGAAGAGAAAGCAGCAGCCATTGCTCATCTTTTAAAGAACAGTAAGGGAGAGGGGGATAAAAAAAAAAAAAATTAAAAAAGAAAGAAAGAAAAAACGTGTCACTCTCACAAAGCAGTCTGTTCCAGGACTGAGCGGGGTTCTATGGGTGCATAAAGTAGGTCTCAAATGACCAGTCATTGCACTGGCAATCGGTCAAAAACCTGTCTAACATGTTATTCGTCCTTGCTAAGCTATTGATGAATAAATGTAAAATTACAGGCATCATTTATATGCATAAAGCTATGAATGAGCGAGTGAAATTTTATACATGAGAGAGAGAGAGAGAGAGAGAGAGAGAGAGAGAGAGAGAGAGAGAGAGAGAGAGAGAGAGAGAGAGAGAGAGAGAGACAGACAGACAGACAGACAGACAGACAGACAGACAGACAGACAGAGACAGACAGAGACAGAGACAGATAGACAGAGACAGAGAGACAGAAACAGAGACTGAGAGACAGAGGCACACACACACAGCGAAACACAGACCGAGACAGAGAGAAGCAGAGACAGAGAGACAGAGACAGACAGACAAAGAGAGAGAGAGAGAGAGAGAGAGAGAGAGACAGACAGACAGACAGACAGACAGACAGACAGACAGAGGGAGGGAGACAGAGGGAGGGAGACAGAGACAGAGACAGAGACAGACAGACAGACAGACAGACAGAGAGTGACAGAGAGAGACAGAGAGGCAGAGAGTGACAGAGAGAGTAACTGACAGTCTGATTTAACAGAAAAAGTACTCAAGCGGCAGTCAGCGTGCAAACACACGGGGAATGAATGGCCCAAGGAGGAGGAGGAGGAAGAAGGAGACGGGTGCACAGGAGGCGGGAGGCTGCGGTTACTTATGATGCTGGTACTGTCGTGCGTGTTGACGCCAAGAAAGCCGGAACAAAGCGGCAGCTTGTTGTTTGTGGTGGCAGTCGCTTTCAGCGGCATGTGCTTATCCGGTTCTGGCATTTGTCCACCCAGCCTTCACCATGCCAGCCCGAACAAAAGAACAAAAATCTATATACACAAACAAGCGCATTCATTTTTTTTATTCATTTTTTTTTTTTTTTTTTGTCACGCAATGATTGACTGCGCTGGATTGCTCAGTCATGCATTTCGCAATAGGGCTTCCTGTTGAAGCAATACCTAGGTGTAGGAGGGGGACCCCGACAACTCGGGCCTGCTCAGCGTTTCCGTTTTTTTCCTGCGGGCCAGTCTTCAGGATTTTCAGGAGGAAGGTCACGTCGGGTCACGAAATCGAAAGAGATGTTGTACTGACATGGGGTCATTTGACTGAGCTAACTAGGTCACGTTGGGTCACGAAATCGAAAGAGAGGTTGTACTGATATTGGGTCATTTGACTAAGCTAGGTCACGTCGGGTCACGAAATCGAAAGAGATGTTGTACTGACATGGGGTCATTTGACTGAGCTAACTAGCTAGCTAGGTCACGTCGGGTCACACAATCGAAAGAGAGGTTGTACTGACATTGGGTCATTTGACTAAGCTAGGTCACGTCGGGTCACAAAATCGAAAGAGAGGTTGTACTGACATAGGGTCATTTGACTGAGCTAACTAGGTCACGTCGGGTCACGAAAACGAAAGAGAGGTTGTACTGACACGGGGTCATTTGACTGAGCTAACTAGCTAGCTAGGTCATGGCGGGTCACGGAATCGACTCCGTCCCCTATTCATTTTGAACTTTGATCCTTCGTCTCGACGAATCTTTACCACTCTTTTTTCCTCTCGCCGAACAAAGCAAAATTAATATGTAAACAGGTATTGTGTTGTCATACTTGGAATTCGCAAAACGAAACGGTACACGGCAGTACTGGTACGCACATAATTTACGTTTTTTTTTTCGGAGTTCGTGATTAATCGGCAATTTTGTCGTCTGCAAAGAAGACCTACAATCCAACCTCGTTTTCGACTGATCTCGTGACCCGACGTGACCTAGCTCATTTAGAATGGCTAATATGGTGTGTGTGTGTTGGGGGGGAGTTGAGAGAAACTGGTTGATTTTTGATATTTAGCGACTTATCAACCGCGGTAGACCACACACATCAAACCACAAATAAATATCGCTTCAATGCTCATCATACGCACGCATTCACGCACGCACCCTCCACCCCCCCCCCCCCCCCCCCCCCACACACACACACACACACACACACACACACACACACACACACACACACACACACACACACACACACACCACACAAACACACGGATCACTTCAGTAGAATAGACAGATAATTGGTTCTTAACGCCCAGTCAGCCTTGACGGTTAGTTAATTAGTTAGTTAATTCGCGGATTGTAACATTCGTCAATCAGAAAGGGTCACCTTAGGACGAATCACACATTCAGAATTCCTTTACACCGGTTCAAAACACAACTCACTAAATCACACATTTGTCTAATTCATTCTCATACCGTCAAAATCCAACCATTCATCTGTCTGTCTGTCCACAATAGCAGATGTATTGGTACCTATTTATATTCCGTAGGCACTCACCACGGGAACCTGCTTAAATCCCTTGTGACTATGAGCAGGGTGGCCAGTTATATTCCGCGGGTCCACACGGGAAACTGCGGTAACCCAAACCAACGCAGTTCAAAAGGAGGGAGAGGCTTTGGAAAATGAAGTTGAATGGACCGAGAAGGAAGAAAATAGAACCAGGGAGAAGTTCCTGATAGTCGGGCGAAGCGTGCCTGGCTGTATTATGACCTACTGCAGGCTTTAATGGGAAACCATTTGGTTTAAGCAAAGTTTATTTACGTTCATGTAAATGTGGACAAACATAACCGGTACATGAGCGTTTAACAAGCTCGACTCAATGTAAACGCTCACAACCACAATTAACTAACTCATTTTTGCAACAACGAGCATTTTTATATAAAGAAACATGAAAACAAGAGAAAATCAGACAAAAGTCAAGAGAGAGAGAGAGAGAGAGGGGATGCTCTTATGCCATTAACTGTTTGGTTGGGGTTTGTTATTCCACGGCAAAAAGGCGGATGATTTGTGTCATTTCTGGAAAGTGTTTTACTTGAATAATTGATTTTGTTCGCTTCGCTTTGTCAGGTATATTCTTCCACAATGTAGTTGTCGATGGGGAAAATAATTGCCTGTAAGTCTCAGTTTTATGCTGTGGTACCCGTCATCGGACTGGTCGTCGTCGGTGGTATGGATTAGTTGAGGAAACAAGTGGGGGCAGATGTTCCTTCAAGTAAGTAGGGATATTCTCGTGGACAGTCTTGTGATACATAATGATTTTGTGTCTGAAGTGTCTTTCTCGTAAAGTTCAAAGCCCTGATTCAGTGTATAGCTTCTGGTGACTTGTTCTGAGAACAGCACCTGTGATGGCTCTTATTGCGTCATTGTGTAGACTTTCCATATTTTCTGATAATTTTAGACTACAATTATGCCAGACGATGTCGGCGTAATCTGTGGCAGTACAGACCCAAATACATGGTTTTAAGAGATTTTTTGCTAAGACGATACTTACACGATCTTAGGCAACTGACTAGATTGAAACTGATTGCTTTTGTTTCTGGTCGTGTTCATCAGATCTGTCTTCCTTTCGTACTCTCTGTCGAAAGCGCTTGTGTTTAATTTTCCTTGTGTTTCGTTGTATAGGTGAGTATATTTCTCTAGAGCTGTTCTATTTTGTCTTCCTTTCGTTAAACACAATTTTCCTTTTATTTGCACGGTTGCATTATCTAATCAAAATCGAATGTGTGGATTTTCTAAGCACAAATGCATACTAGTGTCATCTGCGAAAGGCTAAATTATTGATTAAATGTCTTCAACAATGTCATTAATTCTATACAGATAAGAAACAGGAGAGGTCCTAGGACAGAGCCCTGTGGGACACCTTCAGGTGCAGTTGAATAATCAGATACACTACCGTGGAGAACCGCAGCCTGTTTATGTTCTACAAACAGTTTTCGAGCCAGTTCAGTAAAGTGCTTCTAATTCCAATAACACACAATCTCCGTAGCAAGCCACAGAAGGGTATAACCATTTGTCAGCTCGGTGCTCTTAAACACCGCGGTCTTTTCCCCGTCTGCCTTCCTTGTATGACACATGTACTTGTCTTCATTGAGCCTTGGGGAGGGTGAATCTTAGATCTTACCAACACTCCATTCCCCATTTCCTCCAAGACAGACAAACACACACACACACACACACACACACACACACACACACACACACACACACACACACACACACACACACACACGCACACACACGTCACTACACACACACACACACCACACACACACACACACACACACACACACACACCACACACACACACACACACACACACACACAATGCACACACACACCAAGATACAAATACCACACACAGGTACACACAGAGCACACACTCACAGTCACACAACATCTAACCATTCGCTGCATTACTACTTGCAACAGGGGCAGTAAGATTCAGCGTTGTACTTAACACCGCTTTATCCCCTACATACAAACACTACCTAGCACTGGCGTAAAACACAACTACTACGCACGTACTTTGAACACTCCATCAACACACAAAAGAACACAAACAATACACAATCCACGTACTTACGACCACGTTGTTTTGTTGAAAGTCAGTCAAATACGCAAAAGGTTAAGCAAGGATGGCTAATTGGCACGTTGTTTCCGTGTTCTTTAAAATGCGTTTTTCTTAACCTTTCGTCTTGCTTGATTTTACTTTGTCAACGTGGGCAGTAAGGATTTTCGTGTTGGTTTGGTCTTTGTGTATCGCCCTGATATAACCGTACCGGTTGACTGGGCGTAAAACACCAACTTCTTACTCTTTGTGCGTTGCGCCAGAAAAACAACCTTGCGCGTTGGTGTGTGTGTGTGTGTGTGTGTGTGTGTGTGTGTGTGTGTGTGTGTGTGGTGTGTTGTGTCGTGCGTGCGTGCGTGCGCGAGTGCATTTTGACGGGTCAAGAGTGATGTTACAACAAGATGAAACATCACTGCAGAACCACTCTCGGCCGATCCGTCTGCTAGCTAGGCCTGGTAGCACACTGATCCACTGTGGGATTCATCAATTCAGGACTATGCTCCATCTCCACCCACCCGCCCACACCCCTACCCCAATCGACCCCCACCCCCACCCCCACCCACCCCCCACCCCCGCCCTCTCCTCCCAAACCGTTCACACAACCCCTCCCGCTACTGGCACGCGGCCAGGCGGCCACACCCCCTTTACAAGGCGACAACCCCCTCCCCGGCTACACCCCCTCCCTGGGACCCACCACAACCACCTCTGGTGGCGGAGGGGAGGGCACGAGGGGAAGAGGGAGGGAGGGAGGGGGTGGGGTTGGGTGGGTGGACAACGGCGTGGTAGGGCGGGGGACTGAATGAAGTAGCGCTATTCAGCAGCCTGTCGTCTGATTACTCCCTCCCCTTGCTTTCCCATCTGTCGGAAGTGGCGCGCGCGTCATAAAGCGCGTGCGGCTCACGGCGCATGTCAGTTTCGGCATTGGGCGCGTGCAGACTTGCCCCCAGAGCGTGAGAGCGCGCGAGGGGACCGAGAGTAGTAGAAAGCCGAGAAGGGAAAGTGAGAAAGAGAGAAAGAGAGAGGGAGCGAGAGCGACAGAGGGAGGGAGAGAAGAGAAGCAAAGAGAAAAGGGGCGATCGACTATACAGAACAAAACTATCGAAAATCGGGGAGAGTGAGAGAAAGACTTTGAAAAGCTCTGTGGTTACTGTCAGCCCGACATATGAGGACATTATAAACACCATTCGCATTGGTGGAAAAAAAGAAGAAGAAAGAAACAGAAAGGGAAAAAGGGAGGGGGAAAAAAAAGGAAAGAAAAAAGAAAAGAAAAAAGGGCGGCGATGACTGAGACCAGGTACGAACCTCGCCACACTCAAACGAAAGTGTGGAGCGTGTGAACTTTGGAACCGACCTGTGCCAGTGCTCCGCCCGTTACCATAAAGCTGCCAGACCTCACAACAGTCTGGCGAGCAAACAATCGGGACCACAACAAGAGAAGAGAAACCGACTCCAACAAGTGAGCGTTGAGATGCAAACTCAGTGCATGGCGCAAAACAAAACCGAAGCAAAACAACCCGGCTTTCGACAAAAGGTGGACCGCAGCCACAATTCGCCAACCACACGCACATCGCCAACAGCAAAAAGCCGCGGCGGCAGCGTCAGGTGTTTGAATGGAATTCCCAGAGAGGTAAAGATCGCATAAAAGAAAAGAGAGGGAGAAAAAGAAGGGGGAAAAAAAGAAAGAAAAAAAAGTTCCCAAAGAAAATTAAAATCATAAAAACGACACCGCTTCCAGTGTCGCAAGGGCGTTTTCCTGAAGCCGACAACCGTGGGAACGACAGCGGAGCGTTGGCGGCAGCGTGCGCCAGACGACAAGCTTGACTGAAGGCGACTTTTGGCCGTCGGGGACATCACCCACTCCTGGAGCCTGCGTCAGTCGGACGACGGACGTGGGGCCGTGCGGCACTGTCAGTGGCAGCACCGAGTGTGGAGTTCTGGCACCGCCAGCCGCGGAACTGTTGCTCGCCGTCACCGCAGTCGCTGCGCTTGGATCGTCGAAGAAAGAACCGTTTTCCATTTCGGCGTGTGCCTAGACTTTTCGGAAAAAAACAAACGGGTGGAAGCGGTTTTTTCGTTTGTTTGTTCTTTTTCCTTTCCTTTTTTTCTTTTCTTTCTCTCCTCCGTTTTTATTTGGTGCAGTCAACCGCAGAAGGTAATTTCAGCGAACTCCCACACATGTTGCGGGGAAGAAAATATGTTGATTTGTCGCAGTGAGAGAAAGACTGGGAACGGCGGAGTGAGAGCAAAGTCGCCGAAAGACTTGTTGAAGTTTACCTGAGGATGCTCAACCACGGCAGCGGCGTAGCCGGTAACGAGTCAGTTTTTCTCTTCAGTCGTCTGTCGCCCGCCGGCCCTGGCGTCCGCATGGACTGGACTCCAAACTGACCAGCCTCCGGTGAAGACTGCCTCTGGTGCTCCGAGGACCAGCTTCCGCTTTGAGACCCTGAGCGTCCCGGCGACCGCAGGTGACCGACAGCCGACTGGATGCGGAGGAGCAGCCGCCCACAGAACCACCTAGCTGCGTCACGGCTATCGACCCTGCGTGAGACAGGCCAGGGGGCTGCCGCCGTCCCGGATCAGCAAAGCTTGAAGCAACAATTGCCGTCCAATAACTTCACCGCTTCCAGACCATACAGGGGGTAAAAAAAAAAGCGAGAGAAAAGAAAAAAAAAGAGGAGGGGGTGCACAGGAAATTACAAGAGGATTCCCGTCACTGCCAGACCTACGGCCGGAATCCAATTTCGGTCCAGGCGGGGGGGCTAGTAGTGTACCATCGGCTTCTTTCGGGAAGTGGTGTTGTGTTTTGTCAGACAATCCGCTGGACGTATTGCCACTGTCTTGTCGGGTCTGGGAGAGAAGAGTCACTGGCACGCGGTCTGTTCCAGACTACCCCCCACCCTCCCTCCTTCGCCCTCTTGCGGGACCAGTATCTCCACCTCACAGTTTCCTGTTGCTTCTAAACGGCCAGACTGGTGCCGTGAGAAAGAAGAAGAAAACGGAGGAGAAAAAGAAAGGGAACAAAAGAGAGTAAAAAGAAAGAAAAAAAGAGAAGAAAGAGAGAAACAAAACGACAGGGAAAAAAACGGAAAACAAAACAAACAGACAAAAGAAAACGAACGACGTTCCCTTCAAGCAGGCTAAACTCTCAGCAACTGTTATTTCTAATCAGCAGTCGTTGTGCAGA
>JABMCL010000697.1:722500-747500 GCA_018857735.1 Alviniconcha marisindica | reverse complement strand
CTTTTTAAGCCTGAAATGGGCCGGATTATTATTGCTTTATACGCCTTGCCTGCTGCCAGTTTTTCTACCGTTCTAATTTCTGCCTTCTCGGTTCATTCAACTTCATTTTTCTTTCTCACTCCGAAACCTTTTCGAACTTGAAGTGATTAGTTACTTGACCTGGAAGTCAGACAGTCAATAAGACGGTTCTCCTTCTCGGTTCATTCAACTTCATTTTTCTTTCTCTCTCCGAAACCTTTTCGAACTTGAAGTGATTAGATACTTGACCTGGAAGTCAGTCAGTCAATAAGTTGGTTTAAACGCCCAGACAGCCGCGTAGTCTAAACTGTACATATAACGGCTAAACACGCTATAAGAAGAACAACAAAACATGAAAATATCAAACAATCCCCCGGGGAGAAAGAACATGCTCAGGACATCTGAAAGTCGAACAATCAGACAATTTCAGCTGAACACACAGATTTCATCAGGATTGGACCAAGTACAATTTGTCAAAGACATTAACTTGTTTGAGAAAATCGAAACTAGGGTCTACTGGGAAATTTACATTATTTGCTCTCCTGTAAATCCAACGTGAACAGCATGATAAAGTGCACTCAGGAAACGGTGACTCTCTGCATGGAACACAAAAGGTTCACTTAAGCACCCAGTCTAGTCTGGCTTTTAACAGTGATTTGATGACTCGCGCTTCACTGATGATCACGTCCTTCGTAGCTGACTGCGCCGTAAATATCAACAACCAGTCAGTCCGCAAACCCGTCAGTCAATCTATCAGTCAACCAGTCAGTCAGTTACCCAGTCAATCAATCAGTCAACCAGTCTATCAATCAATCACTAGTCAATCAATCAGTAAACCAGCCTATCAATCAATCAATCAGTTGGTCAATCAGTGAACCAATCAATCAGTCAACCAGTCAATCAATCCATTTTTTAACGCCCAGTCTACCGCGACGTAGACTACTACCCCGGTGGGGTACCGCGGACGCAGAAATGCGTGCCCAACCCGCTGATAATCCAGAGGTATGGAAGGTTCTCTCTTCACAAAAACTGGTGTAGGTCAAACTGTACAGAATATATACACGTCGCCGTGTGTCTGGCGTCGTGCCTGTTCCACGTGTGGCTTCTGGGTGCATTCAGACTCATTTCTTTACACACAAAGCGACGAGTGGCACAGAGTGGTGAATTAGACTTCTACCTGCCTGTCATTTCATGACTCCAGGCTCACCCTCTTGTATGGGGAGAGCAAGGGAGATTAAAAGAATTTGTTTTTTAAAGTTCGAGTCAGCAATGTCCCAGCTACCCTACCCCCTTCCCCCACGCACGCACGCACACACACACAATCAAGAATAAGAACACACACACACACACACACACACACACACACACACACACACACACACACACACACACACACACACACACACAACACACACACACACACACACACACACACACACACACACACACACACACACACACACACACACACACACACACAATCAAGAAGAAGAACACACACACACGCACACAATCAAGAAGAAAAACACACACACATATACATACACAAAGAAGAAGAAGAAGAAAAGAACGAAAGAAAGAGAGAGAGAGAAGAAGAAGAAAGAAAGAAAGAAAGAAAGAAGACAGAAAAAAGAAAAGAAAAGAAGAAAAAAAAGACAGAAATAAAGAAGGAAGAAGATCCTTATGGAGCGACATGTTTGCGTTGTGCATGACTCACCAATGTTTGGCATGAAGGCTTATTTGTACGCCGCTGCCGCTATCAAATTAACATAAAAAGACACGCCCCCGGACAGAACAGAGAAGTTTGATGAAATCGGCGCGCCATAATCCCTCCCATTACAAGCATGATCTATTTTAGGACCCGATGATCTGCAGCCAACAACGAACTTCTGTTCACTGTTCATGTAATGCGTTCCTGCATTGTAACCGTGGTCTAAAATAAACCACTGGAGCATGCGCGCTCACATTTTCCACTTCATTTATTGACTTTTTTGTCGTTTTCCCCAGCATCAGCTCTAACAAGTGTCTGCGAAGAAGGTCAGAAATAGCAACTGTGTCTCTGCCACAGCCGTCGATACCAAACAAGCACGGGTATTCTTGGAAAGAAGTCTGGATTGCTCGGTTCTTGCTGAAGCTGCATCGAGTTCACTTCAAGACAGCATTAATTACGACTGGGCGTCATTTCCATAAAACTGCTCTTCAAGATCTTGCTCTGTTTTACATTTTTTTGTTTAACCACTTCACTACCACAGTCTTTAAAACTTCCGGGCTGAAAGATGCACGGACGCGTCTGCAAACAGTGTATTTTCCGGTCCTATAGCACATCTACTTTCAATGCTATACATTTTTATGACAAGCCCTTCGCATGACAGTGCAAAAAAAAAAGGAAAAAAAAAGTGGGTAAGGTTTTCAAATTTCGCACTCTTACTTGTCGTTTTCAAGTGACATCGTGGCAGTGAAGGGGTTAATAAAAAGATCTTTTACGAAAGAATTTAAGAAAAGAACTATAGAAACATGGACGATTAAGTCTACTGTAATTTAAAGGAGAAAAGAGGACGGAGAGAAAATCGGAAGTTTAATCCACCCGTACGCTTTAAATGATTTCATATACTGAAAATTTACCCATCTGAGCGCGAGCTTGAAGAACAAACAGCGTTATGGAAATGTCACCCAGTCGCAAGACAACTTGAAATGACAAATCAGCGGCCAAAAGGAACGACGGCACTATCTCTCTACTATGCCTGACACGATTCTCGGGCAAGAATTTGTTGTTGTTGTTGATCGCTTTTATACAGCGCTGTTCTCCACTCTCGAGCAGACTCACTGCGCTCGCACGTGATTCTGCGTGAGTAAATATAGCTTTTTATAGCGCGCTTTTGAATATTCACAGAAGTGGTGTACTTACAGCGGCCTGGCATGGCTGGTGCCACCTCAAACTGCTGCCATCTCGGCGCAAGTTCTGTGTACACCATACAACCATGCACCATGTCACTTCATGCAAAGCCAGTCTGAGTCGTAGCCTACATATATTATTTTCCACAGGACGTACTCGCTAACATTTGTCCCTGATATGTCAGCCCGATGGCTGAGGATATTAAGCCTCATATCATCATCAGTCGCTGTCGACTGACCTAACTTGGCGAATATGAAGGGAAAAGCTCAGAAACCGAAGATTAAACCGAAAAGGAAGGCTGGACGGTAATGGTTTGTTGTCATGCTAAACTTTGGCGAAGCCTAAGGGATAGTTTCACACTGATCAGTCATAGGATGAGGTGGAGGAGGAGAGGAGGGGGTGGGGGTGGGGGTGGGGGGTGGGGGGGGAGGGAGATGCTGAAAAAGGAAGAAGAAGAAGAAGAGAAGGAGGAAGCGACGAAGAAAAGAACATTTAGTTAATGATTGGATTTTAACGTCCTGTGAACAGCCAAGCGTAACCTCAAGGCAAATAGAAATATGTCACTAGTCAGTACACATTTAGATTTCCTGTTAAATCCCAATTCGAACCCTAGAAGAAGAAGAAGAATGAATAAAAACCTTCACTAGTGGATATATATCTAGATTTCCTGTCAAATCCCAAACCGAACCCAAGAAGAAGAAGACTGAATAAACACGTCCCAGTCAAGGAATTTATTCAGAAATCGCAATGGGGATACATGATGAAACATCAATCAAAGAACAGCTGACAAATTTCACAACGGTTAGGCACGGAAATAAACAAAAAATGCAAATGCATACAAAAGAAAAACAACAAATCACGAGGAGAAAAAAATCTGCGCTTTGATTTTGCGGTTGTAAAGCATCGACGTAGTTATATTTAAATCCGGATGTCCATAAATCCATAAAGAAATGACTTTTTTCTCCCGTTTTTCTCGCGAATGTAAGACTGTTGCATGGGCTTCTGTCTGTCTGTCTGTCTGTCCCCCCCCCCCCCCCCCCCCCCCCCCCCCGCACGCAACATACTCATTCTTCTTCCAGACTGTGCAGGATTGCATGCGTTTTTTGCTTCTCTGACATGCACATGTATGTATCACTTTTTATATGTATATATATTAATTTGTAATTACTGGACACACCCACCCATCCGCTCGCGCGCGCGCACGCACAAACACACACACACACACACAGAGTGAGAGAGGGAGAGGGAGAGAGAGGGGAGGGAGGGAGAAAGGGGGGAGAGAGAGAGAGAGAGAGAGAGAGAGAGAGAGGAGAGAGAGAGAGAGAGAGAGAGAGACAGACAGACAGACAGACAGACAGACAGACAGACAGACAGACAGACAGACAGACAGACAGACAGAGACAGAGACAGAGAGAGAGAGAGAACGTCATCATGTACACAACCCCAAAAGTCGCAGCTGCTGTAGCTTGAAAACCCGACTGATGAAATGAAGAAAGCAGCAGCAAATCCCTGCTAGCCGGCTAATTGTTGTCAGTGGCACTGCCTGCACGGCCAGAGGCGGTACGTGGCGCTCAGTGCCTTCATTTCCACGATATAACCTCCTCGTCTCTCGACTGCTGAGGGGACCGCAATTTGCCCATCGCAATCGAAGTCAATGACTCACTCACTCACTCACACACACACTCCGCGGGTTTGAGACACCGCGGATCCATAAATTACAGTGGACTCCTTGGGAAAGCTTTCAGTTGTTTTTTTTGTTTTTGTTTTTTTAATTATCGTTCATATTTCGTTGCCTGATTTGGGTGTTTTGGTCCTCCCCGCAGGGTTGGTGAAGGAAGGGGTGGGGGGATGGGGGGAGGTGGGGGTGGGGGGTGGGGGGGCAGAGAGATACCGCTGATGCACAAATTACCCCCCCCCCCCCCCCCCCCCGTCCTTCCTGGCCTGCAGAAAACCCAGATCTACCAAAGGCTGTCCTCTCCTTAGGTCCCAGGTAGGTCCCAATACAGCTCTTTGTCTATCACCACGAATATCCCTTTTTTTCTTATGTCTGCCCTCTCGGTTCATTCGTTTTCATTCGTTCATAATCCTCTTCAAACTTCAAGTGTTGCAAGTCTCTAATTGTGGATCAGAATCAGACAGAAGTGTTTCGTGCCTTCCTGATTCAACTGTGTAGTTATAGCAGAGGGGAACAAGTATGAAAATATAAAACGCAACTCCATTAACAAAATGTTAAGTGCGGCAAGTCAACAATGTCACTGGCTTTGGCACTCGCTCAAAATTGGAGAAAAACGTAATTAAATAGCAATGATAATCTACTCTTTTATGTGGTGTTTCTCCAAGTTGCAACACAAAGCCCATTACAAAGCAAAGAATCAAAATACGATCAGAACAAGCTAGCGCGTGCGCGCTCACGCACGCACGCACGCACTCACACACACACACACACACACACACACACAACACACACACACACACACACACACACACACACACACACACACACAGAGTCAATATGATAACTTGAAGAGGTGAGATTTCAAAGATGTTTTGAAAGATTTGCGTTTGATGAGCTAACTCTGCAAGGGAGACTGTTCCAGACAGACGGTGAAGCATCAAAACAAATCTCTGACTAAGCGAGCGCACGCGCACAGAGGGAACACAAAGAATGGAATGTCACATTTTCCAAGAAACTGCCTATACGCACAGGTCCGATATACTGTGCATGATACACGTCACGGTGTGTTTGAAGAGGATTGGGAAAAGACGGCGTTGAATGAACCGAGAAGGCCAAAATCAGAAAGACAGAATTTCTGGATGTAAGTTTAAAGCACATAAATCTCCAGGCTTTTATAGAAGGACCCCTTTACAGCCCTGCGTGATTTTCAGCAGAGGGAGCTTAATCTCTGCGACTGCGGGGCAATTACCTCGCGAATAAGTAAGTAAGTAAGTAACTTGGCATTTAACTACCTCACGAGCTAGCGAAGAAATCGACCAACCAACCAAAGCACTGAAACCCTGAGAAACAGACACGAAGATTACTGCACTAACTTGGTGTTTCGCTGCCTGACGAACTAACGAAGAAATCGACCAACCAACCAAAGCGCTGAAACCCTGAGAAACAGACTCGAAGATTACTGCACTAACTTGGTGTTTCACTGCCTGACGAGCTAACGAAGAAATCGACCAACCAACCAAAGCACTCAAACGTCAGAAACAATTTTTTTTACACGAAGATCACTGTACTAAACTAACACAGTGTCAAGCTGCTCCCTTCTCCATCCTTCTTCAACTCCGGTCCTGCCCTTCTGCATTATGCAGGAGCGTACAGTCATCCTTCTTCAGCCCTGTACTCTTCTCCCTTTTTTTCTTTTTTCGTTCTTTTCTTCCTTTCTATCAAACCACGCGCGTGTGTATAGTAAAACTCGACGACAATCAGCGAACAAAGAAACCCCCGGACACTTCAGTCCTGTTGCTTCGGCCCGAGCCTGGGGTGGTATAATGCAACACGTTCGCGGCAACCGGGTACATAGCAACAAGTTGAATGTAGTATTGACCTGCTCTGCTGGGCCCGATCCCTACAGAACCGGTTCCAGACGTGCACCGGGTGATCTCCTACTGGCCTCCGTTCTTTGGTAGCCGGAGCCACGGCTACAGGAAGCGCGCCTCAATACAAGCTTTTAAGGGAAACTCTAGACCCGTTATTTCGATCCAGAGCGCGGACGGGTGGAGGGGAACGGGCGGGTGGGAGGTGGGGTGGGTGGGGGGAGGGAGGGGGTAGGAACAACACTTGCCGACGGTCTTGAGTGATTCACGTTTTTTTTTGTTTTTGTTTTTTTTGCGTGCGTGCGTGCGTGCGTGCGTGCGTGTGTGTGTGTGTGTGCATGCGTGTGCGTGTGCGTGTATGTGTGTGTGTGTGGTGTTTATACTCCATTTATGTGTGTGTGTGTGTGTGTGTGCGTGTGCGTGCGTGCGTGCGTGCGTGCCTGAGTATGTGCGTGCATGCGTGTGTGTGTTTATACTCCCATTTATCTGATTCATTTTCTTTTAGTTTCCTGTATCCAGTCTTTCCCCAGTGCCGTCTTTGTCCTCCTGCCCAGCCTACGCCGATGATTGCGGGGTTTTAGACTTGTAGCGGGGAGAGAGTGATGAGAAAGAGCAGGAGCGCTTTGACCCGCTCTTTGTGCTAGTGATTGCTCCCCGCTGTTCCGTCCTTCTTTACGCTGGGCTTTCAGCGTTTGTCGCAATCTTTGACTGCTCCGCCAGTGTTGGCTTGGATGGATGCCTGTATGTAAAGAACAACAAGACGAGGAGGAGGAGGAGGAGGGGCAAAGAAGAAAGAAAGACGAAAAAGAGGAGAAGAAGAAGAAGAAGAAGAAGAAGAAGAAGAAGGAGGAGGAGAAGGAGAAGCGGAAGAAGAAGAAGAAGAAGAAGAAGAGGAGGAGGAGGAGGAGGAGGAGTAGGAAGAGAAGAAGAAGAAGAAGAAGTAGAAGAAGAGGAGGAGTAGGAAGAGAAGAAGAAGAAGAACAAGAACAAGAACAAGAACAAGAAGAACAAGAAAAGGAGGAGGAGGAGGAGAAGAAGAAGAAGAAGTAGAAGAAGAGGAGGAGGAGGAGAAGAAGAAGAAGAAGAAGAAGAAGAAGAAGAAGAAGAAGAAGAAGAAGAAGAAGAAGAAGAGGAGGAGGAGTAGGAAGAGAAGAAGAAGAAGAAGTAGAAGTAGAAGAAGAGGAGGAGTAGGAAGAGAAGAAGAAGAAGAAGAAGAAGAAGAGAAGAAAAGGAGGAGGAGGAGGAGGAGAAAGAAGAAGAAGAAGAAAAGGAGTAGGAGAAGAAGAAGAGATGCTGGAAAAGGAAGAAGAAGCGGATGAGGAAGCGACGAACATTTAGTCAATTATTGGATTTTAACGTCCTGTGAACAGCTAAGCGTAACATCAAGGCAAAGAGAAATATATCACTAGTCAATACACGTCTAGATTTCCTGTTAACTCCCAAATCGTACCCAAGAAGAAGAAGAATGAATAAACACCGTCACTAGTTAATACACATCTTGGTTTCCTGTTAAATCCGAATCGAACCCAAGAAGAAGAAGAAGAAGAAGGAAGAAAGACTGAATAAACAAATCTGCCCTTTGACTTTGCGGTTCTAAAGCATCGACTTAAGTTATATTTAAATCCCCAAACACATAAAATCACGATTCTTTTTTCCTCCCTTTTTTCTCGCGAATGTAAGACTGTTACATGAGCTCTCTCTCTCTCTCTCTCTCTCTCTCTCTCTCTCTCTCTCTCTCTCTCTCTCTCTCTCCTCTCTCACCAACACATAATAATTATCTGCTTGTGGTATTGTCGTGTTTATTTGCGTTTGTAGTATAGCAAAGACTGGCTGTTAGATAAGTCCAAATGGACCAAACGCTTCTATCCTTGAGTATTAACGTTTTCGAGTTCGAGTCTCTCTCTCTCTCTCTCTCTCTCTCTCTCTCTCTCTCTCTCTCTCTCTCTCTCCCCCCCCCTCTCTCTCTCTCTCTCTCTAATATCTCACACTATTCTCAAAGGTGGCATGGTTTTTTCTCGGTTGCAGGCTACATTCATGACGTCATCCCCTCCCCCGTCATCCAAAATGGCGGCGCTGACGCGGACAAGGACCAGGTGGAAGCAAGCACGCCGCGCCTGGACAGCGAGTCTGCCGCCACGGAGACCTTCCTCCAGCACCAACACCTACAGCACCAGCACCACCAACACCAGCAGCAGCAGCAGCAGCAGCAGCAAGAACAGCAACAGCTGCAGCAGCATCAGGAGGAGGAGGAGGACAACGGCCACATCTTCAACAACGGCGTGACCGTGGGCTACACCTACGACGCCTTCTTCATCAGCGACGGCAGGTCCAAGCGCAGAAACTCCCTGGACGGCAGCGACTCGGGGCTGGACGAGGTGCGCAGCAACCACAGCGGCGCGGGCGGCGGCGGCGGCAAGGCGGGCGGGGCCCGTCAGCGCTACACGTGCAACGAGTGCGGCAAGGACTACGCCACCTCCTCCAACCTGTCGCGCCACAAGCAGACGCACCGGTCGCTGGACAGCAAGAACGCCAAGAAGTGCCCGCACTGCGACAAGGTCTACGTCAGCATGCCCGCCCTCTCCATGCACATCCTGACGCACGACCTCCGCCACGCCTGCAACGTGTGCGGCAAGAATTTCAGCCGGCCCTGGCTGCTGCAGGGCCACATGAGGTCGCACACGGGCGAGAAGCCCTACGGCTGCGCCCACTGCGGGAAAGCCTTCGCCGACCGCTCCAACCTCCGCGCGCATATGCAGACGCACTCCGCCTTCAAGCACTTCAGCTGCAACCGCTGCAACAAGTCGTTCGCCCTCAAGTCCTACCTGAACAAACACTACGAGTCGGCCTGCATCAAAGAATGATGGTAAACCTTTAGTGGCTGTGGTTTGAAACGACAGACTACCGGGGAGTAATAAAAAAAAAGAAGAAGCTTATTTGTGGCAAGCTTATTACCAAGGTAGACGGCCGGGTGATTACGTGAAATGTGGATTTCCTTCTTATTTTTTTTTGTTTTGATGGGCTGGTGGAAACGTAAAACAGCTGGGCGTCTAGGATGAACACTATGAACGCTAAACGAATAAGTACCAGCAACCAATCGCAGACAAACATACCCACAAAACAGGTTAACCTTTCGGGAACAAAAGGCACTTGAACGCAATTATACTGTATTGGCCAACTCCACGATGCATCGGCTTGTTGATGTTACAGCCACAAGCTCCAGCATTCGAACACAATCTGACACAGACATAAAAAACCAAGACCAACTAGACTGGCCTTAAAAAGCCTGGACAGACTCTGTTGGCCGACTCGTTGGTTCGTGGTTCATTTAATTTTACAAAGTAACTTGGTGTTTTACACCCATTCAACCAGTACGGTTATATCAGGGCGATTTTATTTTTACAAACACACACAAAGCTCGTCCTTAATCAGGCTGTTGGCATTACATATGACAATACTCCTGCCATAATTCCAATTTTGAAAAAAGAAAAAAAAGAGCAACAAAAAAAAAAGAGCTGATCTTCCTAAACCATTACGCTATCTCCTCTGGCCAGACGATGATATGCAATATGTAAATTAGCCTGTTTACATCGAAATTTGTAATGCGTATATTATATACAGTGAAAGCCGGTTTTATACCAGTAATTCCATCCATTCAGACCACGTGATTTAGATAAGCTGATGCTTATCTTCACTCTTTGTGCGAAGCAGTCCTTTCGAAAACCGTTATCAACACGTTGACCTAATCGAAGACGAAGAATTATATAAAGCGTCCTAGTCTGCTTTCTAAAACGAAATGTGCTTGCATTTTATTCTGAAGTTGAGAAGAATTCTTAAAGCTAATACTTCTCAATTTGAGATAAACGAAATGTGCTTGTATTTTATTCTGAAGTTGGGAAGAATTTTTAAAGGTAATATTTCTCAATGTGAAAATTGTCTTTCACGTTTTGGTTGTTTGTTTATAATGATACGAGAAGGGGGAAAAAAAGTTCAACGATTCCAGCGTTTCAATTTCAGTGGCTGACGAGTCGGAGTTGGTGTCTGTAAATCTTACACTCATTCTGGTGTATCAGGCTTTCCGTCATCGGCATTGCCATTTCTTTTTTCTCCATTTCTTCATCGGCCGATAATTGGTTTTAATGGTGAAACTCTACCATCTCGTATGGCTCTCCAGTTTGGCCAAAAGTAACCAAACCAAAACTGACGCGTGTCTCTATTTTCGACTTATCACTTTGATGGAAGGGAATACCACACTCCAAACACAGATGCACACATTGTGTCCCCCCTAACCCTCCTCGTCACTTACTGCTAGTGCCTATGATGTTTTCCTCTTCTCTACAAGTTCATTTCGAAATTGAATGTGTAAACAGAAAATTTGTTCCGAGTATGCACTGTTGACGACAAGCACGAGAAGAGTCCTTGTTGAATTAACTGTTGCCTATTCAAATAATTATACACTTTGTACTTTTTCTTATATTCCCCAGCACTTTTTTGAGTGTTTCAACTATTCCCGCCGACTACACTGTAAAATGCACTTTAAATACTTTTTGAACATGTATGTTTGTCCATTGCAACATTCCTGTATATGCCGCACAGATACTTTCGAGTGCAATATACAACTTTATAACCCTTTGAGATTTTTTAACCCGTACTTACTTCAACCTTGAATATTATGCACAAATTAACCCCTTTGAAAACACTTTCCAGAGTGGATGTTCTACTTATGCATTGGTATGTGTAATTTTGCACTTTCCGAGCAAGATAAATCCCATACCTAGCCGCCTATGCCTTGCACATGCTTCCGAACTGTGGTACTGATATAAATAATTATATCTCTAGTTACTGTACTGTACATATCACTCATCAAACTAGAATCTGCCTTGTAAAATGCTTGTCTTTGTATATATGTTTATTCTTTGTGGCCTCATAGCCCTTCAAACGTGTCTATTCCTTAAGGCCCCATAGCCCTTCAAAACCTATCTAGTTTATTACGTCGATAAAGGGAAATTACGTGTTTTTGTTTGTTTGTTTTTTTGTTTTTTGTTTTTTACCCGAGAAAGCTGCATAAACTGTGGCAGGAGGCAATCGATTAAGTTCGCCGTACGTCTTCAAATTAAAAAGCAATTTTCGAGGAATTTTATTTATGGAATGAAATGCACACACAAACACACACACACACACACACACACACACACACACACACAGCACACACACACACACGCACGCACGCACGCACACACACACACACACACACACACACCACACACACACACACACACACACACACACACACACACCGCGCGCGCGCTAATCTTTTTTCTTGGTTATTATTATTATTATTGCAGCGTAACTGCTAATATAGATCTCTGATAAAGATCTACGCGTTCAGTTATAGACCTCGCAATACCGCAACCAATCCATCTTTGTTGCTTTCCTCTTTCTTGGTGTATCATACTTTTTCTCCCTGCTAGCGTAGAAACGCGATCCTTTGCTGGATTTTTTAAATTATAAAATGTCATGACATCACACACGTCAACGCTCCTTTGGCAAGAAATTGCTTTATTCTTCAAAGCATTAATTGTGCTTCTCTTAACGTCAGTCTAATTGATGTAAATGCCTCCTTTCACCCGTGTGTGTATTATTTGTGTTTATCTTGCATGCTATGTTTTGTGTGTATATATTTATCAACAAGCGACCCCCACCGCGGCTTTGTGTACTTAAACGCATCTCACACCATTAATGTCTTGATATATTTATATATCTCTCTCTGTGTCATATATTTATATATCTCTCTCTGTGTCATATATTATAGAGAGAGAGAGACACAATTAACGCGCGCCTGCAAAAAGACAGAACTGGATGTAGCTGCACCAGAGAGTAACGCGCTCCTTTTTTTGGTGAACTATATATAGCTGTTTTTGTCTGTGTTTTTGTTTTTCTGTAATAGCTACGGGCGTCAGTAAAACAACCCTGTTACTTCTCATCCCCCAGAGCATCGATCCATTTTTAATAATCGGGTGCTGATCGATTTCTGAGTCTGTCTTACTCATTTGGAGATGTAGCGGATCTTCATCAGCCTCTTTCTTCCAGTGCCTTCTCTGCTTATGAACATGTTGAAATTATGGATTGGATTTTTTCTTCTCCCTCACCGAAACAGACTTCAGATTGGGTGATTGGTTGGTATTTAGCGCGCAGTCAACTCTGCCCGTCCCTTTTAGACCGTGTGGGGTCTCTATGGACGTTAAGCCTCCAATCAATCAATCTAATGGGTCATATCTGGACGACACACAAGTCAAAACAGACGGAGTTACTTAATTTGACTTCAAATGTTATCGAGTTGAAGTATTATATTTAAGACTAGAATCAATTTATTGTACCTTGTCGATTTTCTTTTTAATGATTTTTTTAATTTTTATTTTAAATTTTTAGTGTGACATTTACTCATTTCAAAATGGCTAATCAGCCACTTTAAGACAGAAGAAAAATGACAAGATTTTCGTCGAAGTTAAAACTGTTTTTGTTGTTGCTGTTGCTGCTCCTTTTAGGATTGAAACATTTTTATTCTCCTTTTTGGAGATCGTTATTCATTTAATGTATATTAATGTTTAGTTAATAACCGATCAGTGAAGATACTTAAAGTATGTGGCATTGTTACATGCAGCAGTCAACAGTACGAAACATAAAGCTTTTTTTGCGACCATCAAAATCGTCACAGAAATATTTATATAAAAAATCGGTACCACTTCCTCTGTCATTAGCACACTTACTTCGTCATAAACCCTGCCCTTCTGTGTGAATCAGTACTCTTACTTTGTCATAAACCCTGCCCTTCTCTATGAATCAGTACACTGTCATAAACCCTGTCCTTCTCTATGAATCAGCACTCTGTCATAAACCCTGCCCTTCCGTATGAATCAGTACTCTTACTTTGTCATAAACCCTGCCCTTCTCTGTGAATCAGTACACTGTCATAAACCCTGCCCTTCTGTATGAATCAGTACATTTACTTTGTCATAAACCCTGCCCTTCCGTATGGATCAGTACTCTTATTTTGTCATAAACCCTGCCCTTCAGTATGGATCAGTACTCTTATTTTGTCATAAAACCTGCCCTTCCGTACGAATGAGTACACTTAATTTATAACAGACCCCCGCCCTTTCGTATAACGGAGGCCCGGTAGTTGTTTGTGCCACAAAGCTTGTTGGACCGAGGGGCAAACTACTGAATTGCATATCAATGCATATCTACCTGAGCAAAAATGTACCCCAGGTCAATCAAGGTAAACTGATTGAAACATACTGAAACAGTCGTGGTACTCCCCTCCCCCACCCCCAGCCCCCTTTTTTTCTACGTGGTTCTCCTATAACCCCTTTTGCTGTTCGTTGTTTTTCTATAACGCCTTTTGTATCTATAGTTTAGTACCTTATCAGTATTACTACAGTATCTGATACAAACGGATGTATTTAGTGCTCAGCAACATGCACTTGTACCCATGCGGACCCACCTACTTACACTTGTAAATAAATTTGTAAAGTTTATTTCTGTCTTACAAGGATTGTTTACTTAGTTGCTTTTTTTTTTTTTTTTTTACTCTTTTAATTCAGAGCTTTTGCAGGTTAATCACGTCTCTGTGAAAAGAACAACCGACAAGAAGATTGATGAATGTTTCAGTCCGTTTCTTAGTACCGACCAGGGCCCATATGTATCATGAGCAAATAAAGTTAAAGGCGGACAGCCCCTAATCCCGATTAGCTAGAGCCCATTAGTCCGACTCTCCTTCCACATGCATGAATCAAAACTGGCTCAAAACAGCAATTTATTGTCTTTATTTTTACATCGAAAAAGTCACTGTTTAAAAAAAAACAGAAAAAAAAAAGCAACGCGCGTGACGTCGAAAACTCGAAACTTAGCGGACAACGGCCATGTCCGTTCCACCGTCAAAGTTCGTGACGATTGCAGAAGATCTTAGTGACCCATTAACCCCTTCCTATTCGAGATTTTCCTGTCTCCTCTTCGCCGTCTGTGCTGATTAGCGGATGCCTGAACCCAAATTTTCGTGAATAATTTGTGGTCCTCAGTGGTACGTGGGACGGCGTCGGTCCGTACAAGTGTTCGTTTTCTCCTCACTAGTAGCCTTTGTCGGTAACGGCAGCGTCGGAGCTGCCACTTTTATGCTTAAACGTCGAAAAATGGGTCTACATCTTTAAACGCGTTTAGGCCGATCGGGTCGCCTTATTTGCGTTTCACACATGGCCGAGTTTTTCAGTGTCGTCGCCGTTTAGAAGATAAACGCGATTGGGGGGATTGTTCACTCTGCATACACATGGGCCCAGATTACCAGCCGACAGGTACTTACAGGATTGTAGCAGCAGCGGTGAGATTTGTTTCGTAGCAGCGATGAGATTATCGTTTGCTACTCCTGTGAATATGCAGCATTGGAAGTTCATTCTGTGTTAAAATACACCGAATTTCACTGTGTTGGAAACGTTTGAGAATGTCCATTCCATTGAGAATGTCCATTACACGCAAGCAACTGTTGCTTTTTTTAACACACTGGAATTTGGCGGGTAAGAGTTACTTCCCGTTCAACACCAATACTATTTCAACCTAGGCCGTCCATACACACATCAGATGTGTTTGCAACTTTGTTTTAACTTTTTGTGCCACAGTAACTTATGAATAATTTTTCCTTGAGTTTATTCAATGTATTTGCTAGCTAGTCAGTTTGTACCATGCCCATTATTTGGTCACAAACCCCAGCGGAAAATGTGTACTTACATGACATTAATAGCCATGGTGTGTAGTATGTCGTTAAAATATCTTTATGATTTATCGTAATTATGTGTGTAGTCAGTTGTTATCCAGCAACGAAGTTACATCCGCAATATGTAATATTTGACCGATTCATTCAACGAGATCAAGATCGTTATGTCAACTTTTGCTTGTATACAATATGAACGTATTTTATTATCACCTATGTTTTTACACCAGCCACAAGTTTGTTTGGGCAAAGTATCTCCCGCATGAAAACCAAAACGAGTCTTCTCCCATCGCAGTCTGGTCAGCCAGCTTGGCGGCCGTGACAAACGCTTACAGGCCTCGATCTGCTCGGACATTGTTTAATCGGGCACAAAATAATAATAAAAAAACTTTAAAAAAACTTTGCAGGGTGATCAGTGCCGGCTTATATATATATATATATATATATATATATATATATATATATATATATATATATATCCGGAAATTCATGTTAGGTTGTATCAGTTTTGTTAATGCGAACATGGATGAACATAGCAGGTTTGCGGCTTTTGTGTCTGCGTTTAAAAAAAAAAATCGTTCTTTTTTTGTTGTTGTTTGTTTGTTTTTGTTTTCTTCTTTTTCCATTTTGTGTTGAAATTGCCTCGGGTCTTTGAGTCTAGCGAGAATACACTCGTTACTTTCCCACTGACAGTTGACAGTGCAATTGTTGGCGGTTCCACTGATTTTTATCTTGTGCAATTACGTATAGCCATCCATTTCTTCGCCAATTTAACACATGAAATTTGTTTGAGCGTATTTACAGTTACTTTGTTTGAGTCTGTGCCAATATTTGCCTGTAGTCAAATAGTGGCTCAGGTTTTATATTTCTTTGTTTTTGTGCCTTTTTTTATTTGTGCAATTATGTGTGACTAAGGCTTGGTTTTAACCTTCGACACTTTTGTTTTTAAAACCGATTGTGTTCACAGTCACTGTTCAGTTTATTATTTCAGTCGTGCCATTTTGGTTTGAAGAGTTGTATTTTGTTTCGAACGTGCAATCTGATGGTTGAAATCAACGTGTATGGACTTGTTTACTCCCTGGACTTTCTCACCCGTATAGGCATCTTTGAGTTTG
The DNA here is from genome assembly GCA_018857735.1 of Alviniconcha marisindica. Classification (NCBI taxonomy): domain Eukaryota; kingdom Metazoa; phylum Mollusca; class Gastropoda; family Provannidae; genus Alviniconcha; species Alviniconcha marisindica. Next base: position 731,173 of record JABMCL010000697.1, on the reverse strand, counting down.
GATTTTTCCATATTTATTTTTTTGTAATTGAATACTGGAAATATGGAAATATGGAATTTTCAAGTGTACGTTATATTATCTTCTTCACATGCATTCCCGATTTTAAATACACCTTTCCCGATTTGTTTTACATTTGAACAAGTTTTATAATAAAACAAAAAACAAAACATGTCCCTTATTCATGTGAGCGTGGGCGTATGTATGTACACGGGCGGATGTGTGTGTTGTGTGTGTGTGGGGGGGGGGGGGTGCGTGTGTGTGTGTGCGTAAGTGCGTGTGCGTGTGCGCGCGCGCGTGTGTGTATTCATGCCTGATTGCGCGCGCGCACGTGTGTGTGCGTGCGTGCGTGCGTGCGTGCGTGTGTGTGTATGTGTGTGTGTGTGTGTGTGTGTGTGTGTGTGTGTGTGTGTGTGTGTGTGTGTGTGTGTGTGTGTGAGTGTGTGTGTGTGTGTGTGCGCGCGTGTATGTGTATGTGTGTGTGTGCGTGTGTGTTTTGCCGATGGATGGAGTTTTAGTTGCATAATATGCGAATGGCGTATTATTCAGCGAAGGTAGACGCCAGAAGATCAGAAGAACACAAAACAATATTCGACATACTATCTCCCTACCCTTCTCTGTCTGTCTGTCTGTCTGTCTCCAATTCTCTCTCTCTCCCTTCTCTCCAATTCTCTCTCTTCTCTCTCAAATTCTCTCTCTCCCCCTCCCTCCCTCCCTCTCTCTTGTTTCTGTCTCTCTCCCACCCTCCTCTCTCCAATTTTCCTATTCTTCTGCCTCCACCCCCATCCCACGTCTCCCTCCCCTCTCCCTCTCTTTCACCCCCGTCCCCCCTTGTCTCTCCTCACTATCTCTCCCCCTGTTTGCTCTCTCTCTCTCTCTCCCCCCCCCTTCTCTCTCCAATTCTCTCTTCCTCTCTCTCCCTCCCTCCCCCTTTCTCTCTCTCCCTCCCTCTCTCTCTCTCTTTCCCCCCTTCTCTCTCCAATTCTCTCTTCCTCTCTCTCCCTCCCTCCTCTCTCTCTCTCTCTCCCTCCCCATCTCTCTCTCTTTCCCCCCTTCTCTCTCCAATTCTCTCCCTCTCTCTCCCTCCCTCCCTCCTCTCTCTCTCTCTCCCTTCCACTCTCTCTCTTCCCCCCTTCTCTCTCCAATTCTCTCTCACTCTCTCTCACTCACTCACTCCCCCTCTCTCTCTCTCTCCCTCCCTCTCTCTATCCCCCCCCCCCTCTCTCTCTCTCACATCTCCGTCACCAATATACCTTCGACCAGCCGACAAGCCCAGCGAAAGGAAAGAGGTGATCAATGGGAAAGGACCCGGGTCCCCACTCCAACAAGTTGGTGATCGATACGCGGAGAGGAAAGGCTCCCAGCAGCAGCAGCAGCAGCAACAGGATGCACAGGGAGCGGGAGGCAGGCAGGCCAACGACAGCCAAGCACGCCACGCAACTGTTAACGTCATGAAAGTTTAACGACGACACCAGCGAATGGAGACACACACCGGGGTAAAAATCCGCACCACAGAAAGTGGGGTTGGTGGGTGGCGGGGGTGCTGTTCGGTGGGGTGGGGATTGGGGTGGGGGAGGGGGGTGGGGGGGGGGGGTAAAGTGGTAGCGGAGAGAGACACAGCACTTGGATTTCAACACTGGGTCAACCGCAAAGGGTCAACCCCTGGACGAATCACGCTTTCAGATTTTTGTTGTTGTTGTTATTGTTTGTTTGCACCAGTTCAAAACACAAGTCACTAAATCACATTTTTGTCTAATTCACTGTTACCATGTTAAACACCCAGCCACCTATGTGATTATCTATCAATGTACAATAACACATGTTTGGGTACCGATTGATATTCCCTAGGCTGAAGTTGGTTGAAGTGTTGTTTTACGTCTACAGAAACCGTAGGTTTATTAGGGACGGGAGCCCAGGACGGCCACTTCGACTTTTATACAGCTCCTGAGCTCTGAAAGCACTCCTCTTTCTTTCTTGGTGCTTTACGTCCACGGAGGTGAGATGGCCTATTAGTGACGGGGACAGAGTGGGAAGGGGACGACAGAGTCAAGGCTCGACCGCGGAAACCGCCCGAAAAAGACAGGAGATACCGTGGACCGCCGCCAGAACAATGGAAGTGTTAGGGCGGTGTCCCCTCGCCATTGCCCAGCGACTTGTGCACTGCGCAATTGCTGTTTCAACTGCACTCACCACGGGAACCTGCTAAAATAGCTCATGACTATGAGCAGGGTGACTATGACTATGACTATGACTATGAGCACGGTGACCGATTGTATTCCGGGGGTCCACATGGGCCAAAATTAACGCCGTTAAAAAGTAGGGAGAAGATTTGGGGAACAATGAAGGAGAATGGACAGGGAAGGTAGAAATTTGGACAAAGGATAAATATCTGGCAGCGGGTGAAGCACGCGTGGCTGCATTCTGACCTACTACAGGCTTTAACTGGAGAATATTTGCCAGCTCTGGGTTCTGAAGTTTAATGCCTGCATCCGCAGTACCGCAACGTGGGTCGGAGGGAGAAATGAGTTAATTGGTTAACATCTATCGCCTAATAACCACGAAGGGCATATCAGGGAGAAAGACAATTCATTATATCACTGACTAAAACAAAAGTTGTTCATTGGTATAACAAGCCGTCTGTCTGAAATGTTTATGAAAAAATAAAGTTGAATGAACCAGACAGGCACAGATTAAAGAGGAAAGCTCTTAGCAGTAAGCGAAGGATTCAAGGCTATATTCTGACTGCTTCTCGTGTATAAAACTATACCTTAGTCAGATTAAAAAACTCAGGAGAAAGACAATACCCACATGCGCACCTTTCACACACACACACACACACACAACACACACACACACACACACACACACACACACACACACACACACAAATAACAAAAACAATGTCTAATAAGCGAACAATATCCACTATTTTCCTCTCTTTTTTAAAGAAGTCTGAAGTTGCACATAAGTGATATTCGACTGATCTTGCAATTATGAAGATAACAACATGTGTCAGCAAGTTACACCAAAACAATAACAAACCTCAATATTCTATTGTTAAATCGATTGTTCATAGTCCTGTGGGTAAGTTAGTATAATATACTAATATATGCTGGGGGGGGGGGGGGGGGGGGTGAGGGGAGGGGGGGGGTCTAATAGCACCTCGCTGTGAACATAAGTAAGTAACTTGTTTTACGCCCAGTCAATCATTATGGTTACATCAGGGCGAATCGCTGTGAACAGAGATAAAATAAAACATTGACTGATTTGACAAACCTCAGCAAATTAGTATAGACAAAAGTAGACACTTATTTGCAGTCGCAAAAACAAACATACACTTAATATGTATCCTTACACAGAGTTCATTTCACCCGATCTATATCTCCTACACGCCTGGATCACATTACGCGCATATACTAACGCATTCATGCATCCTACATGTCGTGTACCTGCACGATGATAATCAAAAGACATTGTATAGAAACTCTCACATACTTTCTGACACACTCAATGTATCTATCACACGTACTTTAACTCCATCCACGGCTAGACATATTACCAAACATAATTATACACAATCCCCACCCCAACCCCGTCTGATGCACACTTTAAATTAAAAGTATTAATATATTAAATCGACACTCTCGATTAACTCCCAAGAACGTAAGAGGGGAAAAAAGGGGAAAGAGGGGAAAAAAGCATCAGATCACAGACAAAAGTCAAGTTCGCTGTTCACAGTACCTACAGCTTTGTGTCGGTGAAGCGCATATGGGCTTTTCCGATCGCATACATACTATCTTGACCTGAACTGAAACGATGGGCAGATAGATAACTGATTTCCGATGCCCGGTCAACCGACCTAAACTGACCTGAACACCGCTGGTGACCGGAAGACACATCAAATTAGACATAAATCCCAGAAGCAGGCTAAGCGTACTAGGCTACATTCTGACCTACTCAACACGCTAGGAAGAACCATTGATACGTCAGGATTGTGAGCAAAGCGGGGCCGAAAATTCTACGTCCCCGGTACCCAACCTTGTGCGGTGGTGGGGGGGTGGGGGTGGTGGTGGTGGTGGAGGGGGTAGGTAGGAGGGGGGAGGAGGGAGGAGGAAGAGGGGTCTTCCGGGAAGGAAGGTCAGGACACAGTCAGTGCTGGGTAGGGTACAGTAGGGTGGAACAAGGATGGCAGCTAGCCTGGAGTTGTGGTCGTGTTGAGACACGAGAGCGCAGGCCTCCGTTTGATCAATAACAGTGCCCTGGTCCTTGCAGCCTGGAAGGTGAGAGCTCGACTGCAGCCTGTCTAAGTGTCGGGGTGTTTGTAGGGGAAGTGGCGCGGGAGTTGTTGAGGAAAATGTAGCTACTCAACCGCGCCGAAGGAGTTAGATAATTGGATTTTAACGCCCACTCCACCATGGCGGTTATATCAGGGCGACAGCACATTTTGTCAAAACACACACGCACACATGCACACACACACACACGCACACACACACACACACACACACACACACACACACACACACACACGACCACGCACACACGAACACATACACACTACACACACTACACACACACACACACACACACACACACACACACACACACACACACACACAAAAAAACTGCTGAAAATATACCATGTTAAAACTAGCAATCGTCATTTAAAAGACAGGTAAAAGTGGGTAAGAACAACTACGCCAAAAACAAACAAACAAACAAACACGACAAATCCAAACTGTAACAAAAACATATAACAGAAGAAGAAAGTTGGTCTCGAAAGGTCGGAAATGTGCAGATATTAATTTTCATTCTGCATGATGCAACTAACAGTGATATTAGCGCAGTGAGTTTGTGTACACCAGTGAATAGCGCTATACAAAAGTTGTCTATTATTATTAATATTAATATGAAAAAAGTACTTTTTTTTTACTTTGAATTTAAGCTCCTGGGGGCGCAGCCACGTTGGTTCACTCTTCACCACTGAAGAGCATAAAAGGCCTCGTAACAACATCTGATACGTCTTTTATCTGACATAGCGTCAGAACATGCCTGCCCTGCTCACGACGTCACTGACACAGACTGCTAGGCACAAAATGGCAGCACTCACAGTCATGTTTTGGCGCCAGAACACACACACACGCGCGCGCGCACGCACGCACACCTACATACACAACAACAACATCATACACACCCCACCACGCACGCACACCACACACACATACATACAAACAGCATACACACACAACACACCACACACACACACACCACACACACACACACACACACACACAAAACACACAAGAAGATACACGACACAACACACGCATGGCACGAGACAGAGAGAGAGACAGACAGAAGAGAGAGAGAGAGAGAGAAGGAGAGAGAAGAAGAGAAGAGAGAAGAGAGAGAGAAGACAGAAGACAGACAGACAGACAGACAGACAGACAGACAGAGAAAGAAACAGACAGACAGACAGACAGACAAACAAATAAACCTCCACCACCACCTAAAAAGAAACCCCCGTATATTCTCTAAAACTGACGAGGCTATAATATTTACTTCCCCCCGAGACGAGATCTTGTTGGTACTGACAGTGCCGGATTCTAGCTTTGTCTTGTTGAGGGGTTCAGCTACTACCAGTATCTTAACGTCCCGTCAGCCGCAGAGGGTCACCTCGGAATGAATCACATTTTCAAAATTCGTCTACACCAGTTCAAAACACCTTAGTCACCAAACTACACGCAGAAAAAGGGGTGCTACTCCAGAAACAAACGCCGTCAAGTCAAAAACGGTTAACAACAAACACGTCTCAATGTAAAACTTTAATTCACCTAACTACAACCGACAGGAGTATCTAATGCTGCAAGCATGAACACACACACCCCCTCTGTTAAACAGCACAATTATGCACTGTGCGGGACACAACGCAGGAGAGAACATTTATGAAACCACAACACACAAAGTCATATGTTTCTGAGCCTGTTTCTAATCGTCGGGCGTTCATTACAGAAACCCCTGTATCACATTTTTTTTTTTTTTTTTGAACTTCAGTTGCATGCAGACCTATTACTTCACTTCTCTCTCTTTTTTTCTTTTATTACTTTCTTTCTTTCTTTTTTCTTTTTCTTTCTTTTTTCTTTTCTTTTTTCTTTTTCGTTGTGGTTCATACGTCTTCTTCATCGGTTGTGTATCAACAGGTTGTCACGACGAAGCGGGTGACCTATTTTATTACCCAGCTAGGGCAACACGGCAAACTGCGTTAGCCAAAACTAACGCATTTAAAATGTGGGGAGACAGACAGATAATTGGTCTTTAGCGGCCAGTCAACCATGACGTAAAAATGTGGGGAAAGGATTTGGAGACCCCCCTCCCCCCACCCCTAAAGAGAGAGAGAGAGAGAGAGAGAGAGAGAGAGAGAGAGAGAGAGAGAGAGAGAGAAGAGAGAACAAAACAAAAACAAACAACAACAACAACAACGGAGGGGGGAGGGGGTAGAAAGACAGAAATTAGGACAAGAAGGATATTCCTGGCAAATGGTGAAGCATGCGTGGCTATATTCTGACCTGCTCCACGTTTTGGTTTAAACAAAGTTTATTTACATCCATGAAAATATGGACAATCAAAATCATTGTATGAGCATTAAACAAGCTAGGCTTATAGTAAATGCTCACAAACATAATTTACGAATTAATTCATTTTGCAACAACGGGTATGTATGTTTATATTAAACAACATGAAAACAACGACAAAAATCAATCGAAAATCAAGAGAGAGGAGATAGAGAGAGAGAATGCTCTTATGCGCTGCCAGTAACTATTTAATTGAGTTTGTCATTCCATGGAAAAACGGCCGGACTGGGTAATGAAATCTTGGACAGCTTTAAATATTAATGAGTTCATATTGTTTGATATGTTTGGATCCCCTTGCAGGAGGGTAGTAATGTTCAGCAAATTTGCAGGGAGTCTGAATATGGTGTTTTGACGTACGTGTGTAAAACGTGGGCAGTGTAGAATGTAGTGTTAGATGTTTCTTTTCTTTCTCCACAATCACAAGAGCTATTTTTTGTTATGTGTCTGTTTAATAGGTCGTATTTTAGGTCGCTTATTCCAAGACGGAGTTTGCAATGTGTTATCTGTGCTTTCGACTACCGTTGTAAAAGAAAGGCGGGGGATTTGTGTCATTTCTGGAGAGGAAGTGTTTAACTTGACTAATTGATTCTGTTCGCTGTATGTTTTCTGGTAAATTATTCCACAGTGTAGTTGTCGATGGGAAAAATGATTGCCTGTAAGTCTCAGTCTTATGTTTTGGTGCCTGTCGTTGGAGTGGTCGTCGTCGATGGTATGGATTAGTTGAGGAAACAAGCGGGGGTAAATGTTCTTTCAAGTAAGTCGGGGTATTTTCTTGCTCCCCGTTTTAAAAGGTTCTCACCAGAGGTGACCTTAATTTCCGCATCCACAGTACCCCCTGCGGGAGGTGGTGGCGAGGGTGGGCTTGTGGCTCACACATCACGGTGAACAAAACTATTGATGAAGATTTTGTTAATTAATGTTTGGTTGCCCGGAACTGCAGCCATACAATTATGATCCGCACTGAACGCGCGCACCCTTGTGGTCCTGATTGTGAACATAAACACATTATGTGAGATATCGGTTCCTTAATTACACCAGCCTATTATATTTGTTTGCAGCAGTTTGCCTCAAACACTTCGCATCTCTGGTTCTCTTTCAAAACCGCTCTGTTTCGCTACCCCGACATACGCACGTGACGCGCTGGTGCACGCGCGCGCGCGCGCGTGTGTGTGTGTGTGTGTGTGTGTGTGTGTGTGTGTGTGTGTGTGTGTGTGTGTGCGCGCGTGCGTGCGTGCGTGCGTGCGTGCGTGCGTACGTGTGTGTTGTACGTGCGTGCGTGCGTGCGTGTGTGTGCTTGCGTACGTGTGTGTTGTGTGTGTGTGTGTGTGTGTGTGTGTGTGTGTGTGTGTGTGTGTGTGGTGTACAGACATACGCGTGTGTGTGCGTGTTTGTGCGTGCGTGCGTGCGTGCGTGCGTGCGTGTGCGTGCGTGCGCGTGCGTGCGTGCGTGTGCGTGCGTGCGTGCGTGCGTGCGAGTTGAGTGTGTGAGTGAGTGAGTGAGTGAGTGTGTGAGGTGGTGTGTGTGTGTGTGTGTGTGTGTGTGTGTGTGTGTGTGTGTGTGTGTGTGTGTGTGTGTGTGTGTGTGTGTGTGCATTATTCGCGATATGCTAAATAGTGTTTAGCACATGGGCTTTGTTGTTGTTGTTGTTCCTTTACTTTGTTTACTGCTACAGTTAATTTATCCATGCGGACAATAAAGTTGTACTGTGTTGCATGCATTGTATTGCGTAGTATTGTAGTGTTGTGTTGAGCTGTATTGCTGTATTGTATTGTACTGTGTCGTATTGTTGTGTTGTACTGTGTTGTATTGTTGTGTTGTATTGCGCTGTATTGTGCTGTATTGTTTCGCAAGCGCCAGGAAGCCACCAAATCTTTGAAACACCTTCAAGAGAGAATGAATAATAACGGCCGATATTTTCTCGGCTAGCAACATTTTCCTGGTAACAGTTATGTTAAAAAAGAAAGAAAAAAGAAAGAAAAGAAGCAGCAGAAGATCGCGTGCATTTCAAAGCTTCATCAAACAATGGCAGCGCTCAGACAGACTT
>JABMCL010000697.1:705000-717500 GCA_018857735.1 Alviniconcha marisindica | reverse complement strand
ATCTTCTAATCTTCTTGCGTAGCCGAGTCTTACGCAAGCCGGGCATAATGGACGGAGGATGTTTAAAAAGGGCCAATTGGCAAAGAAAGGGAAACGGGACTATGTGAACTCTACCGGGAAACGAAATGAAATTTAATCTGCCGGGATGCGGGAAGTGATTAGCGATTCAACCAGGACAAAGATGTGCAACAGCTACAGGAAGGCTCGGTGAACCATTAGGAAGGAAATCGCAAAAGCTGATTAGCTCTTTGAAGAGCATGAAAGTATTCCTTCTTCCCACACACAAAAAAACAAATGGGGGTAGATTTTAAAATCTTCATTCGAAAAAGTGAAGAGGTCGGAGCTATATTAGAATGTTGTTTCGGATGAAAGGGTGTAGCACATCTAACAGGATGATAAAACTTGGGCATCCGGAGTAAGGCTGCAACTGGTTCACAACTGGTTGACAGGAAGCAACTAATCAACGACAGGAGTTATTTAGTTCTTGTATTTTAACGTCTTGTCAACCGCACAGGGTCACCTCAGGGCGAATCACACATTCAAAATTCCGTTACGTCAGTTCAAATCGCGTCGTTCAGTCAAACGTTTGTCTAATCCACTGATACAACGTTAAAACCAACCAACCACACATCTATCTATCATTGCACAATAACAACTGCTTTGGTACCTATTTATATTCCACAGGTACTCACCACGGATACCTGCTTAAATCGACTGTGACTATGAGCAGGGTGACCTATTTTATTCCACAGGCCCACACGGGCACCTGCGTTACACGGAAACCTACGTTAGTTAAAACTAACATAGTTAAACAGCAGGGAGAGGATTTGGAAAACAATGACGGTGAATGGACCGGAAACGTAGAAATTATGACAAGAACTTCCTTGCAGGGGGAGAAGCATACGTGGCTATATTCTGATCTACTCAATGATTTAAAGGCAGACATTTGTCCTCTCTGGGTTCTCAATAGAGTGGGCCTTAATATCTGCGTCCTCAGCTTGATTTAAGTCGCAGAATGCATTTAACCCTATCAGTAGATTTTGTTGTTTTAAATCAAAGCAGATTTATCGCAACAACCGCATAGGTTACTAACCTCCCGTACTGCATCCCTCTGTCTGATGGGGCATCCTCCTTTACTGCATCCCTCTGATGGGGCATCCTCCCTTACTGCATCCCTCTGATGGGGCATCCTCCCTTACTGCATCCCTCTGTCTGATGGGGCATCCTCCCTTACTGCATCCCTCTGTCTGATGGGGCATCCTCCCTTACTGCATCCCTCTGTCTGATGGGGCATCCTCCCTTACTGCATCCCTCTGTCTGATGGGGCATCCTCCCTTACTGCATCCCTCTGTCTGATGGGGAATTCTCCCTTACTGCATCCCTCTGTCTGATGGGGCATCCTCCCTTACTGCAGCCCTCTGTCTGATGGGGTACTCTCCCTTACTGCATCCCTTGTCTGATGGGGTACTCTCCCTTACTGCATCCCTTTGTCTGATGGGGTACTCTCCCTTACTGTATCCCTTTCTTTGATGGGGCATCCACCCTTACTGCATCCCTCTGTCTGATGGGGCATCCTCCCTTACTGCACCCTCTGTCTGATGGGGCATCCTCCCGTACTGCATCCCTCTGTCTGATGGGGCACCCTCCCTTACTGCATCCCTCTGTTACTAACTCCTCTCATTTGATACTTGGTGTCGCTTCCAACTCGGAGATGCTACTATGGCGAGACACAAGTTGCTTAATCGTAATAAAATTCCTGCTCACTTCATTCGCACGGATTTACCTTAAAACCAGCGAAGAAAAGGGTGACGAACTTTCAAAGTGTAGTAACGGAGAAGGGTGCTGTAAGGAAGGGCGCCTCATCACAACAGGAAGATTTAGTAAGGGTGGAGGTCCCATCACAACAGGGGGATTTAGTAAGGGTGGAGGTCCCATTACAACAGGGGGATTTAGTAAGGGTGGAGGTCCCATCACAACAGGAAGATTTAGTAAGGGTGGAGGTCCCATCACAACAGGAAGATTTAGTAAGGGTTGAGGTCCAATCACAACAGGAGGATTTAGTAAGGGTGGAGGTCCCATCACAACAGGGGGAATGGGGCCATCACAACAGGTTAGTAAGGTGGGTCCCATCACAACAGGGGATTTAGTAAGGGTGGAGGTCCCATCACAACAGGGATTTAGTAAGGGTGGAGGTCCCATCACAACAGGAAGATTTAGTAAGGGTGGAGGTCCCATCACAACAGGGGGATTTAGTAAGGGGGAGGTCCATCCGGGGGATTTAGTAGGGTGGAGGTCCCATCACAACAGGAGGATTTAGTAAGGGTGGAGGTCCCATCACAACAGGGGGATTTAGTAAGGGTGGAGGTCCCATCACAACAGGAGGATTTAGTAAGGGTGGAGGTCCCATCACAACAGGGGGATTTAGTAAGGGTGGAGGTCCCATCACAACAGGAGGATTTAGTAAGGGTGGAGGTCCCATCACAACAGGAGGATTTAGTAAGGGTGGAGGTCCCATCAAAACAGGAAGATTTAGCAAGGGTGGAGATCCCATCACAACACAGGAAGATTTAGTAAGGGTGGAGGTCCCATAACAGGAGGATTTAGTAAAGGTAGAGGTTCCATCACGACACGGGGATTTAGTAAGGGTGGAGGTCCCATCACAACAAGAGGATTTAGTAAGGGTGGAGGTCCCAACACGACAAGGGGATTCAGTAAGTGTGGAGGTTCCATCACGACACGGGGATTTAGTAACGGTGGAGGTCACAACACGACGGGAGGATTTAGTAAGGGGGAATGCCCCATCAGAGGGATGCAGTAAGGGAGGATGCCCCATCAGAGGGATGCAGTAAGGGAGGATGCCCCACCAGAGGGATGCAGTAAGGGAGGATGCCCCATCAGACAGAGGGATGCAGTAAGGGAGGATGCCCCATCAGACAGAGGGATGCAGTAAGGGAGGATGCCCCATTAGAGGGATGCAGTAAGGGAGGATGCCCCATCAGAGGGATGCAGTAAGGGAGGATGCCCCACCAGAGGGATGCAGTAAGGGAGGATGTCCCATCAGACAGAGGGATGCAGTAAGAGAGGATGCCCCATCAGACAGAGGGATGCAGTAAGGGAGGGTGCCCCATCAGACAGAGGGATGCAGTAAGGGAGGATGCCCCATCAGAGGGATGCAGTAAGGGAGGGTGCCCCATCAGACAGAGGGATGCAGTAAGCGAGGATGCCCCATCAGACAGAGGGATGCAGTAAGGGAGGATGTCCCATCAGAGGGATGTAGTAAGGGAGAGCAGGCAGATGGCGAAACCCGAACAGCTTGTAGCAGAAACAAACCGCAGCGTACCCACTCCACGCTGGACGAAGAGAACCTTTACAGCTCTGGGTTCTCAGCACAGGTAAGGACATGAATTCCTGCACCTGATCCCCCCCCCCCCCCCCCCAATCCCCGTGCCTCCTCCCCCTTCCCACACATACACCGCCAGATGATAAATCATTCGAGCTGACCATAACACACACACACACACACACACACACACACACACACACACACACACACACACACACACACACACACACACACACACACACACACACACACACACGCACACGCACACCACACACACACACGCACACACACACACACCACACACACACACACACACACACACACACACACACGCACACGCAACACACACACACACACACAAAATCACGCACGCACACACAAACCACGCACGCACACACACATGTATGCACACACACACATGTATGCACACACACCACCCACACACACACACACACACACACACACACACACACACACACACACACGCACACACAAAATCACGCACGCACACACACAACCACGCACGCACACACACACATGTATGCACACACACACACACACACATGTATGCACACACACACACACACACACACACACACACACACACACACACACACACACACACACACACAAAGAGCGTGGCTTGTAAAGACCGAGTGGCAGTCAGGACCAAGCAGGCAGCAGTTGACAGACGGCGGGCTTGTCAATATATCACACGAGCTTAGTCCGGTAAATGAGCGATGCACGCGCCACAGAGCGCGACACTGAGAGCAGATAACACCAGAGTGGCTCAACTAGACCACTGGCTCAGCCCGCTAAAAACATTAAATTTAGGACATTGGTGTGCATGCAGGATGACAGTTTTGTGAATGAGGCTTGATCCCGTTAGTGTCAGCACTTTAACGACCGAAATGTCACAGTTTTGTTACTATTCGAGGATTCAAAATGATGTTAGCAATGGTGTGAGTGTGTGTGTGTGTGTGTGTGTGTGTGTGTGTGTGTGTGTGTGTGTGTGTGTGTGTGTGTGTTGCATCGTTCTTCTGCAGACACACGAAACATGTATCCCCCATGTTAAAACAAAAGCCTTCTGTCCTCCACCCCCCCCCCCCCCCCCCCCCCCCCCCACCCCTCCCAGGCAGAGAGAGAGAGAGAGAGAGGAGAGAGAGAGAGAGAGAGAGTGGGGGGGGGTGGGGTGGGGGTGGGGGGGGGGTGGGGGGCTCGAAAACCTTAATACCTAAAATACTCAAGGATAATAGCATCAGGTCTATTTGTACCTCTCCAACAGAGAGACAGACAGACAGATATGCAGGCAGGCACAGAGAGAGAGGGGGGATGGGAGAGAATGGGGGAGGGGGGGGGGAGTAGGGGGGGGGGCTAGATGCGTGGTAGAGAGAAAGGGAGACAAAGGAAGAAAGAAAGATATCGGGGTAGAAAGATCGGGGGAAGAAGGGAGAGAGAGAGAGAGAGAGAGAGAGAGAGAGAGAGAGAGAGAGAGAGAGAGAGACAGACAGACAGACAGACAGACAGACAGACAGACAGACAGACAGACAGACAGTACAGACAGACAGAGAGAGGCAGAGACAGAGAGACAGAGACAGGATGACAGGGAGAGAACTCGATTTCGAAAAATTCGATACTCAAGGATAGTAGCATTAGGTCCATTTGAACCTATCTAAGTAAGTTACTGTTAGTAGCAGACAGACAGAGAGAGAAAAAGAGAGACCGATATACGTGGCAAATAAGTGTCTAATTGGTACGACAGACGAACCCCTACTTCCACCGTATTTTGTGCGAGAGGGTGGAATATCATTCAAACGAAGAAATCCACTGCGGTCTCATGCATTCTCTGCGCCTTGATCGTGTATTCCGTGATCAATTCGACTTTGGTTCCGTGAGGGTTGGACGTCGTCTTGTCCGTTAGCGCGGCATGGCTGGCGAATCAGAGCTGCGATCACATTGATTTCCCACACGTCTCTCTCCCTCTTGTCAAAGGTTCACTTGGCAGAGCGAACAAAATGATGCAGATTCGCGTTTTCGGAAACACACCAAGCTCTCGTCTTTATCGGATGCATTAATAATAATAATAATAATAATAATAATAATAATAAAAATAAAAATAAAAATAAAATAGTTTAATTAATCATCATCATCATCATCATCATTACAACAGACCAGTTCTTTTCATATAATAATATTAATAATAAACTAGTTCTTTTCATTTTGTATACTCAGCCTCTTCTGTCTCTCATCAAGTGGCTGCGGATGATATTGAACTGTACAAATCTTGATTCTCCTTCAATGCTTCATCTCACCAACGAATCCTGCATTTCAAATGCTAAGGTCTGGGTAGTTCAGAGTAAACTTCAGTCAAATGACGACAAAACAGATTCTTCTGATAGGCTCTGCTCCTGGAATTGATCTTAGTTCTTCACTGTGCGTGGGTCAGAGTGACACCCATTTTCCAGTGCAGCTCGCACCGTTGGTGTCATTTTTGACTCTTGGCGGTCAAAATAAAGTTCAGTTCTCAAAGTCAGTCCGGAATCTAGGTGTAATTTTCGATGACAAGCTCTCAATAAAACAACAAATCAGGCAAATGTGTCAGTCTGTGTACATGAAGCTGAGCAGAATTAGCTCAGTTAGACATGTCCTCACAGTTGAGGCTACCAAAAACCCTTGTCACATCCCTGGTATTGCCACGTCTTGACTGCTGTAACTTTCTGCTGTCAGGAATGCCCCAACAGCGGATCGACAAACTTCAGAATCTTCAAAATTGTCCTGCCAGACTCATTTTCAAGACATCTACACACACTCGTGCTGCACCGCTCTTGGCTAAACTGCACTGGCTTCCAATAGCTCAAAGAACTGAATACTGTATAAAGTCACAGAGAATGCACTCAGGGCGTTCTTTTCCTTTTAATAAAAAGCTGGTGCAGTCGGGTTTACAACAGTCTCTTCATCAGCAACAGGACGGCGAGGTCTTCCGGCTCCCAATAGATTCCTGAAGATAGGCGCAATATCGGAACGGTGACTCAGGCTGCAGCTAAAAAAACAAATCGTTCGGAGCTGAGAGGTACACAGATCAGATTAGGAAGTGTGAACATGTTCCGTTTGATCCAGCAATGAAATCTCTTGTGGGGCACTCATGCAGAACGTGTGCGCGTGGGCAGCGGAGTGACGTCTCGCTTCTCTTCTACTGTTCAGCCATTGATCCATTCTGAGCTTTCTGTGTGAGTATCTTTCCGTCTTTAATCGGTCTTTCCAGTTATAGGTTAAAACTGTACACGTGGTGTGTGTGTGTGTGTGTGTGTGTGTGTGTGTGTGTGTGTGTGTGGTGTGGTGTGTGTGTGTGTGTGTGTGTGTATGAGCATGTGTGTGTGTGTGTGTTTGTGTTTGTGTGTATTTACAACTGCATCTGAACCGGCATCTGTGTGTGTGTGTGTGCGTGTGTGTGTGTGTGCGTGTGTGTGTGCGTGTGTGTGTGAGTGTGTGGGTGCGTGCGTGCGTGCGTGCGTGCGTGCGTGCGTGCGTGTGTTGTGTTGTGTTGTGTTGTGTTGTGTTGTGTGTGTGCATGCTTGCGTGTGTGCGTGTTTGCGTGCGTGCGTGCGTGTGCGTGCGTGTGCGTGCGTCTGTGTCAGCTTTTTGATGTCGTGCGTATATGTGTGCGTGTGCGGGTGAGTGCGTGCGTGCGTGCGTGCGTGCGTGCGTGCGTGTGCGTGCGTGTGCGTGCGTGCGTGCTGTGCGTGGTGTGTGTGTGTGTGTGTGTGAGTGTAGAGTAGTGTGTGTGAGTGTAGGTAGTGAGTGAATGTGTGTGTGTGTGTGTGTGTGTGTGTGTGTGTGTGTGTGTGTGTGTGTGTGTGTGTGTGTGTGTGTGTGTGTGTGTGTGCGTGGGTGTGTGTGGCGTGGTGTGTGTGTGTGTGTGTGTGTGTGTGTGTGTGTGTGTGTGTGTGTGTGTGTGTGTGTTTAGATTGAGTGTAATGATGTGTATGACTCTGTGGGTGGGTGGGTGGGTGGGTGGGTGAGTGGAGGTGGGTGGGTGATGGCCGGGTGTGTAACGTGTGTGGTAAGCTGAGGGAAAAAGGGCAGGATTGTGCTTGTACTGTGAAGAGTAGAGGTCCTCTCCCTTGAACGGAAAGAAGCGAGGCATAAAATTATAACTGGAAATTACATTAGCAGGTGTTTGGATAGGATAGTGGGAGGCGGATGTTGAATGAACTGGAAAAGCAGGACGCAGGACAGGATTCTTGTCAGCCGGCCAAACAAGCAAGGCTATACTCTGACCTACTTCATCAAATTAAATAGGGAACCTTCGGGAGCTCTCGATTCTCCGCAGAAAACTGTGAGCTAATTTTGGGATCTGAACGCCCCCTCAACCGCACAGGAACACCTAAGCACAAATCACACATTCACAAGTCCTGTACACCAGTTTAAAACACAAGCCACTAAACCGCAAGTAAACAGCTGAATCACAGTTCTGGACACAACGCAGTCACCAGCAAGCACAACCAAGTTAAAAACGGTCAGTATCGCAAGCACATCTCAATATTTGCATAATTCATCCGACTACAACTGACAAGTAGAGTCATTTTGGTCTTTTGTTTGTTTTGTTGCCTCTGACGTTTTGACAACAATTTGCCATCTTGCCATCGTAAATGTCTGTGTGATTATCATTTTATATATAGGTAACACTCAAATAAGCATACTGCTTTTGTGTTTCCTGTACCTATTTGTTGAGCTTATGATTATGATGAATGAATAAAACTTTGTTTAAACCAAGTAGATTCCAGGCGAGATCAAGGGAAGGGACGTGGTGAGAGCCCAGAAGAGATCAAGGGAAGCGACGTGGTGAGAGCCCAGAAGAGATCAAGGGAAGGGACGTGGTGAGAGCCCAGAAGAGATCAAGGGAAGGGACGTGGTGAGAGCCCAGAAGAGATCAAGGGAAGGGACGTGGTGAGAGCCCAGAAGAGATCAAGGGAAGGGACGTGGTGAGAGCCCAGAAGAGATCAAGACCTGGAGGTGGAGCTAGGCTCTCACAGAGAGTTTGGCAGCCCTTTTGCATCAGTTGTTCCTCAGCAACTGCCTGTTCGGACACTGTCCTTGTGACTTTGTTCCGCACGGCTGTTGAAACAGCAATTAGCGAAGTACACAAGTTGCTTCGCACTGGCGAGGTCCCCACCTCATCAACATTGTCGTTCTGGCGGTGGCTTGACGGTCTCTTCGGTCTTTACGGGTCGGACCGCGTGGAAGAACTATTCATGTCTTCCCTCCCTCCCCTTCCCTCTGTCCCCGTCCTTAATAAGCCTCGTGGTTTCTGTGGATGTTAAGCACCATGTTTACTTACCAACTGACTGGACGCCGGAACCCCCAAACAATATGTACTGCGGTGAATCAGCTGAGGCGACAAAAGTCCCTGAGACGTGTGTGTGTGTGTGTGTGTATATGTATATATATATATATAGATAGAGAGAGAGAGAGAGAGAGAGAGAGAGAGAGAGAGAGAGAGAGAGAGAGAGAGAGAGAGAGAGAGAGTTGAAAATTAAGCCCTCTGATGGGCGAAACTTTTGAATAAAAGTTTTAAAACCGATTAGACATGCTTGGACTTTGGTTATACGCTCTCTCGCTCTCTCTCTCTCTCTCTCTCTCTCTCTCTCTCTCTCTCTCTCTCTCTCTCTCTCTCTCTTCATATAGTGAGTACAGAATTAAAACAGAGCTGACCAAATCTGAACGTACACACAGATTGTGTGTGTGTTTTGTGGCTGTGTATGTGTGTGTGTGTGTGTGTGTGTGTGTGTGTGTGTGTGTGTCGTGCGTGCGTGCGTGCGTGCGTGCGTGCGTGCGTGCGTGCGTGTGCGTGTATGTGTGTGTGTGTGGAACAAAAGGGTCTAGTTTGCTCATGTACAATTGGAGACGGGGTAGAGGGTATGTTTGTGTCGGCGCCATTTATATCAACTGTATCAATATAGCATAAACTAACTATATAAAAAAAACACCATCATAACACTAATTTCATATACAATCTAGCGTAAATAATACTAGTACGGCGTCATTTTAGTCCGGAGAAAGGAGATTGAGAAAGCGCCGACGCCACACACTCAAGGAGGTTTTAGCTGAGGTATTTTTGACGAGTACAGTGATTTTGATCCGGATGTTGCTGATTCATCGTCATATTCAAGCGAACAAGTGTGCGAAACCGGACGGCAAGATAGAGTGGAAATGACACTTTTCGGACTCTCTTCTATGTCAGCATCGAAGAGAGTCCGAACATTTTCATTTCCACACTAGTGACACTTCCAGTATTGCTTTCTTCGTCTTTCACCGACTGCTGAAAGATAGTGAATGAATATTTATTGAACATAGTGTTGCCGGTTCCTTTTCTATAATGTGTGCAAAATTTGGTGGCTCTGCCTTATGTAGAGGTGGAGATGATGAGCTTTAAACACAGCGGCTGTGGTTTTTGAGCAGGAATGGCTAAAAACGCCAAGGCAGCAGAGGATGCACAAGCGGTAATGCCTCCAGGGCACGAAAATGTAATTCTGGATTATTCGCCACTGTCCTAGGATTTAACCCGCGTGAGACAGTATAATTATTATTCTGGCAACTGCAGCGTGGCAAATCACGCATAAAAGCCAAAGCCAAAAACAAAACATAAACAGACAAATGAAAACAAACCAACAACAAAAATCAGCAACACGTGAGCGAGAAAATTACGTACTCGCTACATGACAGAGCCTCGATTATCTACAGGAAATCGCCACGTTAACACAACCAGTACAATAACTTACCAGCGTTCTTCTCTCCTGCTCGAAATTGTTTCCGTCACGACGACATATCACGTTACATCTCGGTAAACCTCACTGTATCTTCGCCTCTTTCTCCTTCGTCCGCTATGCAGGTGTCCATAGTGGTTTTCTTTCAGCGTTGGTGTTTGTGCTAGCTTTGTTAGTGTACCATTGCACAGAGAAAAACATGTCCAATGATGCACAGAACTGCTGACTCACACGGCGAGTTGACACTCTTTGGACGTGTTTCACGTGCAAAGCAAACTTCACTTACTTGACGCTGCACAGACGTTCTCCTTTTCTTTTCTTTTTTCTTTGAGTTGTTCATCTCACAGGCGCCCGACATAGTTTTGATGCTATATTTCACAAGTTCTTCGCATAAGCACTGATCAGTTATATAATTTTATCGGCGATATGGGGAAACGAATTATGGGACACCGTAGCCTCAGAAATTAGGATAGCCTCTGCCGAGAACCATCTGAGAAGTGAGTTGCCTGAGAACCAGCTGATGATTAAGTGAGTTATCAAATGTTCCTCGTTGTCGCCTAGAGGAGATCAGAACAGAGCCTCGCATGCCGAAAATTCTGCATTTCATATTCCTCTTTTTCCTGTCCAGCTAGCTTCTACCCATCCCTCCTACTCCCCTCCCCTCTCCCCAACCAATCGTCTTCAAACCGTAAAGTGGTATTTGTCGGGAACAATGAAAAGGGTTTTCTGGGACGACCTGCCCGAGGATGTGGCCTCGGTATTTCTTTTACACATGCAACAGTCTTCCTCCCACACCTGCAAGTCTTCCTCCCACACTTGCAACAGTCTTCCTCTCACACTCGCAACAGTCCTCCTCTTACACCTGCAGCAGTCTTTCTCTCACACCTGCAACAGTCTTCCTTCCACACCTGCAAGTCTTCCTCTCATACCTGCAACAGTCTTCCTCAAACACCTGCAACAGTCTTCCTCTCATACCTGCATAAGTCTTCCTCCCACACTTGCAACAGTCTTCTTCACACACCTACAAAGGTCTTCCCACTACACTTGTAGCAGTCTTCCTCCCACACCTGCAATAGTCTTCTTCCCACACCTGCAACAGTCTTCCTAGCCCACCTGCAACAGTCCTCCTCCCACACTTGCAACCGTCTTCCTCACACACCTACAAAGTCTTCCCCCTACACCTGCAGCAGTCTTCCTCCCACACCTACAAGTCTTCCTCCCACACCTGCAACAGTCTTCTTCCCACACATGCAACAGTCTTCCTCAAACACCTGCAACAGTCTTCCTCCCACACATACACAAGTCTTCCTCCCACACCTGCAACAGTTTTCCTCCCACACCTGCAACAGTCTTCCTCCCACACCTGCAACAGTCTTCTTCCCACACCTGCAACAGTCTTCCTCACACACCTGCAACAGTCTTCCTCACACACCTGCAACAGTCTTCCTCAAACACCTGCAACAGTCTTCCTCCCACACATACAAAAGTCTACCTCCCACATCTGCAACAGTTTTCCTCCCACACCTGCAACAGTCTTCCTCCCACACCTGCAACAGTCTTCCTCCCACACCTGCAACAGTCTTCTCACCTCTCTGCGTGAAGCATACAGACGTTGGTCTCTTTGAAAGGGACATAGAAACAAAACGTCCGTGGTTTAATGTCTGCAGTAGTAATTAGCGCAGTCAGTCCAACCCATTTGCATTACTCTGTAACCTCCACTGCACTTCTTTTGTTTATGGTCGTGTTATATTCTTCTTCTTCTTCTTCTTCTTCTTCTTCTTCTTCTTCTTCTTCTTCTTCTTCTTCATTCTTTCTTTCTTTCTTTCTTTCTTTGCTTTTTATATTGATTCTTGTAGTCCCCGTGCACATATAACTTTTCTGTGGACTAGAGGGCGAATTCTGTTTTCGGTTGCATATGATTCTGAAGGTTTACTGTGCGTTGAACGATCGAGAAGGTTAACCTCTTAGGGCGAACTGATCAAAATGCTTGAAGTCGCAAAGAAAGTCGAGAACGAACGAAAAAATACGAAACAAACGTAAGTCTTGCCTGTGACCAAAACAATTATTTTACAAACACACAATAAACGTGCAGGTTTACATGTATTTTGACCCTGAAAGAACAAAATTGCCAGAGGACAGAGACGAACGTGGATGTGCGTCGTGCGTCTTGTTTCTGAGGTGAGACCTTTGTCAAAACACAAAACAAATGTAGGGCGCGCGCGGTTTTGAATTAGCATGAATTCTGGATGCGCGTTTGCAACTTAGGTTAGGTACGCCTCTTGCGATATACTAAAATGCTGGTTGGGTGCGCAGGTGAAATACCTCTAAGAAGAAGTGGACGGGGATGGTGGGTGTTGGGGGGTGGGGATGAGGGGTGGGGGTGGGGGTGGGGG
>JABMCL010000697.1:695000-697500 GCA_018857735.1 Alviniconcha marisindica | reverse complement strand
TGACCTGAGCTGTGCCAACTTGATTAACACGTTTCACAGAAGCCTCACAGCTGGCCATTGAAGCCGGTCCGTACAAGAACAGCCAACCACGGCCAGTTTCGGTCGTACCAAATTATTCCGCCAGTTAATGGCGGGGGGGGGGGGGGGGGGGGGGGGGTTTACTCCCGTTCAACGTCCTATCTCTCTCTCTGTCTCTGTCTCTGCCTCTGCCGTCTGTCTCTCTGTCTCTCTGTGTGTGTGTCTCAGTCTCTGTCTGTCTGTCTCTCTCTGTGTGTCTATCTGTCTCTCTCTCTCTGGCTCTCTCTCTCTGGCTCTGGCTCTGTCTGTCTGTCTCTCTCTTTGTTTTTGTCTGTCTGTCTCTGTTTCTGTCTCTGTCCCTCTCTGTCTGTCTGTCTGTCTGTCTGTCTGTCTGTCTGTCTGTCTGTCTGTCTGTCTGTCTGTCTCTCTCTCTCTCTCTCTCTCTCTCTCTCTCTCTCTCTCTCTCTCTCTCTCTCTCTCTCTCTCTCTCTCTCTCTCTCTCTCTCTCGATACAAGAAGATAGAGACAACTGCATCAATCCACTGCGGAAACTGTACGGTCTAGCTGCAACAAAAACGTATTGTCTAACATCAAGCTGGTTGGTGCTGACGTGCTCTTAGACAGGGGCTTTAGTCAACCCGAGTTCCCTGCACGCTGCACCGACAGCACATGTTCTCACTCCAAATTACAATCCACTCGCTCAAACAGCTTCCTCCTACTCCCTCCCAAACACTCCTCCCGGCATTTTATGTAAGCTTCGTCGTCAGTCCCAGCATTGCCATGGCATCTCTAGCCGTTGCGTGCTGTTGTATATCGGCCTGCTTGCTGATTGTGTGTCCGAATGGCGGCTGAAATGAATGATTGCAGGTAGTGCGTAGTCTTACTACGGGAAATCCTAAACCTCTCTCCGTCTGTTTGTCTGTCTGTCTGTCTGTCTGTCTCTCTTTGTCTCTCTGTCTTTGTCGGTCTCTGTCTCTGTCTCTCTGTCTCTATCTCTGTCTCTGTCTGTCTCTATCTCTGTCTCTGTCTCTCGCTGTCTCTGTCTCTGTCTGTCTGTCTGTCTGTCTGTCTCTGCTTATTTGTGTTTGTAACATAGCAAGGACTGGCTGTTAGATAAGTCCAAATGGACCTAACGCTACTATCCTTGAGTATTAAAGTTTTCGAGTTCGAGTTCTCTCTCTCTCTCTCTCTCTCTCTCTCTCTCTCTCTCCTCTCTCTCTCTCTCTCCTCCCTCTCTCTCTCTCTCTCTCTTATTAGTTTTAACTGAAACCAAACGACAATCCTGGTAAATAAACTTTCTGAGCTCAAGTTCGAGTTCCCTTTCCATTTAACCACCCACCGTGTTTCAAGGCAGTCCACTGCCTCCAGTTATGACGAGGAAGCTGCACGTCCCATCTGTAGCGAGTCGTGATCTTGATCTTGATGCGCTCCGTAAGTTCGGTACGCCGACAGGATCCAATCTGGGGTAGAGCGTCATGGACAAGGGGGAAGCACTCCATGTTTCAGGGCATCGAGAGTTGTGCTTCTTAACGCCTTCATTGCCATGATGTCACTTGAAAACGATCAATAAAAGGGAGAAATTTGAAACCCTTAAGCCTTTTTCTTTTCTTTTTTCGCACTGGTATGTGGAAGGATTTTCAACAAAACGCATAGCATGAAAATAGACGTTATAGGATCGGAAAATATATTGTTTGCAGGCGCGTCCGTGCATCATTCAACCCGGCCATTTTACAGGTTGGGGCAGTGAAGGGGTTAAGGTTTTCCATTGTCTTGATGGTAACTGTCTCCTGGTCTGAATTGTTCCAGCTGATGGTGGTCCTGGGGCGAAAAAGAGTATCTGTAACAGCGTGTGTGTTAGTGTGTGTGTGTTAGTGTGTGTGTGTGTGTGTGTGTGTGTGTGTGTGTGTGTGTGTGTGTGTGTGTGTGTGTGTGTGTGTGTGTGTGTGTGTGTGTGTGTGTGTGTGTGGTGTGTGTGTGTGTGTGTGTGTGTGTGTGTGTGGATGGGTTTGAGTGTGCGGATGCGTGTGTGGGTAGGTGTGTCCTTCTCAAAGCTGACACTTGTTTGAATCAACACATTGTGAGTCGGTTTGGCCTAGCGGTAAGGCGTTAGGCTGGTAAGCAGAGGGACCTCGGTTCGAATCCGCTTTGGCTATCCTTTCTCTTCAAAGGTTGTGGTCTGTGGACATTGTCTTGTGACTGTGTCCCTCACAATAGACGATCTACGGAAATCCAAGGGACTGCACTCGGTAAGTGCCTACGGGCATGGACCTGTATTATATGGGCCTGTATATATATATAGGTCCATGCCTGCGGATGTAGCTCAGAGCTCAGGAGCTGTGTGAAGGTCGCAGTAGACGTCCTGGGTTCCCGTCCCTAATAAACCTACGGTTTCTGGGGATGTAAAGCAACACTTCAACTTCAGCCGGGTGTAGCGCAGAGTAGGCACGATTTTGTTGGGGGTACAGTGAGCACGTGGGGAAGA
>JABMCL010000697.1:680000-685000 GCA_018857735.1 Alviniconcha marisindica | reverse complement strand
GACAAAACCTCAAAGATAATCATATTTAAACACGACAGTGCATTAACGATTTCAAGTATGACATTTTATTGGTCGTCGTTCGGGGTGACTGCGCGGCAAGCAAGGGCAGTGAAAGGGTTAATAACTGCTGCATCTCTGAAGAACGACGCAGGTTACATTGCGTCTCTGTCGCTCAATATGTGTTAGTGGGTAAGTAAGTAAACATGGTGCTTAACGTCCACAGAAACCATGAGGCTTATTAGGGACGGGGAGAAGGGGGGGGGGGGGGGGGGTATGGAGGTTGGGGAAGAGGAAGATTATATACCTATCGCTACACTGTCACCACCAGAATGATTCCTGCATTAAGATAGGCAGCGATGAGAGCCATTTTAATGTTTCAGTAGGAAGTGACGGACAAAGTCACAGGACAGTGTCCACAAACCACAACCTTTTTGAAGAGAAAGGCGAGCCGAAGCGGTATCGAACCGAGGTCCTTCCGCTTACCAGCCTAACGCCTTACCGCTAGGCCAAACCGGCTCACAATGTTAGCGGGCCGAAGACTCTATTCATAATGCAATGACCTGAATTATACACGGATACCGCTTTACGACTACACGCACATCACGCCAGGAATGACCACTAAGTGGACAGAGACTCGGAGCAGCGAGCGCCCCGGGTCTCTCTGTAATAATGATGATCATGATAATAATAATAATAATAATAGATACTTAGAGCGCTAAGCCGCACAGGCCTTAAGCGCTGATACATTCTTTAAATGTACATATTTTCAAAATTCAACGCAAGCGACACGAAAGCGCGCGCTCGAGCGCGCACGCATAACACACACACACACACACACACACACACACACACACACACACACACACACACACACACACACACACACACACTCACTCACTCACACACACACACACACTCACACACACACACACACACACACACACACACACACACACACACACACACACACACCACACACACACCACACACCACATACGCACGCACGCCACGCACACACACATACCCGGCGCCACACACACACACACACACACACACCACACACACACACACACACTACACCACACGCACACACACACGTAAGCATCGACACACACGCGCGCACACACACTGGATATAATGCAATTCCTCTTATAGGTCATCGAACTACCCCACCCTCTCTCTCTCTCTCTCTCTCTCTCCCCCCCCCCACCCCCTCTCTCTCTTTCTCTTATGTTGTATGTGTGGAGGGGGGGGGGGGGAGGGCAAAATGGGAACGAAAGAAAATCACTGAGTAACTATTGTTCATCATTACTAATACACAGTCAATTTGAAATACACGGCAAAAGAACGAAAGAAAAAGACCAAACACAGTGTTAAGACACCCTCACATGACAACACTGAACCTGGGTCGAGCTGTCCGTCCACATAACCCGAAATAAACTCCGAGCCCCGTGTTGCTGGACACGACACAGGAAACCACCAGAATGAAGGTAAGTGACCAGAAGTAAAGGGCTCTTTGACCGTTTGAATCCGTTCAGCGTAGAACGTCGGACCTTTCCCGAAAGTAAATCGTTTCGACTAGAATCGACCCCGGGGGGTTACGAGGTCATATCCGCCGGAGAGAACGCAAACCACAGGACTCATCTTATTTCCGGTCGGCGAAGAATAAGGATCGCTGAGACCTTCGCTGATTTCCATGCCGGTAATGCAACAATTTTACCCCGGTCACCTACAGTGGCGAGGTCACGAGACCGGCGTCACGACAAGGCCCAGACTCCAAGCAGTGACTGACGGGTCGCCAGTCCTCGTGTGAGGTAAGTTTTACCGGAAGCTCATGCTAACTGAGTGCAAATCCCACATTCAACACGGCCACGATGGGCCTGTCGCGGCTTATCCTCCAATCACTGCCACAGCTGGTAACATCACAGCCAGACCCAGTCACACCCAGCCCCTCTCCTCGCGCGAAACGAGGTAGACTGGACAATTAACTCAGTTTTCCAGACAACAGAAGGCTCCGGGATGCCAATCATCCGCGCACTTCAGCCAATCAGAGCAACACAATTAATACATAAAATTCGCATGTTGTGTTTGGATGGGTTTGGATGTTATACATAAAAGGTTAAAAAAATAACGGTATTTATTAGGACAGAACACAACATACGAATTTTCAGGGTAATGTCTCCTTTTTCAAGCTACAAAGTAACAATTAAACAACAGTTAAACGGTGAAAATGGGATGTGGGATATGTATCTGCTTTCGGTGGAGCTGTGTTGCTTTCGCGTTCAGTGCACAGAAGAGAGTGCCCTCCAAGCTCTAAAGCCCGTTCTTAACTGGGCCAATGTTTGTTCGCCGAACATACTTCGGACAGTTCGACGAACTATGATTCGTTTCTTAATTGAACTTTTAGTTCGCCGAACATGGTTCGGACAGTTCGAAGAATTTACTTGTTCTCAACTGGCTTGTAATGAGATGCAAGCTTCGGCCCGAACTTGCGGCAGACGCGCAGCAGACAGCCTGATCGAAAATGTAGGCTAAAGTCAAGTCAAGTCAATATACTTTAGTCATCCCTCACTAATTCAACTGACTACTATCTCATTCTGGGTCTCCGAGACAAGGCTGCGCCTCCCACAAGTCAACAAATAAACAAATTCCCTCCGAAGCGAGTGAAGAACCTAGCGACACCGTCATCCATTTTTATTTTTATTTTTTCTTCATCCACAGGAGAGCTCTGCTCTCAGCCAGTCAGAGGCAATGATCGTCGAATAGGGCGAATGTTCCCAGAACATGTTGAGTGAAGCTTTTTGTATCCCGAATATAGCTTCGACGAATACTTCCAACTAGGTTCGCGAAGAAAAGTTCGCCCAATTAAGAACCAACTAGGTTCGCCGGATACTTCCAACTAGGTTCGCGAACAAACATTCGCCCAATTAAGAACGGGCTTTACAAGGACACGAAAACAACACAGCCCAACCAAAAGCAGATAAGTATCCTAGTTTTACATTTCATTGGACACCATTTAACTCTTGTTTAAGTGTTGTTTTGTAGCTTGAAAAGGGGGATTACTCGGAACATTCGCGTGTTGTGTTCTGTCCTCACAATTAGCGCGTTTGTTGTTGTTGTTGTTGTTGTTGTTTTTGTTGTTGTTGTTGTTTTAACCCTTGATGTGTTTGGATCTTGTTTTAGAAGGCTAGCAGTCATTCTTGTTTCAGATTTTCTTTTTCATCACAGTTAATACTTCGCGCCTAATTCTCGGACACTTGCCGTCGTGCTTTCCTCACAAATCAAATCATAGCAACGGAGCAGCTGAAAGACTGGTTCCTGACAAAACCTTCAAGTGAGGTCCTGACCAAAATTCGTTGGTGACCAGAAATATTAGCTGCAGTCACGAAGCAAATTACAGTCATCTGAATGCTGAACCAGACTCCAAACACTGTGTATTCCACCATTCGCCACAAAGTATCAGCTACTGGTGAGAAGGAAAGAAGCTTGTGGGGAAAGAGGCGGGGCTTAGGGCGAAGCGCGGAACGTCTGTAGCTTCAAGGAGAACCAAGGCGTTAATTAAGACACAAGATGAGATGGGGTGGTTGTGTGTGTGTGGGGGGGGGGGGGGGGGGGGACGGCGAATGCGAATATTTCCGTCTGCAGCGTTCCTTGCTTGTTCTTTTTTTTTTTTTTTTTTTTTTAGTCTTCTTCTTCTTCTTCTTCTTCTAATATCGCCCTGATATAACCGTACCGGCTGACTGGGCGTAAATCACAAACTTACTTACTTACTTAGTTACTCTTCTTCTAATTTGAGTGCCTTAGGGTTCAGTCATGCTGGTTTGGTCTTTTACCTTTGAAGAGCAGAGAAGGGTTTGCTTGTGAAGTGGTTTATACTTTTCCACATTACTGACGCCCTTGTTCGTTACGTCGTTGACACAGACTGCATGGCACAAAATGGCAGCACGCACGCGCGGGTGTTCGTGACTTTCCCACGTTGAATGTTATTAAACAGGACTTGAAATCGAGTGAACAACTGCTGTGTGAATACTTTTCACTCCATTCCTATGGAGAGAGAGCCCGCAGTGCTTCGCTTCACCTCCCCCAAGTTTTCATGCAGAAAAACAGCAAAGTTGAAGTTATGATTTAAAAAACACACCAAGTAACATAGCTATTATATATATATATATAATTATACATTATTACAAGTGACAACAAAAATTATGCTCACGTGCCTGCTATGTATGATTATATTTCTTATGACTTGGGCATAAGTCATATATCTTATGATATATCTCATATATCTTATGACTTCGGCAAAGGGAGCACGTGTCAGCCGCAGGCACATGTATAATTGTTCTTTTGACTGTCTTCTTTTACTACAGGCTGTGATTCGAAATGATGTGGACTTGAAGATGAATACTCTGTCACCCTATTTTGCTGTTTGTTGTGGGAATTTGCCCAACGGAAGTTGGCCTGTGCTCTACAGATGACGTACCCCCAAAATCCCTTTAACCCGTATATGCCCAGAGATTTTATTTAACACTGAATTCCCTGATGCAAAAACATTCTCGTTGTTGCAAACAGTGGCCTCTTCCAAAACGCGACAGGGAGAATACTCAACCGCCTCTTTTTGGAATAAAGGATGTCCCATTTCAGACGTCCATGTCAGCAGGATGCCAAAATTACACACAGCTAAAACAGACTAACAAAGCCAGTTATACGTCCTGAATATGGGACGGTGGGCATAAATGGGTTAACCAGCCGAGACGTGAGGTGAGGTAGGCGGGTAGTCGCTGCTTGCAATGTACACAAGCCGTTCCAATCCAGCAGCAGTGTCAATAACCTGTAGACAACACAGTGCAACCCGTGACAACAGACCATCTGAAAACTCAACAAAAAGCGAAAAGCAAAACAAACAGGATGGACAAATTACCACTGGTGTAGTTTATATACCTTGTATTTACACGCATGTCAGGTGAGAGTTACCGTAGGCGACTCAGGTCTTTGTTGTTGTTTGT
>JABMCL010000697.1:652500-660000 GCA_018857735.1 Alviniconcha marisindica | reverse complement strand
ACAATCATTCCATGAGAATGCGTGTCAACGCGGATATCACATTCTGCATTTGTTCTCTCTCTCTCTCTCTCTCTCTCTCTCTCTCTCTCTCTCTCTCTCTCTCTCTCTCTCTCTCTCTCTCTCTCTCTCTCTCTCTCTCTCTCTCTCTCTCTCTCTCTCTCTCTCTCTTCTTCTTCTTCTTCTTCTTCTTCTTCTTCTTCTTCTTCTTCTTCTTCCCTCCCATAAACTTCATAGCGCAAGGTGTTTACACAATTTAATCAAATATGAACGGAAGCATAATTGTAGCACGTGTTCGCACGCGTCTCTTATTTCAAGTTTGAATAATTATAGTGAGTGCTTAACAGGATTTCCAGCAATTCGACCAACGAAACCCATTACGTTTGTTTGCCTTACATTCGTAAAGCCGTTACTTGCTGAGCTATCTTGTACTATACACGATTGTTTCGGCCAGCCCCGGACTGAAAATGCATGCATCGTGCCAAGACAATTGCGTTATGTTCGACGGAAGTGACAAAAGCGGACATGACAGAACAGCAGACAGCACAGACGAAACAGATGCAGGCCAGGGCGAGCGCAAGAGAGAGATAGGAGGGAGAGACGATCAAG
Organism: Alviniconcha marisindica; assembly: GCA_018857735.1. NCBI lineage: Eukaryota > Metazoa > Mollusca > Gastropoda > Provannidae > Alviniconcha > Alviniconcha marisindica. The sequence continues at coordinate 659,394 of JABMCL010000697.1, read as the reverse complement.
AAACCAGTGGTGAGGAGGAGTGACAGAACCAGTGGATACACCTTCATTCTCCAAGCGCACGATGTCGGATGAATACAATGCAATACGGGTAAAAAAAAAATGAGAGAGAGAGAGCAGAGACAGAGACAGAACAGAGCACAGACACAGACAGACAGACAGACAGAGACAGAGACAGAGACAGACAGACAGACAGACAGACAGACAGACAGACAGAGATGGAGAGAGAGGGGAGAGATAGAGAGAGAGACAGAGACAGAGACAGACAGACGGAGGAGAGAGAAGAAGAGGAGAGAGGAGGAGAGAGAGAGAGAGAGAGAGAGAGAGAGAGAGAGAGAGAGAGAGAGAGAGAGAAGAGACAGACAGACAGACAGACAGACAGACAGGCAGACAGGCAGACAGACAGAGAGAGAGAGACACACACACACACACACACACACACACACACACACACACACACACACACACACACACACACACACACACAACACACACACACACAGAGGGACAGACAGACAGACAGACAGAGACAGAGACAGAGAGAGGATATAAAAAGTAATAATAAAATATTTTTTAAATAAAAGAAGAAGAAAAGAAGACGAGCTTATGCGGAAGAGTAGGCCTAGTCTGGTCCTCACTTTATATACAAATTTCCGTTCGCGAAGTTTTCTCCTCCAACGGTCTGATTCCCAAACAGCATGCATAATTATCATTATGTGCCTCCCACCCTGTTTTGTTTTTCTGCCTCTATGCTATATGTGCTAAATCTTTCCTTGATGTCTGCGACGGCATTACGTGAGAGACATTGAACATGAAACAGTGGCGTACAGGCTCATTCAGATACTCAGCAAACATGCCGGATCCGATTCGGATCCAATCCGGATCGGATCAGCAGCGTTAGCCAGAAGCGGGACCGATGATTCTTGCACACCGGCTTGCTTCCGGACCGGATCCGTTTGGCCAAAATCTGGCACAGTCAGCCAGAACCAAGTCGGGTCTGGGCTGGTTTTGCGCGATATGATCAGGGCCGTCTGTGGAAGAACGCAGCCGAGAATCTTAGAGTGGGAAACGGGTAGCGGGCCGGTTTTGCCCTCTGCCAGAACCAGGCCCGATGATTCTTGCACACTGGCTTGCTTCTGGACCAGATGCGTTTGGCCAAAACCTCACCACGCCATCCAAGATCGGATCCGGCTCGGTTTTGCACAATATGATCCGGGCCTTCTTTGGAAGAACGGAACCGAATCGGATGCGGATCCGGCATATACGATCCGGCCCGATTCTGGCTCCATAACCGGCCGTAACCAGAACGTTTCCGAATCGGATCCGGCATGTTTACTTGGAGATCGTCTGCCGGCTTTTTGCTCCGGAAATGAAACGAACACACACAAAAAAATGCTCTCTTTTTTCTGGATGAAAAATTCGCAGTGCCGGTAACGATTGCCTCATAGAGATATACTGTCGGCATTGTCTGGCATCTCGTAGATTCCATATCAACATTCCTCCCAAAGGAATGGCTTGTGGTTGAAGTATTGCATTCGAAATACGTTGTTTAATTTTCTCTGATTGTAACTACAGACATGGACTGCGCAGTTTTCCCCGCTACTCGTGAAAGATCTAGAGCTATTCTGCTTACTGCCCTTTATACATAATCAAACCGGAAGTGGCGCACATAGTGATGACAGCTTCCTCTTGCTGGCGAAAGAGCCGCTATGGACGTTGTGAATACGAGCTGATTTTGAACTGTATCACTTTTGTATGAAAATAATCGGCTTTCACGGGCATGGCCTTGTAGTGTGATCCATGATGACGGAGCGTATTGTTCCTCATCGAACAGTAAAGCAATAGCACCGAGTTCACCAACAGATGGACATGGTTTTTTTAACGCCCAGTCAGCCATGACGGTTCTGTCGGGGCGAATAGCCTACTGACTGCCGATCTCCCATGGTGATAGTAAACTTTCTCTGCCGATCTCCCATGGTAATAGTAAACTTTCTCTGCCGATCTCCCATGGTGATAGTAAACTTTCTCTGCCGATCTCCCATGGTGATAGTAAACTTTCTCTGCCGATCTCCCATGGTGATAGTAAACTTTCTCTGCCGATCTCCCATGGTGATAGTAAACTTTCTCTGCCGATCTCCCATGGTGATAGTAAACTTTCTCTGCCGATCTCCCATGTGATAGTAAACTTTCTCTGCCGATCTCCCATGGTGATAGTAAACTTTCTCTTACGAGTGCCCCAGCTTGTTTAGGCTCAAAACGCATGATGTCTTTTGTAGACAATGTTTATATCGTCAGTTCAATTTAGCCCCATATCACTTTATCCTTCCCACAATTAGCGAAAGTTCCCTTCCATATATTCTGTTCCATTACCTATGTTTGGGACACTGGTTCAGCTTCTAAAAGAATTCCCCCCCCCACCCCCCACCCCCCACCCCCCACCCCTTTCTTTTTTTCTTTCTCGGGAATAGACTGGTAAAAGATTCGTTATTTTAATCTCAACGCCCAGTCAGCCGAGCAGATGACTTTATGCTTAATGTGCAGTCAGCCTAGGAAATCACTCTAAGCTTAACGTGCAGTCAGCCGAGATCACTTTATGCTTAATGTCCAGTCAACCGAGGAGATCACTTTATGCTTAACGTACAGTCAGCCGAGGAGATCACTTTATGCTTAATGTGCAGTCAGCCGAGGAGATCACTTTGTGCTTAACGTCCAGTGAACCGAGGAGATCACTTTATGCTTAACGTCCAGTGAACCGAGGAGATCACTTTATGCTTAACGTCCAGTCAACCGAGGAGATCACTTTGTGCTTAACGTCCAGTGAACAGAGGAGATCACTTTATGCTTAACGTCCAGTGAACCGAGGAGATCACTTTATGCTTAACGTCCAGTGAACCGAGGAGATCACTTTATGCTTAACGTCCAGTAACGAGGAGATCACTTTGTGCTTAACGTCCAGTCAACCGAGGAGATCACTTTGTGCTTAACGTCCAGTCAACCGAGGAGATCACTTTGTGCTTAACGTCCAGTCAACCGAGGAGATCACTTTATGCTTAACGTCCAGTCAACCGAGGAGATCACTTTATGCTTAACGTCCAGTCAACCGAGGAGAATCAAGGAACTCACTTTGTGATTATACCGTCCATTCAACCGAGGATGCACAGGTGGACACAAAATACTGCAGATGGACACAAAATATCAGGTAGACACAGGATACTGCATCTGGCTGAGATCTCAGCTAAAAGTCCAGCTCGACGTTTATCATACAGCTCAGCGAACAACTCTGGGGGAAACGGCCATGGATGTCTCGTGGAGGCGGAAAATCAGACGACAGAATTAATTCCTCTTATGCACGTAGCCAGGGCAGAGACCTTCTGATCGGTTCCAGAAAATCTCGCCTCAAAATGTTGATACTTTATTTAAACATCGGATTATTCTTTTGGCACCGAGATTTGAGAGGATCGAGCAGAATGATAAGGTTCCTGGCTCTGCCAACAACCCATATTTAAGAGGAGCGGGAAGATATGGTCGCTAACTCTGCGAACAGCCGATATTTAAGAGGAGCAAGCAGATAAGGTTCCTAGCTCTGCTCACAATCCAGATTTCAGAGGAGCAGAAAGATAAGGTTCTTAGCTCTGCTATAATCTCACATTTGAGAGAAGCAGAATGATAAGGTCTCTAGCTCTGCTAGCTATCAAACCAGTTTGATGGGAGCACGAAGGTAAGGTTCTTAACTCTGCTATAAACTCAGATTTGAGAGGAGCAGGAAGATAAGGTCTCTAGCTCTGCTAGCTAACAAACCAGTTTGATGGGAGCAGGAAGATAAGGTTCTTAACTCTGCTATGAACTCAGATTTGAGAGGAGCGGGAAGATATGGTCGCTAACTCTGCGAACAACCCAACCAATATTTAAGAGGAGCAAGAAGATAAGGTTTCTAGCTCTGCTAACAATCCAGATTTGAGAGGAGCAGGAAGATAAGGTTCTTAACTCTGCTATAAACTCAGATTTAAGAGGAGCAGGAAGATACGGTTCTTAACTCTGCTATAAACTCAGATTTAAGAGGAGCAGGAAGATAAGGTTCCTAGCTCTGCTAACAGTCCAGATTTGAGAGGAGCAGGAAGTACGGTTCTTAACTCTGCTATAAACTCAGATTTGAGAGGAGCAGGAAGATAAGGTTTCCGATGTCTGAGAGGAGCAGAATGATAAGGTTCCTAGCTCTGCTAGCTGACAACCGATGTCTGAGAGGAGCAGAAAGATAACGTTCCTAGCTCTGCTAACATCCCACAACTATATAGATTTCTTTCTATAAGAGCCTGACGCCTGCCTGATTTTACCGTCCTGTTTCATTCAACTTCATTTTTTCTTCACCCCATTCAGCTGTAAAGTGGCGTGAGTCACAACAGTGAATCAGACTTGTGTTTGAATAATTGGTGGGATTTTGTGTGTGTGTGTGTGTGTGTGTGTGTGGGTGGGTGTGTGTGTGTGGTGTGTGTGTGTGGGGGTTGTGGTGTGTGTGGTGTGTGTGTGGGTGGGGTGGTGTGTGTGTGTGTGTGTGTTTGGTGTGGTGTGTGTGTGTGTGTGTGTGTGTGTGTGTGTGTGTGTGTGTGTGTGTGTGTGTGTGTGTGTGTGTGTGTGTGTGTGTGTGTGTGTGTGTGTGTGTGTGTGTGTGTGTGTGTGTGTGTGTGTGTGTGTGTGTGTGTGTGTGTGTGTGTGGTGTGTGTGGTGTGTGTGTGTGTGTGTGTGTGTGTGTGTGTGTGTGTGTGTGTGTGTGTGTGTGTGTGGTGTGTGTGTGTGTGTGTGTGTGTGTGTGTGTGTGATGTGTGTGTGCGTGTGTGTGTATGTGTGTGTGGTGTGGTGTGTGTGTGTGTGTGTGTGTGTGTGTGTGTGTGTGTGGTGTGTGTGTGTGTGTGTGTGTGTGTGTGTGTGTGTGTGTGTGTGTGTGTGTGTGTGTGTGTGTGTGTGTGTGTGTGTGCTTAGGGATGGGTTGGCGGTTTTTTGACGTTTCACTGTGTAATGTTTGTATCTTAAACACAGAATGGTTTGTACACCGGAATAATACCCACTATTTCAGGAGCTGAGTCTCGCCCTGATATTGCCCTTCACGGTTGACTGGGCGGGGCACATCAAGAAATCGTTCGGCAAAATTGCCCATCAGTTCAATGCAAACACAGAGACAACAAATGCTAAATTTGATGCTGATTACACTGACTCGAAGAAAAGTGAATCTGCAAACATTCTAGCTAGTAAGAGAACGTTTAAATAAAAGCGACCCAAATGGTATAAAAATGGTCACTGATGGTTCTGTTTTGGATCCATTAGACAGCAGAGCAGGATTCGTCATTCCTGATTTAAAAGTGCAAAAGTCTTTTTATTTAGGGAATGGTTTCTCCATATTCACACCGAAGTTATATGCAATATTAGTGGCATCAAAATACACACGCAATATCCAGCTAGCGATGTTTAATTTTCTGGTCTGGATTGAAAATCAGTTTTATTTACATCGCAAAACTGGGACTGTGAAGTGAGAAGGGATGTAGTTTATGACCCTTTTAAAATTGAACACTTTTCTATTAAGACGGAATGCAGCTGTGTGTACATACATAAAAGGTTCAAAAGGACGCTGTTTATTAAGACAAAAGACAACCTGCGAATTTTCGGGGTAATCCCCTTTATCAAACTACAAATGACACTTAAACAACAGTTAAACGGTGAAAAACGATTTTAAAAAATTAGATGGAGAGCTAAGACACTTATCGGTTTTTGTATATCGGGCGTTCAGTTGTTTCTCTCATATTTTGCGTCATTTTATGCTTGTTTACAGCAACGAGACACAGACTGCTGGACACAAATTGGCAGAGTTCATGGCGGTGTTTTCGCGGCTTTCAAAAGTAGATACAAATATATTTTAACAACTAGACCATAAATCGACTGAAAAATCAACTGAAAAAGTGCCTTGAATCTATTTTCTATTCCTTTCCTGAGGTTAGGGCCCACTGAGCTTCTTCAATGTCGTGTGACTTCATCGTTTTACTTTTGTTGTTGTTGTTGTTGTTGTTGTTGTTGCTGTTGTTATTCTTGTTGTTGCTTTGTGTCTTTGGGGTTTGTTTGTTTTATTTTGGGGGGTATTTTTTTTTCCGTTGTTGTTGTTTTGTTGTTTTTGTTGGTTGTTTAGTTCTTTTGGTTTGGTTTTAGTGTTTTTGTTGTTGTTGTTGTTGTTTTGTGTCTCTTTTCCTCCTTCTTGTTTATGTGGTATGTTTGGTTCCCCCCTTTTTTCTGTTGTTGCTGTTGTTTGTTTGTTTGTTTGCTTGTTTTGCTGTTGTTGTTTTGTTGATGTTGTCCCTGTTTAGCGTTGGCACGTTAGCAGTCATCTTTGTTTTACATAATATCTCATGCAGAAGGTGTGTTTTGGGGGAGAAAAAAAGGTTTTTACGTGGGAATTAATACTCATGTGTGTAGACCACCAATACCTAACATTGCAACGTGAGGTAAACACTAAAAAACATCGAAGCACCATAAAAACAAAGAACCAGGAAATGCAAACGAAACAGAACGAAAAACAAAAAACAAACACACACACACACACACACGCGCGCGCGCGCGCGCGCGCCGCGCACACACACACACACACACACACACACACACACACACACACACACACACACACACACACACACACACACACACACACACACACACACACACACACACACACACCAGTTTTGGGAAGAACAAGAAGAGTTATTGCCTGAATTTGAAGGCCCTTTCAGCCCGCACATGGTCAACTGATGACGACGAAGAAGATGCAGAAGAGAAAAGGGCAAAAAAAGAACGCTAAAAAAACGACGATCTGAGGGGAAAATCGAGACGAAGAGCAAAGGGAAAGTGGATGTGGCCAAAAAC
>JABMCL010000697.1:645000-647500 GCA_018857735.1 Alviniconcha marisindica | reverse complement strand
CACACACACACACACACACACACACACACACACACACACACACACACACACACACACACACACAGAGAGAACAGGTTCTACAGTTCTGTCCCTTCTTCGGAGAAGCAATACAGGACCACAATCCCCAGAGCACGTTCTACAGTTCTTTTCCCTCTTCAGAGAAGCAAGAAGGCAGCAGTGGCCCCATGTAACAACGTTGCAAGAACAGCTGTGGGGGGCAACACAAATACCTTCTGAAGACCACAGCCTTCATCCAAACCTCCGGAACTGACCATTAAGTTTTAGGCAGAACCACACTCCAACTCAGAAGACGAAGAATACGAACCTGTTGTAAATTACTATACTCACTGCGGCCGAACATTCGTCAGACTTGTTTACTGCCCTACATCATGTCTCCAGGATCGTTAGGGTGGGGAGTGGGGTGTAGGAGTGGGGTGTAGGGGCCGGGTGGTTGTGGGGGCGGGGGCCGGGTGGGGTGGGGGAGGAGAAAGGGAGGGAGCAGATGGGATGAGTAGGGAAAAGATCTTGAGCTGGCGCCTCTCGCTAGACTGTCCGCTGTCAGACGGGATGTCATTAAGGTGTGAGTCAAGTCAGTCGTTCCGCTGTTTCACTAACTGTGCAGAGACGAAGAGAGCCGGGCCTATTTAGCTTTCGGCTCGTGACACAGGTGGCTGAGGAATTGCACAGATAAAGGTCTCAGTCACAGTCATTCACACAGGTCACTTCACGATTGACTAGGAATGGAAAGGACAGAATCAAAACGCATAAAAGGTTCAAAACAACGCTATTTAATTGGACAAAAACACAGTTTGCGAATTTTCGGGGTAATCCCCTTTATCAAGCTACAAAACGATACTTAACAATAAAACGGTGGAGAAAGAAAAGAAAAAAGATGCAGAACTTAGACACTTGCTGCTTTTGGTTTAGCTATGTTGTCCAAAAGTGGCAGAACATTCCTCGGACTCTCCTCGCTCGTCTTGTGTGCTCAGTGAGAAGAAGGTCCCAGGCTTGTATTGATGTCAATGGCGGCCACACACGATACTGACTTTGTGAACTTTGGTTTTTGTCTGGAATTGGCCTTGACCCGCCCAGCGTGACGTTTTATTTCGTGCTTCCTTAATGAGTTCAGTCGAAGAATGATTGAACTTTCTCATGACACAAAGAAGTTGCTTCTAATTTATTTGAATAAAAGTTGAATTTATTTGAAGCAGTTTTCTTTGCCTAGTCGGTTACTTATGTGTTAAAGAATACAGAGTTAAATGCCAACCGAAGGGGAAAAGGTGGAGCTTTTTGCGTACATCAGTTAAATAAAAACAGGAAGGCCCCTGCTCCTCGAAACATCAGTACATCGTTTAATCGCACGCTTTTCGCGGGATTTTCCTTGCTTGGATTTTACGTCGGCATGAAACGGCTGATTGAAAGCCAATGGCTTCCATTGTGTCCTCAGTTTCTGTCCTGTTGTTGTTGTTGTTGTTGTCGTTGTTGTTGTTTATTTTCTGCCATTTTGTTGTTGTTGTTGTTGTTGTTGTCGTAGTTGTTGTTGAATTTCTGCCATTTTGTTGTTGTTGTTGAATTTCTGCCCTTTTGTTGTTGTTGTTGTTGATTTTCTGCCATTTTGTTGTTGTTGTTGTTGTTGTCGTTGTTATTGTTGAATTTCTGCCATTTTGTTGTTGTTGTTGTTGTCGTAGTTGTTGTTGAATTTCTGCCATTTTGTTGTTGTTGTTGAATTTCTGCCCTTTTGTTGTTGTTGTTGTTGTTGAATTTCTGCCCTTTTGTTGTTGTTGTTGAATTTCTGCCCTTTTGTTGTTGTTGTTGTTGTTAGTGTTGAATTTCTGCCATTTTGTTGTTGTTGTTGTTGGTTCTGTTGAATTTGTGCCCTTTTGTTGTTGTTGTTGGTGTTTTTGGTTTTGTTGAATTTGTGCCCTTTTGTTGTTGTTTTTGGTTTTGTTGAATTTGTGTCCTTTTGTTGTTGTTGTTGTTGTTTTTGGTTTTGTTGAATTTGTGTCCTTTTGTTGTTGTTGTTGGTTTTGTTGAATTTATGCCCTTTTGTTGTTGTTGTGTTTTATTGGTGTGCCCCTTTTGTTGTTGTTGTTGTTGTTGGTTTTGTTGAATTTCTGCCCTTTTGTTGTTGTCGTTGATGTTGTTGGTTTTGTTGAATTTCTGCCCTTTTGTTGTTGTTTTCTTTGTTGTTGTTGTTGTTAATGTAGCAAGTCTGGAGCGAGCAATTTTCGTCTGGTCTTTCGTGTCACTGAAAGAAATAGTAAGTAAGGTCAGTGTTGTTAATGTTGTTGTTGTTGCTGTCTGGTGGTTTGTGTATTGGTGTTGCTCGTGTGTGCTTTCTTTCCCTTGTTGTTGTTGTTTTGTTTTGTTTTTTATTTCTTTTTTAAAAATTTGATTTCCTATTGCTATTTAAAAATAAAATAAAAATTGTTTGCTGTTTGTCTAGGTTTGTAGCTGCTGATTCTCGTTGCTAGTTCCGCTGTTTATGATTTCAAAGAAG
>JABMCL010000697.1:622500-625000 GCA_018857735.1 Alviniconcha marisindica | reverse complement strand
CAGACAGAGTACAGCGTTACAGGCAAATCGCCCGGTCAGACTGAGTGAACGTTTCCCTCCAGAGATTACACCGCCATTACGTCCCTCCATCAACCCCCCCCCCCCCCCCCCCCCCCCCCCCCCCCACCCCATAACCCCACCCCTAACCCCTCTGCGGGCTGTCTGGCGCCCAGGACTTTGATCAGAACTGCCCCACTGAGACAACGCTCCACACAAGGTCGTGCACGCTGGACCGCAGAGGCTACGAACAGATTTTGCTGCTCGGTGATGGATCACGACGTGGGTGACATCTTTATGACGCTGCAGAGACCCATTTCGGTTTGAGAGTGTTTGACTACAGGGTCGAGGCCACGTCTAAGTGCCTCAGAGCTCAGGAGTTGTGTGGATGTCGAGGTGGCCGTCCTCGGTCCCCCGTCCCTATGGTGTCTGTGGACGTAAAGCAACATGATTGAAGTTGAACCAGGTCGGTGGGGAGGGGGGGGGGGGAGAGTGTGTGTGTGTGTGTGGGGGGGGGGGGGGAACCAGTTTTCCTTGTCTGTTGACTCAGGCCCGGAAACTGAGGCACGTGCGGCGTGGTGCAGGACGATGTGGCGGGCGAGGCTCAGTTGGTAGTGCATGCATGCAGACTCTCTTACGGGGTCCGTGCGGCCCCCGTGTGCAATATAGCATGCATCAGCATCTGTGCGCACGTTCAAAAAAAAAAAAAAAAAAAAAATTCCTAAGCACAGGCTGCCGTATCATTGACATTGTTTGGACCCACGAAAACACTGAACTGACACACCGACAGGAATGGGTTTATAGCGCTGCTCTTGCGGCTGATGTGCCTTACCCAGGTAAGTCGGACCCGAATTTCCCACGAGGGAAAATGAAGCACTCAACAAAAACAAAAGCCTCATCAAAAATGTATCCCTGAAGTAGATGAAGGTGAGCCGTGTCTGCCCATGCAGCCTTCATTCCTGAGGTATAGAGACTCGTAGCGTTGGAAGCCGAGTAGGAATAGGAGCCATTCAGGACTGAGACTGAAACCCGACATAACTCGGACATGATAAAAGTTTAGTTTTAGTTTAGTTTTTGTTCGGTGTGTGTGTGTGTGTGTGTGTGTGTGTGTGTGTGTGTGTGTGTGTGTGTGTGTGTGTGTGTGTGTGTGTGTGTGTGTGTGTGTGTGTGTGTGTGTGTGTGTGTGTGTGTGTGTGTGTGTGTGTGTGTGTGTGTGTGTGTGTGTGTGTGTGTGTGTGTGTGTGTGTGTGTGTGTGTGTGTGTGTGTGTGTGTGTGTGGTTGTGTGTGTGTTGTGTGTGTGTGTGTGTGTGTGTGTGTGTGTGTGTGTGTGTGTTTCTGTTGTTGTTCTTCTTTTGTTTTATTTTGATAATCTTAATTATTATTTTTTAGGACTGTTATTGTTTTGGTGTAACGTGTTGACATATGTTGTTATCTTGATAATTGTAAGATCCGTCTAATATCACTTACGTCAAAAGACTTTCAAGAAGAAGAAGAAGAATGTGATTTAAACCCACGACGTTCCGATCCACATTCCGAAGACTTAACCGCTACACCACGGCGGCTGCTGGTGCCGTCTCCTTGGCCTTCAGACCTGACATTTCGTGTTTCGGGATGCACAGACGTTTCGCCACGGGCTGCCAGCATCACCTACAGTCAGCACGAAGCAATAGTCACAAACAATAACCATATTCTTGGAACACGATTATTTTATTGTCAGTGTGCAGTGTTAGTAAATGCCGGGTTGTCTGTTCGCACTTGTGTTAATTGGTATATTTGTTCAGACCGGTTTGCACGAAGGTTCTGTAACGCGCGCTGGGTGTAGTTCTGAAACGTGCTAGTGGTTGAAAATGCGGTTTGTCTGCAACAGAATGAACGTGAACGTTTATTTGTTGTGAAACCGAGCGTTTTAAGGAAGCGAACTGGTACGTGGTTTTTAACGCCCAGTCAACCACGACGGTTTTATCAGGGCGAAACACATTTGATCAGAATACAACAAAGGATCACGGGATGAGCTTTTTGAATGTAATATCGATGAAAGGGCCTTGCCGAAAGAAATTAGCCAAATGAGCCAAACAGCTCTGGCACCCAAACCAACTCTGCGGGGACCAGTAGCAAGGTACTAACCACATTTCCAATCGTATTACTTTTGACTACTTTCTTTAAAATCGGCAAACAAAGGGAGTTAGTTAATTAACACTCAAAAGAAGTGATACAACGAACAGTCCTGATTTGCCTACGGTAACTCTCACCTGGCAAGCGAGTAAACATGAAAACCGCCAAATTGCGCCCTAATACTTTCTTGAAATATCACCTCCATTTGGTGGGATTTACAGGTGATGGGGTGACGATTTTCTCCACATTTACTCGCCAGCAACCCCTTTGAAACACTTCAGAGTTCAGGAGCTGTGTGAAAGTCGAGATGGCCGTCCCGGGCTCCCTGTCCCTAATAGTCCTCATGGTCCCTGTGGTCGTAAAGCAACACTGAACTGAACTGAAACTCCC
>JABMCL010000697.1:617500-620000 GCA_018857735.1 Alviniconcha marisindica | reverse complement strand
TCAGGGATATATTTTTATGTTTACCTCGCGTTTTGACTGGCAGAATAGAGTGGTCCATTATCAGCTACCCAGTAAACATACCGGATCCGATCCGGAAGCGTTTTGGTTACGGCCAGCGTGCAGCCAGAATTGGGCCGGATAGTATGGTTATGCCGGATCCGACTTCCCGCATCCGTTTTTCCAAAGAAGGCATGGATCACACTGCGCAAAACCGACCCGGGTCCGATCTGGATGGCCTGGGCAGGGTTTGGCCGAACACATCCGGTCTGGAAGCAAGCCGGTGTGCCCGAATCATCTGGCCCGGTTTCTGGCAGGACGCAACTGGCCTGCTAGCAGTTTCCCACTTTGAGACTCAGTTCCATTGTTCCACAGACGTCCCGGATAATACTGTGCAAAACCAGCCCGGAACCGATTTAGTTTTGGCTGATTGTGTCAGGTTTTGGCCAAACGGATCCGGTGCGGAAGCAAACCAATGTGCAGGAATCATCCGGCCCGTTTCTGGCCAATGCTTCCCAGCCGATTCGGACCGGATGCGAATCGGATCCGGCAGGTTTACTGGGTAGCCAGCCAGTCAGCCAGTCAGTCAGCCAGTTAGGCAGCCGGTCAGTCAATCAATCAGTCAGCCAGTTGGTTAGTCAGCCGGTCAGTCAGTGAGTCAGCCAGTTAGCTAGCCAGCCAGTCAACCAATCAGTCAGCCAGTTAGTTAGTCAGCCGGTCAGTCAGTCAGTCAGTCAGCCAGTCAGTCAATCTGTCATCCAGTTAGCCGGTCAGCCAATCAGCCGGTCTGTCGGCCTACCTACTTTGCTGACAGCAGTGACTCTCTGTACCCGACATCGCTGACGTCACGGGAAAGCAACAGCAGACCCGAGGTTATCGGCAGACACCAAGGAAACGTATCGGAAGTGAAGACAGGTGGCAAGCATCGATTTGCGGGGTATCAACTGCCGATCCGGCCCTGCGCTGATCCGGAGGAATTTGTTCCGTTGGCCTACTGCTAACAATGGGCTGGTTGCGTAAGCTGGCGGAAATCACCAGGCTGTCGGCCTCTGGCCCGGGGCGCAAGGCGTGCTGACAGTAATTACCTCCCGCCGTGTGCACGTGCCGCACGTCCCTCCCTCACTGTCTACAGCACGTGCTGATCGTACTGCGCCGGAGGGGGGGAGAGACTGGCCGGCAGACTGGCTGACTAGTTGACTGACTGGTTGACTGGCTGGCTGACTGATTGATTGACTGACTGGCTGGCTGGTTGGCAGACAGGCTGGCTGACTGACTGACTGACTGGCTGGCTGTCTCTGACTGACTGACTGGCTGGCTGACTGACCGGCTGACTAACTGGTTGACTGACTGACTGACTGACTGACTGGCTGGCTGGCTGGTTGGCTGACCGACTGGCTGACTGATTGACTGACTGACTGACTGACTGATTGGTTGACTGACTGGCCTGACTGGCTGGCTGACTCCGACTGACTGTCTGACTGAGTGACTGGCTGGTTGGCTGACCGACTGGCTGACTGATTGACTGACTGACTGACTGACTTGTTGACTGACTGACTGGTTGACTGACTGGCTTGACTGGCTGGCCTGACTGGCTGGCTGACTCCGACTGACTGTCTGACTGAGTGACTGGCTGACTGACTGACAACTGGCTGGCTGACTGACGGACGGACAGACGGACAAAGATTTAATTTTATTACCTATGGGGGGGGGGGGGGGGGGGGGGGAGAGAGAAAGAGAAAACGGTGGTGAGAGAGAGAGAGGGGGAGAGACAGACAGACAGAGACAAGGACAGAGACAGACAGACAGACAGACAAACAGACAGACAGAGGGAGACAGAAAGTGAGACAGGAACAGGGGATAGATACACAGAGAGGGGAAGACGGGATTTTTAACGAGGGGTGTGGGAAAAGACAGAGAGACTGAGAGAGAGGGAGAGAGAGCAGTACCATGTTGCTGGTTATACACGTGCAACACTCCTCGAAGGCAGATTGTTTTTTCTTTCAGTAATTACAGCTAAACGAAAAATCGATTTAATTGTGTGGCCGCATGTTGGAAAAACCTGGTCCAACGAACCATTTTTGTCTTCTTGTGTCTGAACTCGCAAGGTTTTGTGTGGACTTTTTTAAATTTTTATCCGCCACATATAAATTTTCATTCATTCATTCATTCATTCATTCATTCCTATCGTTGAGCCGAAGTACATGGCTATCGTCGAGAATCCACCTAATTATCACTCCAGTACAACATGTCTATATCGTTGCTACACCTAGTACTCTGTTGCACCTTACGATGTAGGCTAGAAAACAGCAAGAGATATTGTTGGTTCGAATCCCACCGGTTCGGGTAGTGCGGGATCTTCGCATTCCTGTCTTTGGTCTCTTGGTGTTAAAAGAAGAAGAAAAGAAGGGCGAGGAAAAGAAGAAGAAGAATAGCACATAATAATAATAAGAAGAAGAAAAACAAGGCTATTCTCATAATTCCCCCAGCGTCTTGTTCGGTTGTT
>JABMCL010000697.1:605000-610000 GCA_018857735.1 Alviniconcha marisindica | reverse complement strand
GTGTGTGTCGTGTGGTGTGTGTGTGTGTGTGTGTGTGTGTGTGTGTGTGTGTGTGTGTGTGGTGTGTGTGTGTGTGTGTGTGTGTGTGGTGTTACTGATTTGATGACTTAAGGTTTTTGTTTTGATATAACCTTCAAGGCTGACTGGGGTAAAATATCATTAATTAGCTTGTTGTTGTTGATCGCTTTTGTATAGCGCTTTTCTCCGCTCTCGAACAGACTCACATCTGATTCTTCATGAGTGACTAGCTTTTTATAACGCATTTATTTCTTAATTTCCACTGAAGTGGTGGTGTACTTACAGCGCTGACATGGCTGGTGCCACATGAAACTGCTGCCGTCTCGGCGCGTTCTGTGTACACCATACAACCATGCTCCATGTCACTTCACGCAAAGCCACATACGTAAGGTGCACTGCGTGTTTAGCTGTAACCTGCCACCTGCACTTTTGGCAGAATGACCTGGATCTTTTACGTGCTACTGCGGTAACACGGGGCTGGAACGGAAACCGAAATAAGAGTCAACACAGAAAGTTGACCCTGGAGAAGAAAATTCTCCCACCGCTCCTGCAAGGACTCGAACCCGCGACCTTTCAATCACGAGTCCTGCGCTCTAACCACTGAGCTATCACAGCTCCCCAGCTTGACAATACTATACCAAAGGTGACAGGGTTTCTCGTGTGAGAGAGTATAATTATTATTCACCTCCACTAGGCTGATTACAAATAGTCCTGTTGACTGACGTTCGACCGGAGCCAGTCACACGTTATTTATTGCACCAGCTGCGCTAATTTACTGTCCGTTACTGTGATACTACGTTACTGAGAGCACGTGCAACCAACGCCACGCGGCTTTCTCATAGGCTGTTTGCGTGAAGTAATTTACAACTGCAACGGTAGTTCTGGTGATTACATTTTCGTCAACAAGTTTGTTCCGTTCACAGCTGACGTCACTGCTGACGTCATCTCAACTGAGATCGTTAGGTCCAGGTGAGCCGGGTCTCGCCTTGTTGTAAGACTGATCATGGGTCGAATCAGCTTCGGCTTTTCAATCCCTTCAAGGGTTACTTGTGCTCTCTGTCTATCAGTCTCTGCCTCCCTGCCTGCCTGCCCCCCCCCCCCCCCCCCTCTCTCTCTCTCTCTCTCTGCCACCCCCTCTCTCTCTCTCTGCCCGCCCCCCCCCCTCCCGCCCCTCTCTCTCCTCTCCTCTTCTCTCCCTCCTCCGCCCTCTCTCTCACTCTCTCTATGTTGGTTTCCGCCAGTACCTCTCCGGGTACAAATCGGCGTCAAACAAATCGCTAGAATAATATGCGTAATGGCAACAGTTGAATCCTGATCGCGTCTTACACCACGCGTGTTTAGTTGTCCCTTGACGTGTACAGTAATACGGAAACTAAAGTGCGCGCGTAAGGACAAGATGGAGTTTTACGCCACATTGCCTCGGCTGTTACTGCCAGTTAGGTCGCTTCTGGTGGTGGCCATCGATTTGTTTGTCTCTGGTGAGAGCTGCGAGGCGATAGATCAAAGTGTTTGGCGTCTCCGTGCCTGGAATAACAGACGAGTGCAAACAGGTCGGTTTCACTTCAACTCCGATTTAAGCATCGCTTTGTTTATTCGAGGTCTTCTGCTAAAACACTGAGGTTCATCCAATACTGCCTCTTCCCACCCCATCCCGCAACCCCCCCCCCCCCCCCCCGCCCCCCCGACCCCCACTACCACCACCACTCGTTTATGGAGTACCGCAGACGCAGAAGCATGTTAAGGTCCCCGCTGCTACGGGCCCAAAGCTATGACAGTTCTCGCTTTTAATCCTGTACTGTTAGGTCAGAAAATAGCTTTGCGATTGCATGCTACGCCTGCCGCCATGAATTCTGCCTGTTTAATTTCTGCCTTCTCAGTTCATTCAACTTCATTTATTCCAGATCCTCTTCGGCCATCAATTGTCGGTGAATCAGGCTTTTATTTGCGACTTGATTAAATGTGTTTCGTTCTTGTACTATTAATCTTAGAAATTTTGACTTATTTATATCTTATTTTGTTCTACTGCATTCGGCAGAAACCTTTAGATATATATATAGCACGTACATTGGGCAAGAACCTGTGAACGTGTTGGTGGACAAAAGGATATCATGTACATTGGACAAGAGCCAGTGAACCTGTTGGTGGACAAAAAAAGTAGCACGTACATTGGGCAAGAACCAGTGAACGTGTTGTTGGACAAAAAAGTAACATGTGCATTGGGCAAGAACCAGTGAACGTGTTGATGGACAAAAAAAGTAACATGTGCATTTGGCAAGAACCAGTGAACCTGTTGGTGGACAAAAAAGTAACATGTGCATTGAACTAGAACCAGTGAACGTGTCGTTGGACAAAAAGGTAACACGTGCATTGAGCAAGAACCAGTGAACGTGTTGATGTACAAACAGGTAACACGTGCAACCGTTTTGCTTACACTTGTACAGACTGTTCCACTCTCAAGTTGATTGTTGCCAACCATTCTAGCGTCCGCGCGGAAGCTTTGTGTATTTCGGTACTGGGTTTTGTCGTGTCACATGCTGATTACAGTCAACAGTAATCCCAGTAAGGGAATCTAAGTTTTGCTTTTGGCCTCAGCGGACTGGCTGCAGTCATTTAGATGCCGGTAATGAGAACGATCAATAGTCTGTGATTGGGAAAGGACGAAGAGCCTGATTTAAACGACTCTCACGCGACCCAGCTAGACTCTAACGCGGCCAAGCTTGGGAGAAAGCTTTTGCGTGTGCAGCTGCAATCTTTGGCAACAGCGACAAAATCAACAACAGCAAGAACAAAAATGTTTCCATTAAGGCAGTTTGACTTTAGAAATGGTCCTTCCTCGTTTCTCCACTGATGAAGTGTGCGTTTGTGTGCATGTTTCCTTTTCTTTTTTTTCCAGTGGATGTTCCTGTAAACGTGGGACTACGTCAGATCCAAGCAAGCACACAAAAGATTCAAAATCAACAACAGCAAGAACAAAAATGCCTCCATTAAGACAGTTTGACTTTAGAACTCTCTCTCTCTTGTCTCCACTGTTGAAGTTTTTGCTTGTTTGTTTGTTTGTTTTGGCAGTGGAAATTCCTGTAAACGTGGGACTAAGTCAGATCCAAGTTAGCACATAAAAGGTTCAATAGAGCGTTTATTTTTGTAGAACAGCACAAAACATGCGCAACTGTTCGGGGTAAACCCCTTTTGCCAAGCAACAGACTGACAGGTAAACGGTGATAAATGAAAATTGTCTACTTGTCCTGTTTCGGTTGTTGGTGCAGTTCATTTTTCAATTGTCACTGTTTTTCTGTCAATCTGTTGCCTGGAAAAAATGGGGTTGCCCTGAAAATTTGCACATGTTTTATGCTGTCCCATTAAAATCAGCGTTCTTTTTAACCTTTTTGTGTGTTTGGGTCTTGCTTCATAACGCTAGCATTTTAGCCATCAATTTTGTTATAAAAATTTTTTATGACAAAGTCATGTGATCGGAAAAGCTCAATCGGGTTGTTATTTTCAGCGCATCTCTATTTATGTGCAACGCTTTAAACAGGAACTGTCGACAAATCGCAGCTGTTCAGGAAAGCACATATAACACGACAAAGGGATTACAAGCTTGGTCGTATAGATCAAAGGAATCACTCTATACGGAGATAGGACTGTACGGGAAAGGTTGTTCTCTCTCTCTCTCTCTCTCTCTCTCTCCTCCTCTCTCTCTCCTCTCTCTCTCTCTCCTTCTCTCTCTCTCTCTCTCTCTCCTCTCTCCCCTCCTCTCCTCTCTCTCTCTCTCTCTCTCTGTCAGGCTTCTCTCTCTCCCTCTCTCTCTCTCTCTCTCTCTCTCTCTCTCTCTTTCCCCTCTCTCTCTCTCTTTTCCCCCTCTCTCTCTCTCTCTCTCTCTCTCTCTCTCTCTCTCTCTCTCTCTCTCTCTCTCTCTCTCTCTCAACTGTGCGGGAGAGTGCTCTTCGTCTCTCTCCTCTCTCTCTCTCTCCCCTCTTCTCCTCTCTTCTCTCCTCTCTCTCTCTCTCTCTCCCCTCTCTCCTCCTCTCTCTCTCTCTCTCTCAACCCTTTCCTCGTGTCGAGAGTTCATTGTTTGTTCTCCTCCTTCTCTCTCTTCTCTCTTCTCCTTCTCTCTCTCTCTCTCCTCTCTCCTCCTCTCTCTCTCTTCTCTCTCCTCCCCTCTCCAACTGTGCGGGAGTTGTTCTCTCTCCTCTCCCCCTCTCCCCTCTCCCCTCTCTCTCTTCTTCTTTCTCTCTCCCCCCTTCTCTCTCCTTTTCTCTCTCTCTCCTCCTCTCTCTTCTCTCTCTCTCTCAACTGTGGGAGAGATTGTTCTCTTCTCTCTCTCTCTCTCTCTCTCTCTTCTTCTCTTCTCTCTCTCCTTCTCTCTCTCTCTCTCTCCTCTCTCTCCTCTCTCTCTCTCCTCCGGTAACTCTGTTGTTCATCAAGACGGGAAAATGAATAATTGTGCTCTTCCAGAAACCAAAGCCCTGCAATTTGGCGAACAAAGCCGGCACCCTGGGAACGAGTGAGAAAATTGATGTCAGCGGGGAGACCATTTCAGCTAACAATGAGTGTGTTCGTATGATATAGCAGTTGTTTTGTTGCTGCCCTCCTATCTCCTGGCATGGGTAAAAATGGCATGGCTGGTGTCAAATTAGCCGGTTCTCTTGCGCAAGCACGGTTACACGTAACATGAGCGTAGCAGCTGAATGTGAGGATATTAATTTTAACGTCAAGGGAACATAAAATGGTTCAAATGTCGTATTTCTCCTTGACATTTGTTTGGAATTATTGACTATTATCTTCCAGTGGTGGGCATTTTACTGTCCTGTTATTAGTTGTAAACACTCGTCTCAGTCATGGTTTAACCAAGTAGCCTTAACGAGGCAACCGTATGTCATATAGAAAATTCAGCTCGCATAACAGATGTCATGCCGAAAATTCAACTCGCATAACAGGTGCCATACCGAAAATTCAACTCGCATAAGTATCATACCGAACATTCA
>JABMCL010000697.1:592500-602500 GCA_018857735.1 Alviniconcha marisindica | reverse complement strand
AGGGGTTGTGTCGCATTGCGAGATTTGGGTTGATGGGTCGAATCCTTTCTAGGAATAATAATAATTATATACTTTTATATAGCGCCTCAACAACAATTATATGAGCTCTTAACGCTGTGAAGATCAACAAACGTTATAGAACGCACATCAGTATGTTACTTAAATTAGCCTAAAATAACAATTTAAAAAAGATAAATTTACTCTAGCTGTACATATTCCAATGCACGCATATTTAAGATTCATTTTAAAACATAGCATTTAGAATATTTATTTACACACAAATTTAGACATAAAAACAATCTGCAAATAATGCCTTTCTCACACACACACACACACACACACACACACACACACACACACACACACACAACACACACACACACACACACAACACACACACCACACACACAACACACACACACACACACACACACACACACTGAATGAATAGTAACCCCCACCCCCCAACCCCCACCACCCCACCCCTCGTGCAGGGCTGAAGTCATTTCATAACATGGATGCTCGCCGAACAGTTAGTGTCGCTAATTCCCTTTCCATCCGAACGAAATGCGAATGCAGCATTATGCTGTGGTGATGCTGTTAGCCTGTCGGCCAGTCAAAAACCACTTACTCACCGAACCAAACGACCGACGACTGAACAACAGTTGAACAGTGTGGCAGCCAAACAGCTGCTTAACGTCCACAGAAACCAAAAGGCTTATTAGGGACGGGAACAAAGGAGTTTTATATGTGCCTGGTATTTACTCACAAGCTAGGTGAAAGTTACCGTAGGCGATTCCGGTCTTTGTTGTTGTGTTCTTGTGACGTCTTTCAGTCGAGCGAAAATTAACTCCCTTTGTTTATTGATCCTACAGAAGCGCTGTTACAATAACCAAACCAGTTACAATAGTCTGACTAATAAGCCTCATGGTTTCTGTGGACATTAAGCGCCTTGTTTACTTACTTAACAGTCCGCATTTTGGCACACTATACTCCTTTGACTCTCAGTATCGCATTTGTAGGAGGAATCAAATTCAAGGTCCTTATCAACGCTACCATTTCCCAGTGGTGAAACACAGTCGGTAACAACTATGAAATCAAATCTGAAATCTGCCAGGCTGACACACAACACAAGCACACAGCACCGAGGTGAAGGGAATGGCAGGGAGGGGGGTGGGTGGAGGAGTGGGGGGATGGGGGGGTTGGGTTGGGGCGGGGTGGGGGGGGGGGGGGGTCGTCAGTGACAACCGCCTCTCTGCGAAGTCCCCCGGTTTTTAGACGGACAGAAACTGAAAATCATTACGCACGAGCCGACCCTTGGTCCTGCAAAATCAGTCATAAACAAGGGCTTGGCTCCTCATTATTTTCCAGGATAAGTGGTATCTTGGAGCATGGAGGCCGGATCTTTCTTTCTTGGGTTTCTGAGCGTTCCGTCGCTCACACGCTGACTGCAGGGCGCAGTGCTCGGGGCCTTGCCTCTCCCAGCGGAAGTTCAAGGCCAACACACAGCTAGATCGGGGAGCTTTACCCTAAAAGTCTTAACTCTAACAATCTGAAATCAGCTGACTGTTAGCGTTCTTAAAAGGGGCTGACCCTGAAACAAACTGAAACAAGGTTAAAGAGCTAGCATTCTAAAAAGGGGCTTACCTTGAAATAAAATCTGAAACATGTTGACTGCTAGCGTTCTAAACCTTGAAAAAAAGAAAAGAAAAAAGAAAAGAAAAAACACCACTGAAACAAGTTGACTGCTAACGGTCTAAAAATGGGCTAAACTTGAAGAAGAAGAAAAAAGTCTGAAACAAGTTGACTGCTAACGTTCTAAAAAGAGGCTGACCTTGAAAAAATCTGAAACATGTTGACTGCTAACGTTCTAAAAAGAGGCTGACCTTGAAAAAAGTCTGAAACAAGTTGACTGCTAACGTTCTGAAAAGAGGCTGACCTTGAAAAAAGTCTGAAACGAATTGACTGCTAACATTCTAAAAAGAGGCTGACCTTGAAAAAATCTGAAACATGTTGACTGCTAACGTTCTAAAAAGAGGCTGACCTTGAAAAAAGTCTGAAACAAGTTGACTGCTAACGTTCTGAAAAGAGGCTGACCTTGAAAAAAGTCTGAAACGAATTGACTGCTAACGTTCTGAAAAGAGGCTGACCTTGAAAAAATCTGAAACATGTTGACTGCTAACGTTCTAAAAAGAGGCTGACCTTGAAAAAAGTCTGAAACAAGTTGACTGCTAACGTTCTGAAAAGAGGCTGACCTTGAAAAAAGTCTGAAACGAATTGACTGCTAACGTTCTGAAAAGAGGCTGACCTTGAAAAAAGTCTGAAACATGTTGACTGCTAACGTTCTGAAAAGAGGCTGACCTTGAAAAAAGTCTGAAACGAATTGACTGCTAACGTTCTGAAAAGAGGCTGACCTTGAAAAAAGTCTGAAACGTTGACTGTTAACGTTCTAAAAAGAGGCTGACCTTGAAAAAAGTCTGAAACAAGTTGACTGTTAGCGTTCTGAAAAGGGGCTTAACACGAAAATGTACACATGTTTTGTATTGTCTCGTTAAAATTGGCGATTTTGTTTGTCTGTTGTTGTAGTTGTTGTTGCTGTTGTTGTTGTTGTTGTTGGTGTGTGTGTGTGTGTGTGTGTGTGTGTGTGTGTGTGTGTGTGTGTGTGTGTGTTGTGTGTGTGTGTGTGTGTGTGTGTGTGTCGGTGTGTGTGTGCGTGCGTGCGTGCGTGTGTCGGTGTGTGTGTTTTAACCGTTTGTGTGTTTTGGATCTTGGCCTTTTTTCTACGTCTCGTCATCCGCACCGCGCCGACTCAGGACGACGAACACATTCCCACTTACTCCATACCAGGTCGACACGCAAGTCATCAAAACGCGAGTAAAAAGGCTGGCTCACAGTTCTACACACACCACAACCAACAGTGAACAGAGCCACCCCGAACCAGTCAATAATTAACACGTCCTGATGTTTACACATCTTTTCTTTATAACGGAGAAGAATACTTCCAGACAGATTCTCTGAGACGTGTTCAGTACAAAATATATATTAGCCTAAATCGCTACTGATCAAATCACGAGTATGTCTACTTCGTTGTTGTGATGCACGTGCAGTAACTCGTTGGTTGAAGTGTTGCTTTACATCCACAGAAACCATAGGTTCATTACGGACGAGAGCCCAGGACGTCCACCTCGACTTTCACACTGCTCCTGAGCTCTGCAGTAACATTTCTTCGTCTTCAAGTGTTGCTTAATGTCCTCGGATGTCGGCTGACATATTAGGGGCAAGCTGAGACCAGTGCGTGAGCATGGTTCAATATTGCTTTACGTCCATGGAAGCCGTGAGGCTCGTTAGGACGGACAGCCCAAAGCGGCCACCTCGACTCTCACACAGCTCCTGAACTCTATGGTGCAGCAACACACGTGTTTGTGCATATTTATACTCAGCAGGCACTCAACTCGGGCCCGTCCCTAATAAGCCTTATGGTTTCTGTGGACGTTAAGCACCATGTTTACTTTCAACTCGGGAACGTGCTGAAACCGCTGGCGTCCACGAGCAGGGTGACCTCCGCGGTTGCACACGGAAACAGCGTTAGCCAAACCTAACAACGTTGAAAGCCCGTCCCTAATAAACCGTATGTGGTTTATGTGGACGTTAAGCTTCATTAGAACAGTTAAAAGCAAAGGGGACTGGGAGGGATGTCGGTGGATGGACTGTGCTGGTAAGGTAGAAATTAGGACAAGGAAGCAATCCCTGGCACTGAGCGATTTATGTATGGCTATATTCTGGTCTAATCCAGGCTTTAAAGGGACAACTATTCTCAGCTCTGGTTTCGTAACAGAGGTCTTAATATCTGTGTCCGCAGTACCCCATTGCACGGGTAATACGCGGTACATCACTCTCTCTCTCTCTCTCTCTCTCTCTCTCTCTCTCTCTTCTCTCTCTCTCTCTCTCTCTCTCTCTCTCTCTCTCTCTCTCTCTCTCTCTCTCTCTCTCTCTCTCTCTCTCTCTCACACACACACACTCACACTCACACACGCACCGACACACGTACCGACACACGCACGCACGCACGCACGTACGTACGTACACACACACACACGCGCGCACACACACACCCACGCACCCACGCACGCGCGCGCGTATAGACACACACACACACACACACACACACACACACACACACACACACACACACACACACACTACCCCACACACACACACACACACACACACACACACACACACACACACACACACACACACACACACACACACACACACACACACACACACACACACACACCGTCCCCCGTTTCTATCACAACACAGGAAGTTAAATCCGGTTTTGCCGTACACCACGCCTTGTTTTGGGAGCTTTTTGGTCGAGCCACTAGAGGACACTGCAAGGATGAACATCAAAGCCAATTTGTCTTCCGCCTGCCAAGACTTGGAAGACTTGATTAACGCGTTTAAATGGGGTTCCGCCCTCAGAAACTGTAGCAAAAAATATAGTACTTCTGTTGGGTAAATCAGCATGCAGAGAGGGCCTAGTTGCGACACGATTTATTACTCCGGAACATTCTGTCACTGGAGTGACAAAATGTGTCGGATCTGATGTTTCTACCCACGCTCCGAGCATCGCTTTCCGGCACCTTCTTCCAAACTCCGCCAGAACTGATTACGCCACTGAAGGGGCACTCGATCTTTATCACCGCGCAGCTGTCCAGCCGTCAACGCCCTCCGAAAGGTTTGGGTACTAATAATTAAGGCTGTGGAAGCAACATAGCGTCCAAGCACGCACGTAAACATGAGGTGCATCCGCCCCGAGTAAAAAAAAAAGAGTTCGGTCTCGATTCAAACAGTTTTGGTTTTGTTTGTGATGGCGTAAGCAATGCGGGCGGTTATAAAAGAAATTCCTGATATAATCTGAGTTTTCTGCTACAGACTGACTGCCATTTGAGCACCAACGAAAACCTGTCCGTTAGCAGACAGTTTTTCGAGACGTATGGCGTAATCAGTTGTGGCAGTGGTTGGAGGAAGGATATCGTAAACCAGTGCTTGGAGTTTGGTTTCTGCACACGATTTGTCAATTTTTGTCAGTTTTTGAAAAAATCTTCTACAACGCTCACATAAAACCTCACATCGACTCTGTGTCAACAGTGTGGGGTGGCTGTGTCGAAAATACACTTTAACAAATTAACTCTGCATCGAATGGTATGAAAATTAATCCTTCCTTATCATTCAGTGACTGCAGAGCAAAATATGAGTGCACTTGGAATTCACTTACAATAAAGGAACATTTATGCATACAGTTCTTAATAGCAGGTACCGAAGCTACCTGTCACAACTGTTTTACTGAAAGAGACCTTTATCAACAGAGTCAGGTGTCCACGTACCAAACCGAACTCTTAGCTGTGCAGCTGTTATGTTATTTTAGCTCTGATATAACCCCATGTGGTTGACTGGTCTCAAAGCACCAGCTAACCAACTAAATTGTTATGTGATCCGCTCGACTCACACTACCTGACTGGTTCGACAATTTTGACCCATTCTCTCTCTCTCTCTCTCTCTCTCTCTCTCTCTCTCTCTCTCTCTCTCTCTCTCTCTCTCTCTCTCTCTCTCTCTCTCTCTCTCTCTCTCTCTCTCTCTCTCTCTCTCTCTCTCTCTCTCTCTCTCTCTCTCTCTCTCTCTCTCTCTCTCTCTCTCTCTCTCTCTCTCCCTTCGTCCTAATTTGAAAAGTCAATGCCATACATATTTTTATATATTTATATCCAAGACAAGATTACTCTGCAGAGTGTCCCTAATATGCCTTTTAGCATCTGAGGACATTAAGCAAAATAAAATAACATACATATTTTATAAGTGAGCCTGTTTTTGCCTAGCGGTATGTCGTTAGGCTGGCAAGCAGAAGGACGTCAGTTCGATTCCGCTTCGGCGTTTATCTCCCTTCAAAATTTGTGGTCTGTGGACACACTGTCTTGTGACTTTGACCCTCACAATTAATCAAACATTAAAATGGCTCTCATCGTTGCTCATCTTATTGCAGGAGTCATTCTGGTGGTGACAGTGTGTGTGTGTGTGTGTGTGTGTGTGTGTGTGTGTGTGTGTGTGTGTGTGTGTGTGTGTGTGTGTGTGTGTGTGTGTGTGTGTGTGTGTGTGTGTGTGTGTGTGTGTGTGTGTGTGTGTGTGTGTGTGTGTGTGTGCATGTTTGCTGTTGCGCACTGCACACGTTGTGTGTGTGTGTGCGTGCGTGCGTGCGTGTGTGTGTGTGTGTGTGTGTGTGTTTGTGTGCGAGTCCGCGCCTACGTGAGTGTAGGTTTTTTACATTCATTAATTCGTCATGAGTTCCGGGGAATATGTCCTCATTACGTGAGAGCAACTCCACAAATTGACAGGTCATTGGTTTTTGCACAAAAAGGTAATCTTATTACCCAAACGGTCTCTGAACAGCCGCTGCTTGCCGGGTATAGACAGTCTGAAATCTGAACCAACCCTCCCAGCAAGCACGGACGCTATGGAACTGAACAGATGACTCCTGGATACAAAAAAGGTCGGATGCGATGACTTCAACCCGTCAGCTTTTTTGTTTTGTTTTGTTTGTTTTGTTTTTAAGCGCCAGGGGTATTGATCCCCACAGAGCAGGTCAAATTGTTTTGCTAGGTAAAAGGAATTCGTGACCCCCACCCACTTTTGATAATTGTTCTCTTTTTCAGTGATGGCTTGTTTTGTTTGTTTGTTTCTTTCTTCTTTCTCTTCTTCGTTTCTTTTTCATCGTCATCCCCCCCCCCACCCCCACCCCAAACCTTCCTGGGTATGTGGGGTTGGGGGTGACTTGGTACCGATGCTGCTATTTCTTTTTGCGTTTAGATCTTGTTGTTGTTGTTGTTGTTGTTGTTGTTCTTCTTCTTCTTCTTCTTCTTCTTCTTCTTCTTCTTCTTCTTCTTCTTCTTCTTCTTCTTCTTCTTTTTATTATTTTTGTTATTATTATTATTTACTTCCTTCTCCTTATTTGTGTTTTCCTCTTACGCTGCTTTTGCTTCTTCTACTTAGCTGTTTCCTGCTATCAGAATTCTCTCTCTCTCTCTCTCTCTCTCTCTCTCTCTCTCTCTCTCTCTCTCTCTCTCTCTCTCTCTCTCTCTCTCTCTCTCTCTCTCTCCCCCCTCTCTCTCTGCCCCCTTCTCTCTCTCTCTGCCCCCTTCTCCCCCCCCCCTCTCTCTCTCCCCGCCCCCTCTCTCTCTGCCCCCTTCTCTCTCTCTCTGCCCCCTTCTCCCCCCCCCCCCCTCTCTCTCTCCCCGCCCCACCTCCTTCTGTCTCTCTCCTGATGGTCCTCGATTTTCCAGAGGACTCCACTGCTGTCTAAAACGCTTTCCTGTTATTGACACAAGGTACCAGCCAGCCTCTCGTCACTTATCCCAAGAAGATGTTTGTGATATCGGCAAACGGACAGTTGCCAAGATAGCCTAGTTTTAGTTTTTTGTTTTGTGTGTGTGTGTGTGTGTGTGTGTGTACTTCTGCTTGACATCCTTCTACGATCCTCTCTTATCGCGTGTCCTCAACAGATGACTCCGGTGCCAACAGTCGAGACGACGTTGTCTGCGGTAATTTTTTCAGTTCGTGATTTGCTGTTTGTTGGATGGCGTGACATTGCCCAGACAGTCATATGCAGCAGCAGCAGCAGCAGCAGCAACATGCATGGCAATTTCTGGCAGTCTGGTTCCTTATCGGTCGCACGCGTACGCGTGACCGTGGAAGCGCATGAGTTTTCTCTCTGGTTATGACGTATCTTTCCGTCTCGTGCTCTCCATTCTTTTGCTCTCCCTTCCTGTGTCTTCCCTGCCTGTGTCTTCCCTTCCTGTGTCTTCCCTGCCTGTGTCCTCGCTGCCTGGCTTCCCTTCCTGTGTCTTAACTGCCTGTCTCCTCGCTACCTGTGTCTTCCCTACCTGTGTCTTCCCTTCCTGTGTCTTCCCTGCCTGTATCCTCGCTACCTGTCTCTTCCCTACCTGTGTCTTCCCTTCCTGTGTCTTCCCTGCCTGTCTCCTCGCTACCTGTCTCTTCCCTGCCTGTGTCTTCCCTTCCTTTGTCTTCCTTTCCGGGGTTTTCTCTTCCCGAGTCTTTCGTTCCTGTACTTCCTCTTCCTGTGTCTTAACTTGCCGTAACTTCCCTTCCTGTGTCTTCCCCATCCTGTGTCTTCCCTTCCTGTACTTCCTCTTCCTGTGTCTTAACTTTCCGTGTCTTCCCTTCCTGTACTTCCCATTCCTGTGTCTTAACTTTCCGTGACTTCCCTTCCTGTGTCCTCCCTTTCTGTGATTTCCATTCCTGTGCCTTTCCTTTCTGTGTCTTCCCTCCCTGTAACTTTGTTCCCTGTAACTTCCCTCCCTGTGTCTTCCTGTCCTGTGTCTTCCCTTACTGTGCCTTCCCTGCCTGTACATTCCTTTCCGGTGTCTTCCATTCCTGTTCCTTCTCTTGCTGCGTCTTCCTTTCCGGTGACTTAATTCCTTTCCGGTGTCTTCCATTCCTGTGCCTTCTCTCGCTGCGTCTTCCTTTCCGGTGTCTTATCTTCCGGCGTCTTCCATTCCTGTGCCTTTTCTTGCTTCGTCTTCCTTTCCGGTGTCTTCCCTTCCGGTGTCTTCCATTTCTGTGCCTTCTCTTGCTGCGTCTTCTTTTCCGGTGTCTTCCCTTCCGGCTTCTTCCATTCCTGTGCCTTCTGTAACTACGTCTCGCTTTCCGGTGACTTAATTCCCTTCCGGTGTCTTCCATTCCTGTGCCTTCTCTTGCTGCGTCTTCCTTTCCGGTGACTTCCCTTCCGGTGTCTTCCATTCCTGTGCCTTCCCATCATGTCACTTCCCTGGCCTTGCTGTGGATGGAACGCACACGCCATCCTCATGCTACCACAAATTTCAGGTGACGGGTGACTGCTCAGTAGTTCAAAACTGTAAGAGAAATATTCAACACAATCAGTCTTCGAAGATCAGTATGCTCTCCCAAAACCGGAGACAGAGAGCAACGACAAAATTTGCATATCTCACAGACATGGGCAACGGGAGAAGATCAAACTTCTCCGGCTGGTCGACTAGATGTCATCCGGTTTGTTTCGCGAATAGCAAGTTCCGGCGACCAACCAGGCCTTAAACTCTACCGTGCAGATGTGTACAAATTTGACTTGAAGGATTTGCAAGCATCGTTTTTCGCCTTAGTTACTGTCGCTCCTAAATCGATCCAAAGAATTGGAGGTAGTGGGGAAGCTCTGATTTACACATGTAAATCAATCAGGGACAGAAGCCCAGAAGCGGAATGTATAGCTACAGGCAACTGTTTTTCATGAATATATATTGATTTATTTACGCGGATCAAAGACCAATATATTGCGGTTTGGGCTGTCGTTTCCAGGGAGTAGAGCGCATCGGCGAATGGGCAATGATCCAAATGCCGACAGACAAAACGTACGACTGTCTGTGCATGGGTCGTGGAGGTGGACGTCACAGTCAGTACTCTCTCTCTCTCTCTCTCTCTCTCTCTCTCTCTCTCTCTCTCTCTCTCTCTCTCTCTCTCTCTCTCTCTCTCTCTCTCTCTCTCTCTTTGGAGTTCTCAGGGGTCTGTTCTGGGACCTCTTCAGTATTTACATAAATGATCTCGCGTTGAGTATTTCATCTACTGAAGTTGATTGTGACATGTTTGCTGATGATTCATCTCTTTCTGCTTCTGGAAATAATATAGCTGCTATAAATGCTAAGCTGCACCCAAGCATCCAAGAAGTAACTGAATGGCGTTCTGCGAATGGAATGTTGCTCAACCCAGAGAAAACTAAATGTATGGTAGTAGCCACGCGTCAAAAGCATCAGCGTGGTGTACCTCCTCTTCGTTTCAAGTTGAAATAGAGCAGGTCTCAGAACATCGCCACCTTGGTGTTATTCTTGATGACCAGCTTAAATGGCAAGCTCATATTAACTGTTACTAACGCTGTCGCTAAAATGTATTTGCTCTCTCGCCTCAGACACTTTTGTAA
>JABMCL010000697.1:575000-580000 GCA_018857735.1 Alviniconcha marisindica | reverse complement strand
CGGAGCGGAATGGGAAACTACGTGTAACAAAACTAACGTCATCCGCTGCACCACGTCACCTCTTTTCCTTCGCCTTTGTTAGTTCAGGGTTTATTACGGGGAAACTGAATGTTGCACCGCTTTCGGGAGGAAAAGCACGGCGGAGGAACTGTTTACCTACGTATTGATCAGACCCCAGCTTTTGTCCGCTCCCGGTATTTGTGGTAGAGAAATTAAATTTGCGCTTGCATCCGCCTCTGAAAGAGCGAGCGAACAGTTTCCTTTTCATCCAAACCGGTTTTGACGTTAACGATTCTTAGAATCTCACTGGAAAATATCTTGGTTTCTTTGTTTGTTTCTGTTTCCTTCTTACTTCCCTTGCTGTGTTTACTTCGTTTCCTCGTTCTGTCTTTCTTTCTTTCTTTCTTTCTTTCTTTCTTTTCTTTCTTTTTCCGTTTTTTTCTTTGCTTCATTTCCTGGTCACCTGTCTCCTTGGAACACTCCGTTGTAAAAGACCTAAGAAATGTCTTTGACAGTTAAATAGAAAATGCGAGCAGTTTCTCTACACACGTAAGTCCATTTCAGGATTGTTCATCTGATGCAAGTAAAATGAATGTTTTTAGTTTCTCGCTTGAGAAAAGCAAATCTGCCGAAATATTGCAGGTTAACAGTTTTATGTAAAATGAAAGACAGTCTAGGTTTGTGTCCTTCCAGTAAAATTTCTTTCTCATAATACTTGATCCAAACACATAAAAGGCTAAAACCTTTTTTCTTTTTTCTTTTCTAACCTTTCATGTGTTTGGATCTTATTTTAAAACGCTAGCAGTCATTCTTGTTTTAGATTTATTTCTCTCTCTCTCTCTCTCTCTCTCTCTCTCTCTCTCTCTCTCTCTCTCTCTCTCTCTTTTCTCTCTCTCTCTCTCTCTCTCTCTCTCTCTCTCTCCTTCTCTTCTCTCTCTCTCTCTCTCTCTCTCTCTCGTCTCCTCTTGTATTTTATCTCCTCTACTCTCTCTCTCTCTCTCTCTTCTCTCCTCTTTTCCTCTCCTCTCTCTCTCTCTCTCTCTCTCTCTCTCTCTCTCTCTCTCTCTCTCTCTCTCTCTCTCTCTCTCTCTCTCTCTCTCTCTCTCTCTCTCTCTCTCTCCCCTTATTCTTTTTATTTCTCCCATAATCTCTCTCTCTCTCTCTCTCTCTCTTCTCTCTCTCTCTCTCTCTCTCTCTCTCTCTCTCTCTCTCTCCTCTCTCTCTCCTCTCTCTCTCTCTCTCTCCCCTCTCTCTCTCTCTCTCCTTTTCTCTCTCTCTCTCTTTTATTTCTCCTCAATCTCTCTCTCTCTCTCTCTCTCTCTTCTCTCCTCTCTCTCTCTCTCTCCTCTCTCTCTCTCTCTCTTTTTTCTCCTCTCTCTCTCTCTCTCTCTTCTCTCCTCTCTCTTCTCTCTCTCTCTCTCTCTCTCTCTCTCTCTCTCTCTTCTCTCTCTCTCTCTCTCTCTCTCTCTCTCTCTCTCTCTCTCTCTCTCTCTCTCCTTATTGTTTTATTTCTCCATAATCTCTCTCTCTCTCTCTCTCTCTCCTCTCTCTCTCCTCTCTCTCTCTCTCTCTCTCTCTCTCTCTCTTTGATTTTTCCCATAATACTTGTTCCGGTCAGTTTTGTTTCTTGGTTCATGTTTAGTTGTTGTTTGTCGGGCTGACTGGTTTGCAAGGAACTGCTCCTCTTCGCTTAAGTTCTGCGCATCCTTATTTCACTCTTCTACATTTCTGGCTTTTATTAAGCCTTGGATTAACAGGGGCGCGATGGGTTGCTTCCTTCTCCCGAGCAGACCTTAACATGTCACTGTTTTTATTTTCGAATCCTGCGTAATGTTCGGGGTGGATATGAGCGGATGGTGTGGGTGCATCATTGATTTCTTGAACCTTGGAATGACCCCGCAGGCTTGTGCTGTCGATTAATTGTTACTGTGACCTTCACACGCATAGAATAAATCTACGTATTCCTAGTGACTATAGACTTTAAAAACCAAACACGCTAAAGATTTATAATTTAAAAAAAGATATTTAAAAAAAAAGAAAAAGATTTTTATTGAGACAAAAGAATCTGAAACAAATGAATGTTCTTTTTAACCTTTTATGTGTTCGTATTTTATTGAGACAACACAAAACATGCGCAAATTTTCAGGGCAAATCGCTTTTTCCAAGCCACGGACTGACAGGTACGTAAACGATGATAAATGAAAATTGAACATTTACTGATCCTGTTTTGGTGCTTGCTCCTGGCGCGTCTGGAAATGTTTGGATCTGCTTCAAAGCACAGAGGGTCAGCTTTGTTTCAGACTTTAAAGACGTTTAGCTGTTGCTGGTGAGGTGTGTGTGGAACAAGCGAAAAACAGATTAGAGAACACAGCCGTTGTGTTCTCACGTTTTTCTTTTTGTAATAGCTATTAGAATTGTTTTGATGATTCTTGTTTGGTTGGTTGGTTGGTTGTTGTTGCTTTTGTTGTGTTTGTTTTTGTTTGTTGTGTGTGTGTGTGTGTGTGTGTGTGTGTGTGTGTGTGTGTGTGTGTGTGTGTGTGTGTGTGTGTGTGTGTGTGTGTGTGTGTGTGTGTGTGTGTGTGTGTGTGTGTGTGTGTGTGTGTGTGTGGTGTGTGTGTGTGTGTGTGTGTGTGTGTGTGTGTGTGTGTGTGTGTGTGTGTGTGTGTGTGTGTGTGTGTGTGTGTGTGTGAACAAACAGAGCAAATTTAAAAGCAAACTAACGAAATAATTTTCTAATTTCTTCTTTCAAATAGGAAAACATTTTTATTTTTAATCATAGAAAAACTGAACCCAATCTGTATAGTTCCTCTGGGTCTTTTTATGCTTGAAATTATGGCAAAATCCATACCTTATCAATCAACCCACCATTATTTTCGAGTTTTGTGTTCATTTATACTTGAAAAATTGGAAAGTGGTTGATAATATTAAATTTTACGCCCATTTTCTCTTTAAAGCTCTTTTAGCTTGTCAATGAAGATAAAAACAGATAAGATAAGATAAAAACAGGAAACTGCTGTTTGCTGCACAACCTTTAACAGCATCTTCCGTTGTGTAACACAAAACAGAATTAGCACTTAAGAACAAAAACAACAAAGGAGTATGTAAAAAAAAAAAAAAAAAAAAAGTGGCAGAAGAGCTACAAATCGAAAGATTATTATTTTTCTTTAAAGCTCTTTTTTTCCCTCCAATAAAGTAAAATAAAATAAAATAAAAAGGGAATTGCTAAGTGCTTAATTGCTGAGTAGCCTTCACAACATTTTCCGTTGTGTAATACGAAACAGAATTAGCACATAAGAACGAAAACAACAACAAAACAGCGTGCAAAAACCACAAAAACTGCCAGAAGAGCTGCAAATCGAAAAATTGTGCAGGGTAGTAACAAGGGAGACCCAACTGTTTAGCCTCAGTTTCACACGTCTTGATTTCTTGCCCTATGGATTTGTGACGGACTTGTACCAAGGCACTGCGGATTGGAGAGTGTTTATGTTTAGGGGAACTGACATCTAATAATAATAATAATAATTCTTATAAAGCGCTGTTCTCTAACCAAAGTTAAACTCACTGCGTTGTACAAATACTTTATGACAAAAAACACATTAACATACATTTCAAACAAACATAAATATGTATATCAGACGAGCTGAGATTGGTTTTCACCGATTTGTTGTTGTTTTTTGTGTGTTTTTCTGTGCCGAAAAACAAGGCTTGCAATTCCACCTTGATTATCAAATATTAAATATTAATTCCTATTGGCGTATTTGTCTGCTTTATTCCTTTTTATGAATTCTTACCCCGAAAAGCTTAAAAAAGTGCACCTTTTTTCACCGTTTAACCGTTCTTTTGAGTGTCGTTTTGGAGTTTTGATTACCTCAAGAATTCGCTTCTTGTGTTTTGCCCTAACGAATAGTGTTCTTTTGAACCTTTTAAATGTGTTTGGATCTTGTTTTAGAACGCTGCAGTTATTCTTGTTTCAAACTTATTTTACTACTCAAACAGCAACATCTTTACACAAATAGTAAAACCTTCCGTCGTTTCAAGCTATACTATGACTTCGGCAATATTCGATACAACGAATCTCCGGATTTGAGGGTGTCAAGTTCCTGCCGTGTTAACGAAAGTGTAACTAGTGAACGAACTGAATAGGAAAAGAATAAAGATACACCGCGGGCGTGTATTCTGATCTCATGCCAGTGAGCTAACGAGTCGGAAAATCGAGATGAAAAGTAAGAGCGCCCGGGGAGGGTTTTTCATCTCTCTCTCTCTCTCTCTCTCTCTCTCTCTCTCTCTCTCTCTCTCTCTCTCTCTCTCTCTCTCTCTCTCTCTCTCTCTCTCTCTCTCTCTCTCTCTCTCTCTCTCTCTCTCTCTCTCTCTCTCTTCTCTCTCACAGACACTACACACACACATACACACACACACACACACACACACACACACACACACACACACACACACACACACACACACACACACACACACAAAACACACACACACACACACACACACACACAACACACACACAACAAAACACACACACAAAACACACACACACACACACACACACACACACACACACACCACACACACACACACACAACAACACACACACACAAAAACACACACACAACACACACACACACACACACACACAAAACACACCCAAAAAACACAACAAACAAAAAAAACAAAAAAAAAAACAAAAAAAAACCCAAAAAAAAACAAACAAAAAAAAAACACAACACAAACAAAAAAACCAACAAACAAAACCAACAAAAAAACAAAAAAAAAAACCCAAACACACAAAAAACAAAAAAAAACACACACACAAAACAAAAAAAAAAATATTTATAATTTTTTTAATTTTATTAATTATTATTATTAATTTTATTATTATTTTTATTTTACCTTTGTTTTAAAAAATTATTATTAATATTATTATTATTTTGTTTTATTATTATTAATTTTTTTTTGTTATTATTTTTTGTTGTTATTTTTTTTTTTAA
>JABMCL010000697.1:555000-557500 GCA_018857735.1 Alviniconcha marisindica | reverse complement strand
TAAAATACAAGTGTATACAACAAAAAGGAACAAACGGCAACAAAAACAAAAACAAAATCGTACGCATTTCCAAAAAACAACACCGAGAAACCCGAGAAAGATCACTAACCAAAACAAAAGTTTGAAGAAAAAATGAAAATAGATGGGTACAGCAAACACACACACACTCACTCACTCACATACACTGACACGCGCTGTCACACACCCCCCCCCCCCCCCCACCCCACACACACACACACACAATTTCGGGATGCCCCAGCAGACTATTCTGATACCACACTGAATGAGCTGTTTACAGTGCCGGGCACAGTGAGTGTGGTCACGTGGTGTTTTACGTAAGTAAACATGGTGCTTAACGTCCACAGAAACCGTACGGCTTATTAGGGACGGGGAGAAGGGGGGGAAGGGGGTATGGAGGTGGGGGGAGAGGGAGATTATATACCTATCGCTACACTGTCACCACCAGAATGACTCCTGCATTAAGATGGGCAGCGATGAGAGCCATTTTAATGTTTCAGTAGGAAGTGATGGACAAAGTCACAAGACAGTGTCCACAAACCACAACCTTTTTGAAGAGAAAGGAGAGCCGAAGCGGTATCGAACCGAGGTCCTTCCGCTTACCAGCCTAACGCCTTACCGCTAGGCCAAACCGGCTCACGGGTGTTTTACGATCTGATGGCCCAGCTTTAATCTTCGTCTGTCCAGAGCAAAGCACAAAGCCTGGTGTTTTGTAAAATGTAAAACAAAGCTTCGTGTTTGTAAAGTGAAAAAAAAGCTTCTTGTTTGTAAAATGAAAAACAAAGCTGCGTGCTTGTCAAGTAAAAAAAAAAAAGCGGCGTGTTTGTAAAGTAAAAAAAAAAAAAAGCTGCGTGTTTGTAAAGTGAAAAACAAAGCTGCGTGTTTGTAAAGTGAAAAACAAAGCTGCGTGTCTGTAAAGTGAAAAACAAAGCTGCGTGTTTGTAAAGTAAACTGAAAACAAAGCTTCGTGTTTGTAAAGTAAAAAACAAAGCTGCTTGCTTGTAAAGTAAAAACAAAACAAAGCTGCGTGTTTGTAAAGTGAAAAACAAAGCTGCGTGTCTGTAAAGTGAAAAACAAAGCTGCGTGTTTGTAAAGTAAACTGAAAACAAAGCTTCGTGTTCGTAAAGTAAAAAACAAAGCTGCTTGCTTGTAAAGTTTAAAAAAAAAAAAAAGCTGCGTGTTTGTAAAGTAAAAAACAAAGCTGCGTGTCTGTAAAGTGAAAAACAAAGCTGCGTGTTTGTAAAGTAAACTGAAAACAAAGCGTTGTGTTTGTAAACTGAAAAGCAAGTCTTCGTATTTGTAAAATGAAAAACAAAGATTTGTGTTTATAAAGTGAAAAACCATAGCTTTAATTAGTGTCTGCATAGACAAAAACAAAGCTGTGTGTTTGCAAAATGAAAAACAAAACGTCGTTTTTTTGTGAGGTGAACGACAATTAAAGCACACAAAAACCTGATCAAAACGATATGGAAAAAAGTAGTTTGGTCAAAGGCAGGGGACTGGCGAATAGATGTGTCAACCAAAACACACAAAGGTTCAAAGAATGCTTGGAAGGCTGGAGTAATTGTTTATATCAAAGGGATGTAAAATCTTGCAAAATACATTAACATCAAAATCACCCTGCAATTTTCCACTTTGGCTAGCATTTTATTGTTGCTGTTATGGTGATGGTGATAGTGTGTGTGTGTGTGTGTGTGTGTGTGTGTGTGTGTGTGTGTGTGTGTGTGTGTGTGTGTGTGTGTGTGTGTGTGTGTGTGTGTGTGGTGTGTGTGTGTGTGTGTCTGTCTGTCTGTCTGTCTGTCTGTCTGTCTGTCTGTCTGTCTGTCTGTCTGTCTGTCTGTCTGTGTTTTCGTTTCCAGTAGACCATGGATTATTTTGAGGTTCCGTTTATTCTGAAGTTCAGTTCACCTGGTTTGCTTTCAATACGCACAAGGGCTTAAAATTTTGACATTTGAAAACCTGCTCATCTTTTGTGTTATCCCATTAAAATCAGGGCTCTTTTACTTTTTGTGACTGGATCTTAAAAAAATTAATGTCAGGAAAAACGTGAGTTATGTTCATAACCCTGAGGCACACATCGGGCTCTTACACACATGCCCATAACGATTAATGGTATTAACACTTATCATTATCACTGTCCTTGTCATCATCATTAGCAGCATATTAACACTTATCAGTATCACTGCCCTTGTCATCATCATTAGCAGCATATTAACACTTGTCATTATCACTGTCCTTGTTCATCATCATTAGCAGCAACAAATGTTTGCTCTCGGAAGAATCGTCAATTAACAAGATGCTCATCGGTTGCTGAACTTTACGTGGCTGTCTGGTATATCTCTGGTTGGACTCCGGATGAAAAGCAGAATGTTTCATCCCAGGGGGAGTGATTCCACTTTGGTATTGATCTGCAGTTGTACATCCATCCACTGCAGGTTCACTGTCTTCGTCAGACCTGTTTAAGTTAAAGGGGACCCAAAAC
>JABMCL010000697.1:537500-545000 GCA_018857735.1 Alviniconcha marisindica | reverse complement strand
ACACACACACACACACAACACACACACACACACACACACACACACACACACACACACACACACACACACACACCACACCACACACACACACACACACACACACACACACACACGAACCTTATTGAAATCAGTGATGATAATAAACCGTTGGCATAGTCAAGCAGTTAATGAGCAATGTGATTATTATATGCATCTTAAATTAGCTAGGTCTATGATGTGTTTTTTTTACTTTTTAGTTTTTGGTGGAGAGCGGAAGAGAATTCCCGACTGATGATCCCGAGAATGCAAAACTGTTCTTAAAAAGGTCTCTGCGCGGACGTGGTGGAATACAGATTTTTTAACCGTACCTACTCGAGAGAGAGGGATAAAGATGGACAGAGGGAGCGAGAGAGAGAGAGGGAGAAAGATGGACAGAGGGAGCGAGAGAGAGAGGGAGAAAGATGGACAGAGGGAGCGAGAGAGAGAGGGAGAAAGATGGACAGAGGGAGCGAGAGAGAGAGGAGAGAAAGAGGACGAGAGGAGAGAAGAGTGAGAGAGAGAGAGAGAGAGAGAGGAAGATGCACGAGAGAGAGAGGGAGAAGAGGACAGAGGGAGGGAGGGAGGGGGGAGAAGATGGACAGAGAGAGAGAGAGGCGAGAGAGAGAGAGAGAGGGTGGACAGGCACAGAGAGAGCGAGATGCAGAGAGAGAGAAGAGAATACAGAGAGATGCATAGAGATAGAGAGATGCACAGAGACAGAGAGAGGAGATCGAGCACAGAGAGGGGGAGGGGGGGGGGGGGGGGAGAAGTGCACAGAAGAGATTGTGCAGATAGGGCAGAGAGGCAAGTGGAAAAGAGAGATGCACACACGGAAGAGATGCAGAGAGAGAGAGAGGAGAATGATGCAAGAGCGAGATAGAGAGAGATGCAAGAGAGAGAGAGAGAGAGAGATGATGCAGAGAGACAGAGAGAGATGCAGAGAGAGAGAGCGAGACAGAAGAGAGAGGAGAGAAGAGAGAGAGAGAGGACGAGAGAAGAGAGGAGAGAGACAGGAGAGAGATGAACAGAGAGAGAGAGAATGATGCAGAGAGATTCAGAGAGAGAGCACAGAGAGAGAGAATGATGCAGAGAGATTCAGAGAGAGAGATGCACAGAGAGAGAGAATGATGCAGAGAGAATTAGAGAAAGATGCAGAGAGAGAGAGAGAGAGAGAGAGAGAGAGAGAGAGAGAGAGAGAGAGAGAGAGAGAGAGAGAGAGATGCAGAAAGAGATAGGGGCATAGAGAGAGCGAGATGCATGTACGTACGGCCGATGTCGAGGAAGGGA
The DNA here is from genome assembly GCA_018857735.1 of Alviniconcha marisindica. Classification (NCBI taxonomy): domain Eukaryota; kingdom Metazoa; phylum Mollusca; class Gastropoda; family Provannidae; genus Alviniconcha; species Alviniconcha marisindica. Next base: position 543,695 of record JABMCL010000697.1, on the reverse strand, counting down.
GACGAGGAGGGACCGCTTTGTAGGCAGACACACACACACACACACAACACACCACACAACACACACACAAACACACACAACACACACACACACACACACACACACACACACACACACAACACACACACACACACACACACACACACACACACACACACACACACACACAACACAACAACAACAACAAAACACACACAAAAACCACACAACACACCACAACACACACAACACACAACACACAACACACACACACACACACACACACACACACACACACACACACACACACACACACACACACACACACACACACACACACACACACACACACACACACCACACACACACACACACACACACAACACACACACACACACACACACACACACACACACACACACACACACACACACACACACAACACACACACACACACACACACACACACACACACACACACACACACACACACACACACACACACACCACACACACACACACACACACACACACACACACACACACACACACACACACACACACACACACACACACACACACACACACACACACACACACACACACACACACACACACACACACACACACACACACACACACACACCACACACACACACACACACACAACACACACACCCACACACACACACACACACACACACACCACACCACACCACACACCACAACAACAAGCAACACGACACACGAACAGACAATCTCTTGCACTTTTGAAGTTTCCCAATTTCCTGTCTCTCCACGAAGCGCACTCGATCGAGCCGGAAGTATTAAGCGTTGGGCAAACGTTCTTTCACCCTGATTAATTGCTTTTCTTGCACTCAATTGGCTTCTTCGTGACTGTCGATTCGACTCACGACGCCGACATACTGTGCTCGTGTTTGACACGACGTGACGCCTCCGAGATGCACTCCCACGTGGTCTTCGTCCGTCCATGCTGACACTGAGAGAGGGGCAGAAGAGAGGGGGGGGAGAGAGATCGAGATGGCAACCAGGGGGGGGAAAAAAAGATCACAGAAGATTCACAGAGAGAGAGAGGGGAGAGAGAGAGAGAGAGAGAGAAGAGGGAGAAGAGAGAGGAGGAGGGGGGGAGGAGAGAAGAGAGAAGAGAAGAAGAAGAAGAAGAAAAATTTATTTTATTACACAAGGATAAAGATTTAAGCACAAGTCGTTTACAGAAAGAGAGAGAGAGAGAGTTTTAGAGAGAGAGAGAGAGAGGGGAGAAAACGGGATTGAGAGAGAGAGAGAGAGACGACACAGAGATTGAGAGAGAGATGTACAGACAGCGGGAGATTCACTAGAGAGTAAAAGGGGGTTGAGAGAGAGAGAGAGAGAGAGAGGGGGGGAGAGAGAGAGGGGAGAACTCGAACTCAAAAACCCTTTATTTTACAAGGATTGTAGTTTAGGTTCAGTCAAAAACCTGTCCTAACAGCTAGCCCTTGCTAAGCTACTGATGAATAGATATCAAATTACAGGCATTGTTTATATACATATAGGCATGAATGAGTGAGTGAAACGTTATACATGAGAATTTCCACACAAAACATAGCGTGCTCACAGCGCCAGATGAACACATGCCATACATCAGAGAGAGAGATGTATACACAGGAAGAGATGCACAGAGAGAGAGAGTGATGCAGAGAGAGACTGATTCACAGAGAGAGATTAACAGAGAGATGCACAGAGAGACAGAGAGTCAGAGATACACAGAGAGAAAGAGAGAGGGAGAGAGAGAACTCGAACTCGAAAACTTTAATACTCAAGGATAGTAGCGTTAGGTCCATTTGGACCTATCTAACACTATAACAGCCAGTCCTTGCTATATTACAAACACAAATAAACACGACAATACCACAAACAAATATTAAAGAAGACAGACAGACAGACAGACAGACAGACAGACAGACAGAGAGGGGTGCAGAAAGCGATAGAAGCACACACAGAGGCTACATTCAAAGCGCTGCTTATATATAGGAGATATACCATGATAACCTTCCTGCATCCAACTTCCATAAATGGAGATAAGTCGGCATTCGAAGAAGGCGTGCGACATGGCAATAAAACATCAAAACTGCCACAGTACACACTCCTCTCACCCTGCGGAATGCATTTGTCAATGCACAGTTGCATAATTCTACCGCCTGATCCCCACAATGCACAGTTGCATAATTCTACCGCCTGATCCCCACAATGCACAGTTGCATAATTCTACCGCCTGATCCCCACAATGCACAGTTGCAAAAATTTAATTTTCCGCCTGATCCCCACAATGCACAGTTGCATAATTATACCGCCTGATCCCCAAAATGCACAGTTGCATAATTACACCGCCTGATCCCCAAAATGCACAGTTGCATAATTACACCGCCTGATCCCCACAATGTTCAACTGGGGAACGCAGTAACAAGAACAGCAGATCTTGTCAATTTGCATTGACGTTGTCTGTTACATTGTCAATTTCGCCGACTTTGTCAATTTGTTTGTTCCAGTGTCAGTTTCACCGACTTTGTTCATTTGTGTTGCCTGTGTCGATGTAAGGTTCACCTCGTCAGTTTGACTGTTTTAAGTGTTGGTTTTGCTGAGCTTGTCACTTGACGTGTCTGAAATAGGACGGGGTCTATACAGACCGCTTGTCTCGAAGTTAGAGCAACCAGGGTGGATAATGTTATTCGTCAGACGTCACATATATGATACGGGGCAGTAGGCGATTCGTCTAATTTCTTCCTTTTGTTACAGAATCGTCTGAGCGCTTCCTTTTGTTGCGTAATCGTCTCAGTGCTCCCTTTTGTTACAGAATGAGTGCTTCTTTCTGTTACATAATCATCTGATTGTTTACTTGTGTTACGTAATTGTCTGATTGCTTCCTTGTGTTACAAAATCATCTGAGTGATTCCTTTGACTCCTTGTGTTACAGACTCTCATGATTGCCTCCTTGTGTTACATAATCGTCTGAGTGCTTCCCCGTGTTACATAATCGTCTGATTGCTTCCCCGTGTTACATAATGGTCTGAGTTTTTCCTTGTGTTACAGAATCGTCTGAGTGCTTCACTGTGTTACATAATCGTCTGAATGCTTCACTGTGTTACATAACCGTCTCATTGCTTCCAGGTGTTACATAATCGTCTGAGAGCTTCCTTGCGTTACATAATCGTCTGAATGCTTCACTGTGTTACATAATCGTTTCATTGCTTCCCGGTGTTACATAATCGTCTGAGTGCTTCCTTGTGTTACAGACTCTCATGATTGCCTCCTTGTGTTACATAATCATCTGATTGCTCCCCTGTGTTACATAATCGACTCACTGATTCCTTGTGTTGCATAATTGTCTGAGTGCTTCCTTGTGTTACAAAATCGTCTGAGTGCTTCCTTGTGTTACATAATCGTCTGTGTGCTTCTTTGTGTTACATAATCGTCTGAGTGCTTCATTGTGTTACATAATCGTCTGAGTGCTTCTTTGTGTTACATAATCGTCTGAGTGCTTCCTTGTGTTACATAATCGTCTGAGTGCTTCCCTGTGTTACATAATCGTCTGAGTGCTTCCTGTGTTACATAATCGTCTGAGTGCTTCTCTACCTGTGTTACATAATCGTCTGAGTGGTTCCCTGTGTTACATAATCGTCTGAGTGGTTCCCTGTGTTACATAATCGTCTGAGTGGTTCCCTGTGTTACATAATCGTCTGAGTGGTTCCCTGTGTTACATAATCGTCTGAGTGGTTCCCTGTGTTACATAATCGTCTGAGTGGTTCCCTGTATTACATAATCGTCTGAGTGCTTCACTGTGTTACATAATCGTCTGAGTGCTTCACTGTGTTACATAATCGTCTGAGTGGTTCCCTGTGTTACATAATCGTCTGAGTGGTTCCCTGTGTTGCACAATCGTCTGAGTGGTTCCCTGTGTTACATAATCGTCTGAGTGGTTCCCTGTGTTACATAATCGTCTGAGTGGTTCCCTGTGTTACATAATCGTCTGATGGCCTCCTTGTGTTCCAGACTCGTATCGGGAGAAGAGTGTGTCGCTGCTAATCGACGGGGAGGAGAGCACCGTGTGCTTCATTGACCCCATTGTGGATGCCGTGAGTCTCTCTCTCTCTCTCTCTCTCTCTCTCTCTCTCTCTCTCTCTCTCTACTCTTCTCCCACTCCTCCACTCTCACGCCACACACACACACACACACCACGCAGCACGCACACACACACACACACACGTACACACACACACACAACACACACGCACAGCACCACAGCACGCACCACAGCACACACGCACGCACACCACACACACACACCACACACGTGAGCCGGTTTGGCCTAGAGGTAAGGCGTTAGGCTGGTAAGCAGAGGGCCCTCGGTTCGTATCTGCTTCGGCTCTCCTTTCTCTTCAAAAGTTGTGGTCTGTGGACACTGTCTTGTGACTTTGTCCCTCAAAATTAATGAAACATTAAATGGTTCTCATCGCTGCCCACCTTAATGCAGAAGTCATTCTGGTGGTGACAGTGTAGCGATAGGTTAATAATCTCCTCCCCCCACCTCCATACCCCCGCCATCTCCCCGTCCCTAATAAGCCTTATGGTTCTGTGGACGTTAAGTACCATGTTACCTTTCAGAACCAGCTCGTTAAGTACCGTTTCGACACTTATCAGAACCAGCCCGTTCGTCCATGTTTACTGACTTACTTATTCAGAACCAGCTCGTTAAGTACCATGTTTACTGACTTACTTATTCAGAACCAGCCCGTTAAGTACCATGTTTACTGACTTACTTATTCAGAACCAGCCCGTTAAGTACCATGTTTACTTACTTACTTATTCAGAACCATATGCGACAAGAGAGCAGTGAGTCTGCTCGAGAGCAGAGAACATAGCGGTATATCATAGCGATCAGTCATTATTACTAATCAAAGTGTCATTTAATTATGTCATTATACTGTACTACTGTTGAGTGCTTTTCGGTGTTTGAATGCTTGTTGTTGTCGTTTTCCTGTGTAAATTACGGATAGCGTGAAGCGCTTCGAGCGCAAACGAAATCGGACGCTCCCCAAAAAAATCTTCTCCTCTGTTGCATGAGACCCGTGAATAAGCCTTCCAATGGTATAATTACGGAGGTTTTGTGGAAATAAGATCCAAACACATCAAAGGTTCAAAAGAACGCTATTTCTTAGTTCAAAACACAACGTGCAAAATTTCGGGATAACCCGCTTTATCCAAGCTACAAAACTACACCTAAACAACAGATAAAGGGTGAGAGAGGAAAAAAAATAGAGATCTAAAACTAGGACACTTATCTGTTTTTGGTTGAGCTATGTTGTTTTCGTATCCTGTGGTCGCCCTGATATAACCGCACTAGCTGGGTGACTGGGCGCAAAACACCAAGTTATTAACTTATTCCTGTCCAGTGCGTGGAAGAATATGTGCATGGAATAGTTTATAGAGGTTTGAACAGCTGTGCAAAACTGCTTAACATTTGAGCTAGAGTATACGTCGTTCGTCGACCTATGTGCGGAGGTATAAAACATATCAAGCAACACCCTGTGAACTCGGATTGCAACACATATGAACACCCTGTGAACTCGGATTGCAACACCTATGAACACCCTGTGAACACAGCTTGCAGCACCCTGTGAACTCGGATTGTAACACCCTGTGAACACAGATTGCAACACCCTATCAACGCCCTGTGAACTTGGATTGCAACACCCTATGAGCACCCTGTGAACTTGGATTGCAACACCCTATGAACACCATGTGAACACAGATTGCAGAACCCTATGAACACCCTGTAACTCGGATTTCAACACCCTATGAGCACCCTGTGAACACAGATTGCAACACCCTATGAACACCACGTGACCACAGATTGCAACACCCTATGAACACCCTGTAAAATCAGATTGCAACACTTATGAACACTCTATGAACTCGGATTGCAACACCCTATGAGCAGCCCGTGAACACAGATTGCAATACCCTATGAGCACCCTGTGAACTCGGATTGCAACACCCTATGAGCACCCCGTGAACACAGATTGCAACACCCTATGAGCACCCTGTGAACTCGGATTGCAACACCCTATGAGCACCCTGTGAACTCGGATTGCAACACCCTATGAGCACCCTGTGAACTCGGATTGCAACACCCTATGAGCACCCTGTGAACTCGGATTG